>CM039679.1:81714548-82314548 GCA_022537955.1 Schmidtea mediterranea
TCAAAGCAAAGTATAATTTGATATAATTTTGGTGATTAAAATCTATTGCCCGATTCTGCAAACTGGTAAAATGTTCTTCGCATCAAAGATTTGGACATTTTACTAGAACTTGCCCGGATAAATTTCACTCTTTAGTGTATTTTAGATGAAAAATGAAGGAGAACATAATAAAAGATTATCCTAAAAGAATATATAAGTCGGATTAACATCGAAATACCAGTTAAACTGAAGAACCTTTAGTGGGAATACCGAATTCTGATAGCCATAGTAAAATATAAAATGCTTCTGAACGTGATTTGAAACATACTAAACAGAAACAAGTTCCTAAGAAAACATTGAAACAGAAGTGGACACGTTTTATCAATAACAACATAGGCAAACCAAGAAACAGACCAAGTAAAATAGCTTCAACTATTATATCAAATACAAAAGCTATAAATAAACCAATAACATGTTGCAATATCAGGAAATAGGTTAAAGCACTATTGGGCGTAGATATAAATGTCTTAAGTGAAGAGTTGGCAGTGTTAACATAGTAAAGAAATCCGAAGGTTCTGGTGGCACAATTAAAAGTAATCATGACCTTTACTGATCGTAGTAAAAGCAAAAGTAAGAGTTATCTAGAACTGAAACTTAATCTGAGTCCACTAAAAATAAATCAACAAATTCGAGTTTTTAAGAGGAAGCATTTTCACATTGTTTACATTTTAGCAACAAAATTAATAAAAGTTTTTATTTCTATATTTTAAATCCAAAGTGAAATAGACTAGGGAGCCGTCCATAAATAACGTCAAGCACTTAGGGGAGGGGGTCACACATTTGTGTCGAGGGGTGGTTAAGAACTGTGACGTCACATCTTAAATTTTGTGTTTTTTCAGCAGAATTTTATACTAATTTCAGATTTCCAGGGCCTTCTTTTTAATAAATATTTTCTCATATGATATTAGTGCAGCATTACACTAAATACATATTAAAATGTCAATAAAGTAATTTGAAACATGTTCATTGTCAAATATGAAATACGGCTTTTTATGGGTGGACCGAAGATTTGTGATGTCATATTTGAAGGGGGGTCTAACGTTTAAAGACGACGTGTGACGATAGGGAGGGCAAGAGTAAAAAATCCGCCAAAACTGCCTGGCGTCAATTGTAGACAGCCCCTAACTAACAAACGTGATAAAAGCCATGTCAAACATATTTGGTAACCCTTAAGGATGTTATTGGTCCATTGTTTTGTAATAAAACACATTTCACCAATTAGTGAATCGTTTAAATTATATTTTGAAATTTGTTTTATCAAAACTGCAGTAAACAGTTAAATTGTGACAGAGGAAAAGTAAAAAGCTAAATTATTCATAATGAATAATTTGATTGCAACAACTTTCCATACAAATTAATGCAAAAATCCTGATTCTTGCGCATTAACTCAGAATCTGATACTTTTAAATTGTTTTAATTATGCCACTACTGGATTTTACCGACAATTTTTGATTTTATAATGACAGCTGATTTTTCAATCTAGTTCAATGAGATCAACGTTTATGATTTCCCATTTTTTCCAAATTCCAATCGAATATTTGAATAATGCGTAATTCCAAAACAAAATTTTTTAAATGCTTAATTAAACTTTAATAGGGTCCTCTTTCCTTATAATTATGTGTATATTCCAATGATTAGGTGATTTGTGACTAGAGGAACTACTTTGACTATGTTTCGTTTAATTTAGATGCTTTTTTCATCATAATAATAATTATTTCATTTTACATTCTCGTATTTTTTTAATTAATAATATAAAAACTTTGAAATAATTTTTAAAAACTTGTCTGTTGTTTTAATTCTTAAAACAAAAGTTTACATGTTTAAATGTATTATTTTTAATAATTTTCAAGAATTTATTTACAATTTAATTATATTTAATAACAATTATACTATCATTAATTGAATGTTCAAACGGCGAAAATAGTTTTTAAAATATGAAAGTTTTTTGATTTTCAGTGTATTAAAATCTCTCCAAATTTTACACCACTTAATGTATGTACTCATGTCAAACACGAGAACCTTTTACTGTCAAATCTGCATATGCTCGAGTGGAACACGAGCGACCATTATATTTACTTGCCAAATTATACATGCTCATTTATGATACAGGGTAGTTCTAAAATTTTTTATAGATATCAGTCCATAAATACTTTTATTATTACAAAAGATTCGATAATATTTTGACCCCAAACTCAAAATAAATCCTTACATTAATCAGTTATTTTAATCTAATACTTTTGTAGAAAAAATCTTTTAGAGAAAATTTTATTTTTAAATAAAATAATCAGTTATTTGAAATTATCTGTTTTGTCTTTTGATTATGTCATCCTGTATTTTACCTTCAATAATCATTATTTAATCTATTAGATCGGGATGGCTAACCCGTTGCCCGCCGCCTGAGAAATCTTAATGACCCGCGAAATTCATCACTCTTTTACAAAATATATTTAATTTATAATAGCCACGGCAATTTAAACATTCTAATTATATCAGTAAACAAACATTTTTGATTGTATTGTCGTTAATATGAAGTAGACAACAGCTATAATGCATTTGTGAATGACTACTGCTGGCAAACGATGCCGATTGGGTCACGTGACTTAGGAAATGACAATAACGTGGTCACAAAGTAAAGCTCTATGCTTGGTGTTTCATCTCACTGAATGCACTTACGCTAATCCTCGAACAGGTTGTATTGTGTTGGTCTTCGCGTTTTTCGGTTTGCGTAAGTGTATGGTTTTAACATTTTTTAAAATTGCATGAACGTACATTTGGAAAACGAGGCATTGAAAACAATAACGCCAGAAATATGGAAAAAACGTATTGATCATATTAAAGACACGGTTGAGGTTGTTATGTTGGAAATAGACAATGTGATAAAAAGTATAATAATAAAATCTTTTTTTGATTAATTTAAGTCTTAATTAAATTATCTTAATTAACACCTGTGAATTGTTTTTTCAAAAATAAAGTTGACAAAAACACAAATCACACTAAAACATGACGGACACTAACTCATAACACCAATTACGATGTGCATATACCCAAATTAAAATCAATTTAAACACCTAAGTGAAAGAGTGGAGAAACAAATATCGGACTAGTAAATAAATATTTTTGAATGATTTCACTTTTTTATTTAATTTATATTTATATATTTTTTTTATTTAACTTGTTATTAATATATATTTCTTTACAATGTACGTTTTGTATTATTATTATTATTGTATTATCTATGTTTAAATGTAAGAATACTAGTAAACACAATATTAATACCTCAGTATGTTTTAATTTTTCACCCGAAAAAATGTCTATAGTGTATCAAAATCTAATATGGGGAGATATATATATATATATATATATATATATATATATATATATATATTTATATTTAGCCTGAGGAGTTATGATGCATTTTCAAAGTTACCCATATGATCATTTGGGTTGGCCACCCATGTATTAGATCAAAGTTTTATTCTTACAAAAATACTGAGAGCCTTTTTAAATTTATTTACCCAAATCATCTAAATATAATTTAAAAGCAAATCTATGGAATACATCTTGAATTATCTTCCGAGATTATGGTATCTCATGTAACCTTGCTTTAATAAAACATTATCCAAACCATTTGTTTAATTCTTTGTAAAAAATGAGCCTTGTTTCCCAAAAAAATTGTTTGATTCTGAGAATGACAAATAATATACCTTTCTTTGTTATATACATCACTGTTCTCATGGAAACACTAAAATTTAATTTATAATTGTACTTTTTATTTTCAATTTCTATACTGAAAAATTTTACTGATTAATAATAACGGTTAATTTTAATTATTTTTAATTTAATTATGAGTTAAATTGAATATAACTAAAATACTAAACAAAATGTTTAATTTTCGGATTAATTTAATAATTTTCAAATATTCAACCTATAAAAGTAAACTTTTAGCCTAAAATTCAAAAATTTGTTCAAAATTTATAAAATGGGGGTTTTGTATTTACGTTGGTTGAAAATTAGCATTTCCCACCGACATAAATTTGTGTTGGTATATGGAAGACTTATCTGTAAAATAATATGAATGATTGATAAAATGATTAAATTTACAATAAAATATTTTTATATTTGTATTTAAAAATTTTCTGAATATTTTAAAAGATTTATTTGAATGGAAATTAATGATTTGATAAAATGAAAAATTATTAAATTTATTGTAAAATGCATTTTGTATTAAAATTTAAAATTCTTCAGGATTTTAAAAAAAATTTATTTTTTAATAAAATATCTAATTAAAGATTATTAAATAATTTGATGTAAATTTTTATAAAAATTTTATTAATTTTGGTCGAAATATATAGTATAAATTATGTTTGACTAGCATTTTTTAACATTTCCTATATACATTCAAAAGACGAAAATGAGTGCCTATCGATTATGATAATAGAGATATTTAATTTATTTAATTGCAATTTTATTCTTTATTTTTTATTATTTTAATGCATTTAATAGTAATTTCTAAGTTATTAAGTGGGTAATTTTCATGCTTTGAATTATATTTGAATTTAAAAGATAATTTTTAGAATTTCTGATAAATTTATTCATAATAATGATATGATGATTTTTTTAAAATAAACAATTTTGTTAAAAACTCAATTTTTTATTTTTTAAATTTATTTTTAATTCATTATATTTCATTAAATATAATTCAGCAGTTTTTAGACAAATTCTACCAATAAATATATAAATGGACTTAATTTTTTGAATGAAACTTACACATTTTTATGCATTTTTCAATATGGAATGATTGTTATTGTGAAAAAATTACAAATAACTTCAAAAACTTTATTAAATCCTTTTTTAATATTTAAGATGAGGATCTTATTTACTGCCAAACTATGTGTAGTTTTTTTATAAATATTTTGTAAACAGTACAAGTGTGTGCTTATTTATTTTGCTTCTCGCATTAAATCTTTCTAACCTTCTATGACAGTCTATTATTTAATGCCGAATTTTCTTATTAAATGTCAATGATGTTGATGACACGTCAAAATTTATTTTTATTGAGATATTTTTTATTGTTATTATTTTTGCAGTTTTCAGTATTAAAAAACTTTAAAATAATTTATCAGTTTCATTTTTTAACATTACTAATTTTTAAAATTTTTGAGATTTCTTTAAAATTTTAAAAATTTCTATCAAACCAGAAAGAAAATTAACTTTATAAAGTTTTTAAAACAAAGCAAAAACATTTGGAAAAATAATAAATAATGAAAATAATAGTTCATTATAAAGTCGGTATAAGCTGTCACCGAAATAAATTTGGTAAAAAACGACAGGTCCGTCAAAATTATATTATCAGAAATTATATTACGACCGAAATTAAAAGATTTAGCAACCCGTAGATGGTGTACATTGTCATTGGATAGGCCGTGGAGTCTACAGCTCCACTGGATCTTGAATAAAATAAAAATTTTAAAATTATAAATTAAAGTCGAAGAATTATTTTAATAATTGAAAAACGCCGACTGTATATTCTATAAAATAATATTTCACTATAAATTTCGACCGTTTATCAGTCTTCAGTCTAGAAATCACATTAACAAAATCTAAATGAAAATAGGAAAATCTAAACAAATTAATCAATAATAATCGTATTCAACTCGTATTACAAAATTTAATTTTAATTTTAAAAAAAAATAATAAAAAACCAAACATCATGAAATTAAAATATTTAATAAAATTAAAATAAAAAGTTAATTAAATTTAAAATAGCTAATAAAAGTTTAAATTTAAAAATTATTTTTACAAAACATCTAAAAACATCATATATACACAACTTAGATACATTCAAAATACATGTAGACTGAACATTTTGAACTTTAATTATATGATTTAAAGATTTTATCAACAACGCCTCGTAAGTTATTCTTTCCCAATGGTTACTCAGATTTTTTGAAATTATCTTGAAGTCAGACATACCTATTATTTTGATAGTACATTTCCTAAAATGATCACTAATGTGAGTCAATACATTCAATAGACAATGCTCAAGAACTCGAGTGATGAGATGACGAGCAGTCTCTCCAATAAATGTGGCATTACACCCATTACATAAAAATTGATAAACGAGCTCAGAACAAAGATCAACTGGAGTTAATTTAATATTATAAAATTTAACAATTTTAAGAATTAAATTAAATAATTTTAAAATTGATACGTAATCAAAAAATATTCTGAAAAAATCATGACGTTTTTCATAGCTATTTTTTCAAAAATTATGGTTACCCGTCTGACGTGAATATATAAAGTATCCGAAAAGAAATTATGATATTAAAGAATCAACATTTAAGACTACAAAATGGTTACAAAATGGATTTCGGGTAATGACCAAAGGAAAAATCCCAATATTTCTAGAGGAAAATTAGTCGACGCAGACAGATAGTCAGAAGGGATGAATTATCCAGAAAGTATTTAAAATTTGTTTGTATTTTGTATTTTATATAATTTTCTAATGGCGAGCCTGGGGAAAAATTAGCAAACAAGTTAAAAGACGTGTTTAAATAGTACCATTTTTGCAAAATTTTAACTTTTTGTTTTGGGGATGTTTTTTTTTATCAAGTTTTCATAAAGCTGCGAATTTTACTTTTCATCTTTCCCACCTGTGGGTAAATTGAAAAATATGTTGTTCATTAAATCATTTCAATTTTATATAAAATGAATTTACTGCCGGTAATTACATTTCTATGGGAGCGGATAGATAGGTGCAATCCGAACCCAATAGTTATTTGTTCTTTTTCCTTTATTTTGTCGTTTTGTCACCATATAGATTTCAGATTCATTATGGTAGTTTTGACTAACATATAATATTTTATTTTTCTTATTTATTTTAATAAAATATATTTGCATCTTCTTTCGTAATTAATTCTATTTAATTGTGCTTCTTTTCAAACTGTATCATACTTTATTTTGTTTTACTTGGTGTAACATCCTAGATTTCAAATCATCTTCGTGCGATTCTCGGGAATGATTTTTCGATGCATTTAAACAAAAAAAAACTCTAATATTTCTTGAATAATAAAATATGTTGTAAGCCGTCACTGTAAGCTTTGATAAAATATGAAACATTAATTTTAATTTTTCTGCCGCATATTTAAATTCCTTTGAAAATTATTTATAAAAAGATGTAACAATAGCATAACATAAAATTTATGAAAATTTGTGAAAATTATTTCATTTTTAATTGAAATTATAAAATGCGAATTACTGTCAAATTTCTAGTATTAGAATTCTCTATTAATGGCATAAAGGCATCATTTAAATCTGGTCTTAGTTTTATGATGCCATCAATCGTATTATTATGATCGATTTCAATGTTGCAGAATCCAGAATAATTTATGGAATTTTCCCTCGCATAAATCGCAGATGTTGGCACTTTATCGGATCACATGTCGATGGGAAATAAGGAAACCCCGAATGAATAGAATCTTTTTTATAAAACTGGAACAACAGAATTTCCATGAGAAAAATCTACCGATTATTTGGGGGGATTATTTAGTTATTTTAAAAATAAACTTATTTTTCAGCTGGTTGAAAAGTTCCAAACACGATTGTCGGACTGAATAAGTCTTACAATCACCCCGAACTTTTTTTTCAATTTTTAATCCAGTTTTTTCAGAGCTCCATTTGAGTAGTAAAATTTTGATATCGAAAATAAAAAACTAATTTCTAACAATCATTACTGGGAAACCCTACAACAACTCTATAGCCAATTTTGAACAGATTTTTTAAAGTATTCTGTGAGTAAGACATCCAGTGATTGATACCAGGGTGGAAGTTTGAATAGAAACTGAATTCTTGTAAATATTTTGCTGACGAATGCCACCTGTTTACTTGAAGGTTAAATGTCATTTTCAAAGAGGTGACACAATTCAAATAAGGTTCATTCATCACTTGATTAAAAGAGTTTATGAGCAATCTTGTTCAAAGTTATACGAACTTCTTTTATCGTTAAGTGTTTACTACATGTCGACACTAGTTTCTGACTCATCTGTGTCCTTTTCAAATAAATCAACTACCCAACACAATAACATTTATTCAAAATTACTACAATTGCTACAATAAATTTATATCGTTATGATTTTCAAAAAAAATATCTTTAATACCTTTAATCTAAACAATTGCTAATAACAATTTCTACCTGAACAATCCAATTCTCTTGCGTTGGGATAGATCTTCCAATTTGAGATATTTCTTCTTGTAATACTGTGGGCTTATACTAGGCTAATTTTGTCTTAAGGTGAACCTTGGAAATTTCTAACTTTGTCTTCGATCAACTCGGAATTTTAATAGGTTGTCTTCTCCTTTTATACTTTCTTCACAATTAAATCCGCATTTAGTTTTGACTTGCTTACTCTCAGTCGCCTCTCGAGATTATCAATAATGGTTACTACTCTTTGGATTTCTAATGTCATACTAATTTATTTTTGAGATCTCACAATCCAATTACGTAAGAAAATTTTTTTTATTTTTAATTGAGATTGGATTCCCTTTTATAATCGTGTTGGGATTGTCATAAAATTATTGAAATGAAATTAATTCAAGGAAAATCGAAAATGGCAAAATACACCAAAAATAATTTAAGTGCAAAATTAATTAAAGATTTATAAAATTTGAAATTAATATAGATTGGGTGAAACGGGTATTGTTGTATTCCAAATAATGAGACAAATCTAAATATAATGTTGACAATTTAGTAAGGGGTCCTTGTGAAAAGTTATAAGCAAAATGCAAACATTTTTCAATTAATTAATAGCTGATTAGAAACTAGAGACAAGAATAAATCCGAGAAATGAAGGAAAATCAGTAAACGATAGCTCAAAGACTTAGATAATTATCTAAGCTAGTTGAAAAGAACCCACCCGGACGATAAATCAAGTTTCTGTGGTCGTCAGAGGAGTTCGGGTAGTGTTTACATTATTTATAGTAATAATTTTTACAAATATTAGATAATTGTCCTTCCAACAAACTATAAAAAGGGAGATCAAAATCAAACGAGGGGCCAGGCGGTTGAAGAAAAATATTCCGAGTGAGCAATATCAACGAAACAAGTACCGGATTTAGTAGAATTAAAGAAACCAAATAAAAATTATTTTAGTTAATATTTTTAATTTCAAATCACTAAGTAATTAAATTATTTCAAACCAAATACATGGTAAAAATTCATTATAACTGCTTTTAAGACGCTTTAAATGCCAAAATTAATTGGAACGAAGACCTGTGATTGGAAAATAAAAATTTCTATTTTTAACACTTTTGATTAACCGCAAAACAGCAAATAAAATATGATTTTTCACATTAATATTTCTGCAAATTGCGAATTATGATTTATGATGATACTTGAATGTAGCGAATACAATAAATACACTTTATTTTTAATTAAAAATTAATTAAATTTTTTTAAATAAAATAAATAAATATTTTAACGTTAATAACCATTTGTTAAAATTATTAAAAAAGTTAAATAAAAATTATACAATTTTTTGTAATACAAAAATAAATCAGGATTTACTGATACAAGGCACTTCAACGTCGGTTTCTTAATAAGTCTGAGGGGTAGAGTTTTTTATGGAAAATTATGTTTTATGGAATCTAGAATTTTTATTTTTAATAAGTAAAAGTCGATGATATTTAAATCTGCTTTAAAAACACATGCCTAAAACTGGTCCCATTTGGAAAGTTAAAGGTTTTTTCCATGAGTAATTTCATAAATTAAAAGGGTTTCATTGAATTAAAAAGGTTGAATGTCCCTTTATTAAATCACTGATAACTAAATAATTTGAATTAATTTAAATTAATTTGAATTAATTATTTTAAATATTTTCGGAATCTTGAGTGTACTTCAGATTTTGCAATAAAAATGAAATAATCTCTAATAAATGCGTTACCAAAAGTGGTCAAACCTAGTGAGAAACACTAATTTTATAGCAAATGATGGGTAAATGTAAAAGATTTTTATTTAAAATCTTAAATATTCAAACAATCATTTTTTGAAAATGAAATAAATTTTATAAAATTTAATTTAAAATCCATTTTAAGTACAATTTTTAACGTTTCAAATTTTTCACCATTAAATCGGTTTAAGCTAAAAATATATTTGTTAACCAAAAATTTATAATTCATAAATTCACACTCAATTAATTGAAGTGAACCGAAAGTGAACAAAATAAATTTCAAGAATGCCATTCAAAAATTCAAAGTGCCCTAAACTCCGTTTTACTAGGATTCAACCCCTAAACTTTTACTGCATCAAATAACACATTTGTATATTCTATTCAGTTTTTATGTGTCCTTACAAAAGGAATTTTCAAGTTTTGCTTAAATAATCAGATAAAACTTAATCGCATAAAAATATATAAAGGCTATTATTTTAAAATAAAAGTAAAATCAGAATTATTAGAAATTTAAATATTTATTTATTCCAAAACATAATATTTGATAAGTCTTTCTAACTTAAACAAATCAGAATTTTTTCAAAAATCACTCTTAAAATATTTTTAAAGAACTTTTAAATATTAAAAGTTCATAACTATAAATAAATACATTTGACGTCTTACAAACTAAAGGTAGAAGTAATTAATATTATTTTTGTTTCGTAAAATCAATGTAAACATAATTAAATATTCTTGGGTATGATTTCAAAGGTTGCAAAAGGTTTCTTACATGCTAATGTAAAGAGACAAACTCGATAGTATTCTATTACATTTCACTCTATTTTAAATAGTCAGTAATCCAAAAATTAACACCATAACTTTAACAATTAAAACAAAATATGTCATGAACATACAATACAGAATTCATCTTGTATTCGACAATCTTGGTTAATTTAAATTAGAAAATTCTTTTTTTGTTCAATTGAAGTTTAATAATAAATATTGCTTTCTTTATTTATATTTCTTAAACTTATAACATTTAAACAAACTTAAAATAAAAATTTAATAAATAATATAACAATGATTAACAGACTTACAAAACGATATTATAGAATTAATGGAATTATTACAAAGCTGTTACATAATAAATATTTGATCAAATAAAATCATAACAACAAGCAAAGTGCAAATAAAACGATTAAAACAAAATCCACAACACAAATTAGACTTCTGGGACTTCCTAAATTATTATTATTATTATTATTATTATTATTATTATTATTATTATTATTATTATTATTATTATTATTATTATTATTATTATTATTATTATTATTATTATTATTATTATTATTATTATTATTATTATTATTAATATTATTATTATTATTATTATTATTATTATTATTATTATTATTATTATTATTATTGTTATTATTATTATTATTATTATTAATTATTATTATTATTATTATTATTATTATTATTATTATTATTATTATTATTATTATTATTATTATTATTATTATTATTATTATTATTATTATTATTATTATTATTATTATTATATTAAATTTTATTATAGATTTATTATTTAATTATTCTTTTGAGTGTTGTACATAAATGTCCTGTAAAACTAAAAAATAAATATTTTTAAAATTTATTACCATTTATAACCAATGAAAACTTAGAAAAATCGATTTTTATCATTGACAATTTCAGTCCAATTCTTTTTGACAACATAAAATAAATTTTCATTAACTCGTGGAAAATCTACGCCCAAAACCTGAAACTATTGTCACAGATCTGTAGCTTTATTTGATGAGATACGAAGGGAAAAAATAAGAAAAAATTTAAGAGAGAAATAATCACTGAATCCATTTAGTAAAAAATGATAAAAACTGTTTCCCGCTTCAGTGTGCAAAGAGCAATGCCACTGGAAACCGGCTGCCGTTGTATTTTAAGGCGGCAACATATCTAAAAATAAGAAGTAATTTTTCTTTCGAAAAAAATTATCACTTCATTATTTTTGTTTTTCATTTATTTGAATTACAAATTCGTTTGAAAAATATTTCTAAAAATATTCCGAAACTGAAAAAATTCCTAAAATATTTTCCACGATTATTTGCTTTTGTTTATGACAGGTTAATTTTTAATATCGAAACTTCATTTATAGCCGAAATTTTTGTAGAATATAAAGTAGAGCTCGAAAAACATTAAAAATTAATGGACCCGCCACAAAATAAGATCCTTTATGACAAGTAGGTTAAATTAGTTTAAATTTTTATTAAACGGTGAATCGATAATTATGTAAATAATTACAAAACTATAAAAACGCATATAAATTTAATTTTATTCAGATATTCATGTTGATTGAGAGGACGAGTGGTGAGTTCTCACATACTGTAGACCAGGGTTCAGCAACATTATCTAGAAATTGGATTCAGGGTGCCGCACAGTAAGAATAATTTAAAACAATTCAATTACCATGGCAACGCATGCATAATTAAGGAATATTTGTCAAAAATATAGGATTAGAATTATATTATATATTAATAACATATTATTAAATTCTAAATCTGTATTCTTGACCTATATTCCTTAATTATGCATGCGTTGCCATGGTAATTGAATTGTTTTAAATATTTCCTACTATGTGGCACTCTGAATCAAATTTCTAATATTATATTAATTAATATAATATTATGTCACTTATAAAGAAATCAGAGGTGAAAAACAAAAAAAGTCCTTATAATAATATAATATTAATTATGTATTATTTAAATATATCAGTTTATTATCAGAGCTTAATTTCTGACTTTCAATATAATACAAAATTCTGAATGTTCAGTGGTTAATAAACTTTTTTGTAAGCTGAAAATATTTTACATATTAGAAAAGATTTTTAGTGATGTAGGGTGCCACTGAGAATTGCACTGCATGACGCGCAGAAAAAATAGAAAGGACAATTTATTAATTTGTTTTATAACTTTGTAGAGTGGTGTAGTTTACCACTAAGAGTTGCGTCAAGCGCCATAAGTTGCCGTAATTTGGTGTAGACATTCAAGCCACTTGAAATGAGTTTTGCATCATGCATCATTTTTCCATATAGACCACGTGCGAAACTTTCTTTTCAATTACATAAAAGTTTTATGGATATTTTTTTTGTAGTGATGTGATGTTTAAATGTTTTCACATTGTATAAAATGTTCACATTTTTCAACTATTTTTAAATTCAAAAACTAAACAATAAAAAATTTAAATGACATTATTTTTTTTTAAAAAATTTGATTATAAATCAATGTTTTTTGATATTCACGAATTTTCGGCATAGCCTTTTCCAAGCTCTTATGATCATTTTAAAGAAAAAATTAATTTACTTTATATTGGAAAATTATTTTATTGAATGCGAAATTTTTTGGGTTTTTTTTAATATTTTATTCATATGCCAGTTAGTTTGGAGTAGATTCTATAAAATTCATTGATGAAAATAATTGTTCATGTGAATATGTTGTACCAAACATTTACCTATTTCTCATTGTATTAAAAAATTTTGGAAAATATAAAACGGTGATTCCTTGGTAGCAGTATAAATTAAAATATCAGATAAATAAATAATAAAATAACCCATTGCTGCAAAGTAATGTTTCATTCAATATAATAATTATTTTGCATCAAGGGTTTATTTTATTATGTACTTGTCTGATATTTTGTAAATAGCCACGTCCTTTACTGTCTATATACTATGTTTATATTTTAATAATAATAATCTGGTTTTTGCTTGAACATGCATTAAATTTGGTTATCAATAATATGAATTGCTTATGCTTGTTTATTATAATAAATTATTTTTATTTTATAAATATTGTTTATTCATAAATTAAAATAGTTTTATATTTTAATTAATTATTTTATATTTATTTGTCAATTAGAAAGAAAATTCTAAATTTATTTATAAAATAATTTTTTTATCAAAACCTCAAGTATATTCATGATGACAAAAACATTTTTCCTAATTATACATTTCATCCTAACTGATGGTCTCCCATTCGGTGAACACGCAAGTGAAATGATGAAAATGGGAAATTACAAAATTTATTTCTGAAAGAAAAATTTTTTCAAAAATTCAATTCAGTTAATCTTAATTATATTCGATTTATTTGACTTAAATTGAAAATAATTAAATTTAAATCAAAAAATGAATTTTTATTAATTGATTTTGTTTTTATCTTACAAAAACATTGAAATTGAAATGATATTATTTATACATTATGAATTGTGTCCATTTGATTTGTTTTCAATTTAATAAAACTTTTTCATATGAATGTATGAAAATGTGAATTCGATCATTGGTGAGGTCTGCTAACCTCAATAATATCTCATTCATTTACTGCCATTCATTTACATTCATTAGAGTAATTCCGATTTTATACAAAAATATATTCAAAAAAAAGTTAAATCTAGATTAATATTAACCATCCAGTCACAGGCAACGTGATATCACGTTTCACTTATTTTATACAATTCCATGGGGTACGCTATTATCGCGTTGCTAAATCTCAATAAATTTACAAATATAAACTCAAATATTTGTTTTTTTTTCATTCCAATAATGTAACCCTTATAACTAATATAAGTAGCGAATAAAATTATCCCACGATTTCATACAAAAAAATTAAAAAATCACCCGCGGCTGGAGGGTTAAAACAACATTTTGTAATATTCAAACAATTCTGTAGTAGGTGATTTTTTTCTTAAATTCTACTTCGACTTAAATGTTGGTTAAAATTAAAATATAATTTAAAGTGAATATAAATTATTAAAATGTTTAAAAATTAAATAAGAATATTTTTAGAAAAGTTTTACATTCTTAATTAACATCTACCACAACTTCAATTTTATTCACATTTCCTAATTCGCAAACACTAGAAAATGTATATTCATTTAATAATAATTTTTTTATTCCTCAACTAAGTCAAACTCAGTCATATCTTGACGACAATAAAAGATAAGGAAAATCTCAATCTATTATCTCCCATTCATATCATTTGTTAAAATAAGTGAAAGATTGCTTGCCATCCCGGTCTAAGACATAAATATCGGACCAGATTATATATTTTGACAATAATTATCATAAATAATAATGACAATATTTGCATTTATTAAATCTCAGTCAAAATATCCAATGTTTTATAGAAAAACATTGACATCCAAGAAAATAATAGTCATTTAAAAAAATTAAAAAGACAGTAACTCTAGGATTATAAAAAAGACATAAATTTTATACTCACAGTTATTTATAATGGTCATTTTCATAAGTATCTTCTGCCACCTTACGCTCACAATAGTTTCTTCCTTTACTGGAATCAACATTATTGAATTTGGGTCCTGATTTTTTTTATCAGGTTTCATGTTCAATAATTCTTCTCTTTTATATGTATATTCTCCCGGTCTTTTGGTGATTATTGCAAAGTCTGGGTTTTTCATAACATTTCCTATTGTCTTTGTAGAATATTTAGTGATTACTTGATTTTCCTCAGGTTTCACGGCAAATGTTGTGAATATGGTATCAAGATCCTAAATTTTTGAGACTCATTTTATTTCTTTGCCAACTCATTGTTTTTCTCAACAATATTTCCAATAGCATCTTTATTTTTTTCTCGATTTGTAAGTATTCCAATAAATTTCTGATTTCGAAAAGTGGAATATTTGAAGACTTCTTTCGCCAAAGTCGATTGAGGATTCGAAACAAATAGTTGTTTAAGATCTGTTTTATAACTTACTGGAATATTCATACCATCAATTCTCTGCAATATTAAAGCCAGATTTTCGAGAAGTTTGAATCAAAAGCTGTTTAAGTTCGGGAACATCCTTAACGAAGTCATTTAAACCCTCAAAACCATCTATATTAACACCAATCCGTTTTAATTGCAAATCCATTTTAAGAAAGTAAATATGAATATTTCGGTCGTAACTCTTGGAATGTTTCACAATGTTCCTGGATCTCACAGGATTTAGATTCAACAAATGTTAAAGATTTTCCAATACTTTCAAAACCCTCAAAATTTTCAAATTTTCTGGGATTCCTGGGATTATCTGGATTTCTGGGGCTTCTAGGGCTTCTGGGATTGATCGTGGAGCTCACAGGTTTCATAGAGTTCACAGGATTCACAGAGCTCATGGATTTCTCAAAGAAATCTCGGGATATAACCAATATATCCCCGGAATGATGAATGGAAAATTTTTGGAAAATTATAATTCAACTTCTTTATTTTCAAAAATTTTCAAGTCGCGTTCCAGGATTTTTCTCAATGAAATCCATTCGAAATTTGATGGTCGAAAAGTTTTGCATACATAATATTTATTTGTTTTCCGACATCTGACAATGTTGTATTTTTCGATGGATTTTTCACTCATTATTTTTTAGCTATTAATTTCATGGGGTTCACGGAGTTTACGGAGCTTAAAGGGTTCATATTTCTGGTGGCTTTTTCTTATATCGAGTTCTTAAATTCACAAAATCATCTATGGTGAGTTTGATTCCATATTTTTATTCATCCTCCCTAAATCATTTCCAAATGGGAGGGTATTTATCCCATTTATTAATTGAATCGCTTTTATCATCAAAATTATCCAACGATACTTTTGGGGATCCTTCCATATTGATCTTATGTTATGTATAACATTAACAAGTTTCTCGTTGTTGTATACACAACTCTTATAATTCAAATGTGTGATTTTCTTACTCACACACTTTTGAATCCCTTTATTCCTATTAATCTCCTCATCACTAGTTTTAATTGAATATTGCTTTGCTCGAATTATAACAAAGTGAATTATTGGGGTATTAGGTTTTTCATCCTTGAATGTAAATAAATTCCTTGATTTATTTATCAGAGCATTCAAGGAGGAGGTATTTTATATTTCACTGTAGGTATCCTTAATTTCCTCACAGCGATAGATTTTTAGGAACATTGAATCTGTATCCATAGCGTGCATGGAGATTCGTTCCTGGAAATAAGGTTGGATGATATCGTAATAAGCCTCATACATCTGAAGCTTTGAAAGCTCTAGAATTATGAATCTTATGTATATAGGTTTATTAAAAGTCTTCTCAACTTCAACAGCAACTAGTTCATTTGAGAATCTTGTTGCCCCTTTGAGTGTTGGTTTGAGAGGATCTTATTGAACCTCTTTATGCCTTCGGGTCTATTGACTAATAAGAAATATTGATGAATTTATCAATATTCTCCATCATTTATTCAAAGACGCTGTTATTCAGGTTTTTGAATAACATTAAATTTGCATCGCTCTTTGCGATCTTTCTTTTTCTAATAGTTTCTTCAATATAACTTTTCATAAAGGGCTGTTGTTTAAATGAAATTATATTATGTACTTTAGTTAATTTTATTCCAAGTCATTAATAAAATTGAAGGACTCTATAATGAGTAAGATAATATTTTTATTGTTTTGATCACAAACTAATTTGATGGTGCCTTTAATTAACCACTTCTCCATCAATTTTGTTTTTCAGACAATGGTTTAGTTCCTCATATTCAAGCTTCCTATTAGTAGGTGCAAGAGGGAAATATTTTGTCATATGTTTTATTTCATCTGGATATTCCAGATCACACTCAATAAAATATCCTGTGGGGGAGTCTTTAGGGGTTTATATAACTCTATCTATTTCTGTTGAAGGAAACCAATGGAAATCTCCAACAATCATATATAAAGTCATTATTTAAGAATCTAATGTCGCTACATCAATATATAGAATATCCGAGGGTTTGTTAAACCATTTAATTATTTCCTTGACCTCCTCTCAGTAATGTTTTCTGGGAATCCTTCTGAATATATTTTCTTAAGCCTTTAAGCTTATTATGGGCTGTAACATGTCTATCACCGATTATTGAGTTTATCCCATCACGTATATTATTTTTAATCATAAGATACATATCAGCATCGGTTAGTAACCCTAGACTTATACGACTTTCACATAACAATAAATCCTAAAAGAGAGATGGGGAAGAGCTTTTTATAAAGGAAAACTTTTTATAAAATTTTCCAAACAATCTGCTAATATATAAACACCCAGCCTTAAATACACATCATTATAATCCCCAAAATTCCTGCATTTAAATAAACCCCACATATCTAAATAGCGGGTGTATTCCACATCCGAAATATCTTCAGATTTCAAGATGGAATGAAATTTTTCTTTCAGTATAAATTCGGTTTCAATATATCGCTCGAAGGAATCAACATGATCATATGGATAGATTCCTTTCTTTAGACAGATATCCATATCCACATCCTTAATAATTTGTATTCTTCTAATGTTTTCTAATGTATGTTTAAATTGTTTTTTTATATTTAGTGTTTTTGCAATTCCATTCAAAGACATTGGTTTTCACATTCTCTTCAAAATTAAAGTTTAGTTCATTTAATGAACTTTGAATGGGCAGACCCAAACGGACATCTGAAGACACCAGATCAAATAAATATGTATGGTACTGCAAGACGATCCAGTTTTCGTCCACTACTATCATTCTCTTCAATAAAAAAGGTTTACAAAAGACCCATGTTTCTCTAATGACTTACATTTAGAAATATTCTAGACGAGATTAGGTTGATTTGGAACCTAGATAGGCTTGCCAGAATTTTCAAAACTCAAATCGGGACAGTACAAAAAAAAATTTTTACTTTCTATGTATTAATTTATTAAGCTTTTAAAAATAAACTAAATTTAATAGGAACACAAAAATTAACATTCATTTCATTAACTTTATATCAAAATTCAGTTAAGCTAATGAATAAATAATAAATTAAAAAATATAATATTATTAGTATTGAATACTAAAGTTTGTTAGTGTACAAAGACAGTATTTATTGCTACTTTTAGCAGATTTTAAAATATCTTTATTTTTTGAAATATAATGGTACATTACGCTGCAATTTTGATCTAAATTTACTAAGCACTGTAAAATAGCTTCTACTGTTTCTGGTAAAAGTCTGCTCCGTTCACCCGTCCACTGAATTGACATAAGCCAAAAAATTCTTTCCACATTGGCATTATGTCCGGGTAGAGAAAATAAATATTCGCACATACGCATAAAAAATTTAATTATCCGAACTAGCAACGCAACACGTGCATAAAACAAACACCACTAACTTCAATGATATTATAATTTATTTTGACAGCTACCATTGACATTGATTAAAAATAAAATTTGTATCACTGAGCAGTGTTACCATTTGTCGGCATCTAAATGTACCAAATTAAAATGTACTGTATTTGAGCAGGGTACGTTCAGATTTTTAATTTTGGGCCGGTCAACAATTATTTAATTATGTATTTCATAAATTTAATTTTGATCCCCAAGACTTTTTTTGGGGACACTCGAAAACATCTCTGAAAACGGGACAATCCGATTAATTGGGACGTCTGGCAACGCTAAACCTAGAACATCGAGCCCGTCAAAGTGACAAGGTTAATGTTATTAGTTTTGATGCTAAATTTTGATATTTAGAGTGAACCTTAAATCTCCTGGTCGTACAACGAGCGTTGATATAGTAGAACTCTTTTACTTTGGTGCTAGTAAATTTAGTTGACCGTCCAGAGCGAGGTTGTCTTGAAAAGAAATTATTCGTTGATTTAAATTTTGTAAACCACTTTTGATACAAAAGTTTCATTACAGTCTTCCCTTCCTTTACGGTAAAATGTTTTTCTGTAAGTTCCCAAAGCTTTTCTTACTTCAAAGAAAATCATGAAGTGTCCATAGTTTTTGTTATGGATTTTCATTTTCAGGGGGATTTCAAGCACACAAAATATAATATAATATAACCAATTTTTGTATCTCTCTTAACAAATGTATATAAGTACATTTAATATCTTACAAACTAGCGGTATTTGATCTAATTGCAAAGTAAATGTGTTCGATCCTTAGTACTAATGAGATCCAAATAAACTAGAAATCGCACCAAATATCAAAGTAAGTCATCTTAAAACTAAATAACAATTTCTCATTGTCTTCCTATTGCAAAATTAGAAAGTCAAAAACAAAAGGCTTTAGTCTTCTTGATGCATTCGGTCTTAATGTATTGCCTGAATCAAAAAATGTAGGTTTTTCGTCACTTGATGAATATCAAGATAATATGAAAAACATCTTTGAGCCCTCAGAAATATTGATGTGTTTGAAGATTGTGAAAAGTCAATCAAAGTGACTCGAAATTGTATAATAAAAATAAAAACCTTTTAGTTACTTTGATCTATTGAACAAATGGCATGCAATGAAGCTGAAAATATAATTCTAGAATCTTTTTTTTGTATTTATTCTAAAAGAGCTTAATTATCCGGCATTAAATCTTCACATACTTCAACATCCAAATTTGCATCAAATGCAGATAAAAGCTTTTATCCTCCTTATCATCATTTTCGTCTTTATCATTCTCAATCTTTGGGTTTTTCAATGCAGCATTTCTATCGTAACACGTTCTCAAGTCTCCATTGAAATAACTATTGCACCACATTCTGCTATTTGTTTTATCACTTTCGCGGAAAAAATAAACGAATATTCGAATTCGAAGGGATGAGCGGAAGCATTGACCAATAACATTAATATGCCTGTTGTCCGTGACTTTTTATTGGTCGTGTACGTTTAATAATAACTACTCAATATGCATCATAAAAATGAGAATAAGATACATTTGGTAAATAAAATATTTTTAAATTTATTTAAAAATAAAAAATTATAAAAAAAATATTTTGAAATAATTTACTGAAAAATTATTCTTTTGATTATCTCATTTTATAATCAAAGAGATGAGTACTGCAAAAATAAAAAATTTCAGCAAATAAAGAAAAATTAACCCCTCATTATTTTTAATTGGTTTTGTTTTGAAAGTTGTGTTCTCTTGAATAAGCGAAAATTTCTCATGAGGATAATTTGAAGCCGGACTGAGAGAAGAACGTGATCTGTTTTGTCCTCGATGCGTTCCAAAAATAGAGACGGCATCAACGCTCCTAGCACTCGGTCGTCTTCCGGAATTGTTTATTTCAGAATTGTAGTTGATATCATGATGCCAATGTTGAGGAATCGAATTTCGGGATAAATGACTGGATTTACGTTGTTGCGTTATCACAGTTGACGCTGCAATTGACCCAGTTATGCTCATTTGGAATTCAGTGAACTCGACTAAAATTTATACAATTTAATCCCTAAATGTCTGACAAGAAAAAATAAAATCCCAAAATTCACAATATTTACATATCACATTTTTTCAATCCATCAATCACTTTTTATTTTACGGTAAATTTACAAAATTGCTTGATATAAAAACCTTTTATTTTGAATTTATATCAAAACTAATGCAAAACTTAGCAATATAATATACAAAGAAAAAAAATTTATTATTGGGTTTTTAATGAAAAAATGTAATGCATAATTTTTAAATGTAAATAAATTGAGACTTTTATTATAATTTATCAATGTTATTTTCTTTTAATAATTCTAGTAAGAATTTAATTTGAAAATTAAATAATTAATTGGCAAAATATTTTAAAGACTTTAAAAATCTTTCATCTAAAATCGATTTTAATCTTTAAAATAATTTGTAAAAATAAATAAATTTATTTATTTTATAATATATTATGTATCAGAAGTTTAATATTAAATTATTAATAATATTTAATAAATGATAACAAAATAAAATTCACAAGGAATTCTCTTAAATTAAATACTGATAAATGTTTAATAATTAATTAATTATTAAATTAAATGTTATAAAATTTAATTTAATGTTGTTTCATTTATTTTCATAATAATAATAATTTTAATTGAGATTTATTTAATCTAAGTAAATTAATAAATTTTAGAATTATTCTTGTAATTAATAAATATATTAATAGTTAGAAAAGAAAAGATTTTAAAGTTTATCTAAACAAGCCCCAGCCAAGCAATATGTCTTAAATCCAAAATTTAGTATAATAATTTTAAAGCTGTAAATATTTGATTAAAATTTTTATAAAATACAAATTGGATTTTAAAATATTTACAAAAATTTGTCTAGATATGTATTAATAATTTTTTAATTTTATTTGGTTCTAATCAATTTTTAATGTTAGTGAATTAATTTGGAAAATAAATAAATATTTTGAAAACAGTGAGAGAAAAGATGAAGAGAAGAAGAAGCAAAAAATGAGAGTTGCTCAATTTTGTTTATGAAATTAAACAAATGATAATTTATATAATAAGGATATTAAATAAAATTATAGTATTGATGAGTACTGATGAGAGGTACTGATGAGAGTCATTAGCTCGAAACTAGTATACTACTGGGAAACGTACTGGATATCACTTAATTTGTCTTATATTCTTTGAATATAATCAGATATAGTGATTAATGAAATTAAGTTTTTCAAGTAGTTTAGGTAGTCTGATAGCTTGTTACCAGAGGTATGATTGTATGTATCATGGTTTCAAGTGAAAGGAGGTTCAAGAGAAAGATTCGCCATATTTTCTTGCCTTAAAACCAAACTTTGCAAACTTATTTGATGTCCAGTGCATCAGGATAAGTGTATAACAGTGTTAACTTGACACTGTTTTACACTTACTTGGCGCTCAGAGATTAATGAAAACTTTTATAAATGAAAATCAGCTTAAAGATAAACATTACTTTCAGCATCGTAACTTGCCCTTGAAAACAATTCACGAGATGTAATTTAAAAAAGTAGTGAATATTTGTAAGTTAGTTAAAAATTATAAGAAAGCCATTTTCAATGTTCAATACTGAAAAAAAGTTAAACAACTTAAGTGAATCTAAATATTTTAGCTCAATGAATATGAGAAGTTTTTATTACCAAATGGAACTTGAAGAAACATTGAAAAAGAAATGTCATTTTCCACTGAAACATGTCAAATCTTTTCCAATCAGACATTCTTTGACATTACTGTAGCAGTGGCAACTTTTCAAAAATTAATGGCAACTGTTTTAGTTGATCTCATATGGATAAATATAAGTGATTTACCTCGACGATATTCTAATATTTGGCACAACTAAAAATGGAATGTGTTTAAAAAATTGAAGTGGTACGTTTAAAAATAAACTTGTAATTTAATTATTTTTACCCATGAAAATGTTTGAACCAACTCAAAAGTTTTATTAATATGCGACCTATATATTTTCGCTTAAAATACCTTAACGTAATATGTGGTGCATGTTATAGAAATGTTCATGGCGTAATAGAAATCGTGACAGTGCATTGATTCACACTCCCACGCATATTACATAATATTACTATAGTCTATATCAGTGCTTCTCATCGTGTTGTGCTCTATCTCCCTAACAATAGAGTTTAAAAGTCGAATTGCCCCAGTTTTTGAATTAATTAACACATTAATTTATAAGCCCCTACTTAAAAATTTCGATTTTGCTTATTTGTTAATACCTTGATTTAGTATATCTAATATCATTAAATTAAACAAAAACAATGAAAAGATAACAACTTTAAAATTTATTTGATTTTCTTGTGTTAAGAGTGCTACAGTTGCTTTATATCAGGAACTTGCTTAGTCAATTTTAGCATCAAATTCCCTCTTTTCTTGATGTGAAGAATATTCCTTTTCTTTAGCAATATATTACTAACTGCACTAAAAGTTTAACTCGACGTCGGCAGCTGCCTAGGACGCCAATTTACATGGCACGTCAAATAGTTCTAGGAGGAATCCAATGAAAAGCGACCAAAAACACATAATAGCAAAAACTTAAAAAAACAACCCCAAAATCTCATGTACAATCTTAAAAGGATAGGAATGGATCAAAATACTTCGTGAATCATTTTATTTTTATTTACTTTTTTTTATTTATTGAGGCATTATTGAGTTTGTTTCTTAACTAGATGCGCCATATTTTTATTTCGCCTAAGGCGCCAAATACTCTAGCGCCGGCCCTGACTAAAACTACATTCAACCAAACGAAAATTTTGTAAAGAGTAAACATCAGTATTTTACCAAAAAATGTTTCTAAAAAATCAAAATTATAAGGTTAAAATCGAATTGAGAAGATGTAAGTAAAATATATAGATCTTGGTTAGAGCTATATCTTCAGTGTTAAGAAATTGTTTCTATCATAATATACCTAAAATACGACGTATATACTCGAGAAAAATTATGATTTATCAAATTTTAAAAATCCATTAATTTCGAAATTGTCTCAATGAAAAGTTATCAACATTGTTATCAACAACAACAACATCCTTTTCAGTGACTAATTGATATTTTTTCAAGCAAAGAAAAATTATTTTTCTGAGCAATATTTTTTCTTCCATCTTGAAGATAAACCGAAACGCATCGTTTTTCTGTTACTTTCATGTTTTTAACATTGTAATTGGGAACTTTGAAATTTGTGAACTCCACTTTGTCATTATTGCTCCAAGGTAATAAAAACAGGTGAGAAACACTGGTCTAAATCATATAAATTTTACATAAATATTCATATTAATCAACTGATCATAAATTGTCTTTTAAAATGCAACTTTAATTTAAAGGGAGTTTTGAATTTTTATAATCCTATTAATTTATGGAGGCTTTATAAAATACCGCGAGGAGATCTAAATAAGCATTCAACTTTTTGAAATTCTCATTGAACTTTAGTTTAATCAAAAAAAATTATCAGATAACCAAAACCCCTTTGATTCTATTGAATGCCCACAATTGGATGGCATTTCAAACTTTAATTGTGTTTACTCCTATATCAAAATAGCTCTACAACATAAAAATGGTTAATGAATAGGATTTAATGTATTTTTGAATGTAAAAATTAAAAATTATAAAATATTGTCTTTTATGAATAATTAATTTTTCTTAAAGTTTTAATTAAAATTTTCATTAAAAATATCCAAATATACAATTTAGTTTTGAGATTTTCCATAAACTCAGTTTATTTATTTAATAAATGTTAAGAAGCTGAAATTAAAATAACTTTATTGAGAAAGTAAATATTTTTTTAATAATTCATGATTAATAATAATATTAATTATTATTATAAAATTATTATATCAATAATAATAAATGAATATCTAACAAAATATCTAATAAACTTAAAACACTTATATAAAAATCTAGATAAAAAAGAAAAAATAATTATAAATGAAATAATCCGATTTTCATATTAAGTAAAACAAATTTAATTATTAGGAAATTTTAATTTTCTTTTGAGTAATTAGAAGTTGAGATTAATAGAAAAGCTTGGGTTGATTCATTAATTAATTATCAGTAGTGGCTAAGAATTTTCAATGGAAAATGATTTGTAAATAAATTATAAAAGATAATTCTTTTATTTATCCCCACTATTATTAATTAACTTTTATTATATTTATAATACATGAAAAGATTTTTTCGCCAACACTTTATAAAAATAATTTAAACAACATGTGATAAAATATTACAATCATCTATCGGTTGTATGATTTGGCCTGTGTTCAATTATAATTTTTTTTCTCGCAATATAATTGTAAATTTGTTAATAAATATCATTTGTCAATTATATCGCGTTTGTGTGAGCGATAGCTCTTTTTGTTGGTTGGATTTTGTGTGCGCACACAGACGTCA
Organism: Schmidtea mediterranea; assembly: GCA_022537955.1. Classification (NCBI taxonomy): domain Eukaryota; kingdom Metazoa; phylum Platyhelminthes; order Tricladida; family Dugesiidae; genus Schmidtea; species Schmidtea mediterranea. Next base: position 81,740,119 of record CM039679.1, read on the forward strand.
GTACTTTTTAGATATAGAAAAATTTGGGAATATTGAATCAATTGGAAATTGTCGAACTTATTTGGAGTAATTTGTGGAATTTAACGAGATTTCGATTTATTGTTTATGTAATTTTTGGGAAAACAGTTTTGTTTTATCAATTAAAATTGGTGGAATTTTGGTTGGATTTAAAATTGTATGATTTTTTTATTTTTGAGATAGTCTATTTTGAATTTCTTTTGATAGGCATTTTTGAGTTATAATTTGAATTGGTGAAGTTTCCTTATGTCTGTTGGCATTTAAATATACGTTTTGTTTTTTTATTCTTGTTATTAACTCACACTATCAATTATGGCTCAATCTCAAGATATCTGACACGTTAAATGGTTTATCTCGAAGAATTGATATGGATTTATTAATGATGACAATGAAAGCTACCATGAAGATGTCTTTGTTCATTTTGAATCTATTGCTGCAGTTCTTGCTTTTAATGCGACTGGGCGTTCAACTGGTTATGTGCTGCTTCATGCATTTTGCAGAATAGTTTTGGCTGGAATAGATTTGACCGATTATCTAATAAAAATCCTGACAGGTCGAGGTTACAGCTACAACTAAAAGAGAAATTCTCGGAGAAAGGCATGCTGCAGGCCTTACATCGTCGCTTGAAAAGAGACATGAGCTTCCAAATGGACAAGAAATTATTATTGAAAATGTAAAATGCAACGATGAAACTAAACATCAATTATAGATACAAATGATCTTTTTGATGAATTTTTTTCAAAAAATATAATATATTATAAAATGGAGAAAATCTTTTAAAAACTACATTGCACGCCGTTGATGCCCAATTATTGGGGAAACAACCAAAAAAAGTGAAACATATCTTAGAAAAAATAGTTTATTTAAAATTTAAATCAGAGATACTGAGAATAAAAACTAGTAGCTTAATAAGTAATAATGTTTTAATTAATAAAGTACTTCTGGGATAAACATAAAAATGATTTAGTTATTCGATATCGATACTGAAACATACGTTTCCTCTTATCATATTAGTGAGCACAATATGAGTTGTATGAGTAAAATAGATATTGCTGACTTTAGAATTATATTAAAATATTTTAATAATTACTGAGAGCATGTTGTTTCGGTCGATTAATGGGCCTATCGCGCCTGTGTGACCATAGATTTTGTGTATAAATTTGTATCACGTCTGTGTGCGCAATCTTTGAATTATATCCTCCGTTTGTGTGTTCTTTTCTTTTCTAGTTTCTGGAATTTTTACTATTAATAATTGGATTTTGTTTCTTCTGGATTATTGTTTAAACTTTTGAGTTGTTTTTTGGAATTTACTTTTTGAATTTGTGTGTTATATTCTCAATTTTGGAATTTATTAATATTGGATTGTTATTTATTACAAAAGAAATAATCTTTAATAGTTTTAATTCATCAAGGAAAATGAATTTTCCATTTTCTATATATCCCGCTAATACTGAACTTTATGATTCGAATCTGGAAAACTATTCTTGTGAAGTTGGATTTGTAGTTGATTTAAATGGAAAACAAACATAAAATAATTGAAGAAGCTCGATATATGGCTATTAATGCTCCTGAACAGGAAAATACATAGTATGGTGCTATAAGATTTGGAAGAGTTCCAGTACCAATTCTATTTGATAAATGGATTGTACAATATGGCCATCTGTGCTGAATTTAATGCAATATTTCATTTCAAGCTGTAAATGTAACGGCAAGATAACTTCAGAAATGCTTTACCAGATATCCCAAACAGTTTTTCGTACAATATAAACTGGCCACATGTAATATGTCTTATTAATAAGATCATTGTATTCAAAATTAATGTACAAATGCTGTGAACACCTACGTTTGAAATGTTTTAAGTAGTTTGAGGGTAAAGTTGAAGGTATGTAGATTGGTGTTGTTGTTTCCAAATGATTAAATTCTTCAATGATTAAATTATTTGGTTTAAAAAATTTGTTTTAATATTTGTAGACTGATAGTTAAAATTAAATTTTTTTGTTTTTGAATTAAATATTTGAAAACTTTTTTAAATATATATAGTTTTTGAAAACAGTTTAATTCGAAAAATATTTGATAATCTAAATTAAAAGGTAAATTTTTAAAATTATAATAATTTTGAAATTTGCTTATTAAATCTATAATAACAATAGATGGAAATAAAATTTTCTTTGATATTAATTCAATTTCATATTTACAAGATTTTTTTTCATTTATTTATTATAATTTAAATTTTTTAAAAATATTTTATAATTTTTAAATCATTGTTTATTCTTACATCTATAATAAAATTTAATAACTTTCAGGATATTTGAAATGAAAAGCAAAGTAATAAACAGAAAGCTATATGATCATGTCGAATCAAGTTCACTGTCTTTATTGCTGACATAAGAGCTTCACTTAAAGTTGAACATTTTGGATCCTAGAAAGAGACGAATGAGAATATCTTTAATGAGCAAGCTATTAATTAATTTTTTCAACATAGAATTCGGTGATGCTTAATTTACATTGCCTAGACTATTTGCCCCAGTCATTCAAGACTCGTCGCAGACAGTAATTAATTCAAAGAAGTTAAGCATAAATAGAAAAATTGTTGTTTAATTTTATCCTAGGAGAAACTACAATTCAAACAAAGTGTAATAATTTCATAATCTATTTGAGTTATATTATAAACAGACAAATAATGAAATTAAAATGCATAACAATGTCTGTGAATAATTTGTAAAATATGGCATAATTCAGGCACAATAAGATGCCATTCAGTTAAACATTTATCAACTTACTATTAGTATATTTTTAATTTTATGTTAAAGTATTGAACAAGAAATAAACAATAACTGTACTAAATAATAAATATAAAATAATGATAATAATAAATCAAGGAATACTCACTGTTTGAGCATGGGAAAAACAAATTAATTAATTAATTATATAAATAATATTTGAGGTTATTTTAGAGTCTCAATGTCTCATTTAAATATAAACTATGAAACTCTATCCCATAATCAAAATTATCAAAGACCAAATATCGAGAATTTACTGTCTTTCAAACTTGATGGAAAACACTAGTCACTGTATACATATACATCATGTACTGGTTCTAGCTATTTTGTCCTAATGATACTTGGCGGTCGCAATGTCAATTTCAATTATAAATCACCATCACCTATCATATACATTCTATAATTTATCATTTATTAACTAATTCCATAAAATGACAAATAATGATTCAGCGGAAATTACTCCAATGCAAGTACAAGGAATGATGGATCAACCATATAGGTAACCATTTGGTATGTAGAGAAACTGAATATATTCGTGTCAATTATCCAAAAGTGACATACAGTCATTGTAAAAGTAGTGATTATTTCTAATATTAATACTATGAGGTAATCAAAAGATAAGATGTTCGAATTGGAGAAGATTCTATGTCAATGAGAACTGATTACCCAAACGAATACGTCACGAGTAAATGGTTATGTCACCGCTAAACCACATACCCCACCTTGGGGGATAAAAAAATGTCTAAGTCTAAAAGTACAGATTTTTTTCTGAGACAAAGACAATGACTCATTCAAGGTCATTGGATGAGTCATAATAATTTTCAATGCCATTTAAAAATTTATCAAGGTCATTGATGAGTCATAATATTTTTCAAGGTCATTCAAAACTTTCTAAATATAATTTACTACTTATTTTTATAAGTAGTGTTTTAATTATTATTTTTAATATTATTATTTTATTATTACAAGTTAATATCATTATTTTACTATAATTATTTTTATTACACATTTTTATTGTTATTATTTTTATTAATATTATTAAAACTTTTTTATTATTATCACCACAAAAAGAGCTGACGCCCATGACATACCAGGAATTCCATAAAAATTAAGAGGTTCTAGACTATTTTAAGCAATTGCTTTTGCGCGAAATTGCTGAAAATAATCCGCAAGGTGGAATACGTCTAATTTTAAGTAGGTTAACATATATTCTAACATTGTCTCGCACTTTTGCTGTGTCCAAATTTGTTGGGCTGTAGCGTATTCATCAGCAGATACAGAACCCAAAAAGGAGGCAATTCAGTAGTCGATTCAAAAACCTCAAGAGATGTCGCGAAGTCATACGGAAAAATAGCCTTGGCTCTAACAATTGCGCCATCATAAACAGAACCCGTTAAAGGCAAATCAGTAAGTGTCTTAACAGCTTTTGCTAAAGATGAATTAATAAATTGTATGCTGTCTATAAAACGAAGAGGAAATTTATTAATGTACGCAATGAGGGAGATAAATTTTTCTTTAGTGGTCGGAATAATATTTAATTCCCAAGAAGAAAAATTATTTAAACCATACTTTATTATATGATGGAGATTATATCCCCTCAAATTGTGAAAAACCACAGGTAATTGTTTCTGGATTCGTTGAGAAACATTACACTTCCTACAACCAGCCCTTAAATACTTACCAGAGAAATGACAATGATCCTTAACTTTATCCCTAATAAACTTTTTACACAAATAACAAGTTCGAAATTCCTTGAACTTCCGTTTCTCATTGAAAGAAAGTGGTCCTATCGTTTTTTAGCAATGAACCTCGTAATACGGCAAGACAATCGAAAGAGCGATTTCATCAATATTTTTCAAAAACGCAATCATCGCCAATAAAATTAAAATATTTCTTAGTATTTGTGTAATTATTAATTAGTAGTAGACCTGCTGCTATCGGCATGTGTATTTGATGATGCCTTATATACAGTGGTAAAATTGACTCAAAATCCGCATAAATTACGAATGGCGGGGTAAACGTTTTCGTATAATTTGAAAATTTTAAATATTTATTTTTAGGCAACGTATAAAGGGTAGTGCCTGTTTGATATTTAATACATAAGGAAGCATGGGTGTCGAATGCATGTTTTAATATAAAGCCATTAAGACAATGGGGACACCAATGTACAGAGATTTGGATATTGCAAGATGTAGTCACATGACAGTTCATTAATTTATACAAATCAAAAACAGCCGTATAGTGAAAATTATCACCGTTGAACAAAAGAAGTGAATAAATAGGTGTACCGTCAGTAACCTTGGAGCGGTGAATTATATCTAAATGTAGATGATGGGGTATATAATTTATATCATCATTTGGAGGAATTTTAGACGATTTTACTTTATAAGACAAAACATTAATAGCAAGGTTTAAGTCCTTGTTCTTTCTCTCCAACTTGGGAATATTACAGAGTCTCATGTGACAATCGTCAATGGGGTCAAAATTCAATTCGTCCAAATAATTCTCGTAAGAAGTAACTCTGTTTCTATATGTGCGAACTACATTACGTTTTAAAAGGGCTAATATACTATATATAAAACAATGATGGTCATTATTTTGGACATTAACTATAGCCTTTTTGCCAGATGAAGATCTTGGTGTAGGAATATAACTATGGCCGGCTAGTCTATTTATGGGATAATATTTAGTTAATATAAAATCAATTTCTTTGATTTTAAAAACCCGCCATCCACTCCCTAAACATGTGAAACATTCTATTTTATAATTTAATTTAGTTATCCCTTCAAGCAGGTAATTATCAGAAAAAAGTTCTGTTTTATTACTAAAAACGTTATCTTTAATTTCACCATCTTTTCGAATTGGATAAGAATGGTGAATTGTATTTTAACTGAGCCCATTTTGTTTATTTCTGATTTTAATTTATTATTTTATTTTATCTGGTAGGGAAATTTGAATTAGATTTTCGCGTTCAACATCGAATCTAATACTTTTATGGGTTTCATTTAGATCCAACCTTATTTCAGGTTCATCATCAACATTAATTGAACCCTCTATCTGATTATTATTAATTAAACTCTCATCATCATCGCTAATGATGATTTCAACCCTTTTACCTTTAGAAGGAATACACTGGATATTTGCAACATGTCGTTTATTAGTTTTATTATTATTATATCTCGAGTTATTATGTCTCGAGATATTATTTCGTTTATTATTATTATGTGTTGTATTATTATTATTTCGTTTATTTATTTTTCTAAAAAGAGCTTTTTTATTTAAAATAAATTTATTTAAGTGGGTAGAGTGCCCCTTATAAAACTCTAAATAATTTATGTCTTGGGCAGTCTCACATTTGGGGCTTGTGAGGAGTTAAAATTAAAATACTAAATTAAATTAGTTCACGATTAAAATTTGTAAAGTTTTAATTGAAACTTAAATTATTTTAAGATATTAAAATTGAAATGATAATTGAAATTTTAAAATAAAATAATTTTTAATAAAATTGAAATTCAAGTATGAATGCAATGGTATGTTGATATTTGGTTGAAATTAAAATTTAGAAAATGTCCCAAGAATATTTGTTTATATAATCAGATTTGATGAAATATAATTTGGATTTAATAGTCTTAGTAATTTATTTTGATGACTGAAGAATTAAATGTTATAGCTTCTAACATGGCGACCATTCCAACGGATCTGCTTATTGGAAGATTACTTCCAGAAAAATTCCACAGAGGAGATGACCTCGAATTATTTATCAAAGAATGTCAGAGGTTCTTTGAAATAACGAAGACACCAGTGAAGACACAAATGGTACTAGTTATTACACTTCTGGACAGGACTTTGATTGAAGAATATGAAGCCGCAGAAGGTAAAACCGTTGAACAGAAATTAAGAGCAGCTTTTCATCGACCAACGTCATTGATTGATGACTTAAGAGAAGCCTTGAACTACGAGCAAGGTAACGATTCGGCGGAAATATTTATAGAGAAAATATCAAAAATGACTAAAAAATTGGCCTCACACACTTGGAATGAGGAAGAAATTCAGAAATGTTTATTGACACATTGTGTAAGAGATAAAGAAGTCAGGAAAGAAATCGAAATGAAAGATCTCAAAACGGCGGAACAAATTAAAGAAACTATAAAGAAGATAGAAAAAGTTAACAAGGTTATTGAACAAGTAAACACGGTGAGATCAATACGACCTACAACTGGGGAAGAACTTATAGAGATGTAGTACAAGTTGGAGCCACGAAGAGAGAAATCAACGAATGGAAACCAGAGACAAGAGTTAAAGTGATAGAATGCTGGACGTGTCAAAAACCGGGACACAGTAGCAGAGAATGTAATATAAAAAGAAGATTTCAATGTTATGCATGTGGTGTTGAAGGTCACATACGAAGAGAATGCCCAACAATCAAATGTCATAGATGCAATGCACGAGGACACAAAGAAAGAGAGTGCTACACAAATATGGAAAGACGAAATCAAGGAAGAGATCGAGACCAAAGGAAGATGTCAGGAGGAAGAATTCAAAGAATACCTATCAACAAGGGAAGATATGTATCAACCAAGGAACGTACATCAAAGACAATGGGGAAACCAACAATATAACAGAAAAGATATTGCAGCTATCGAGTCTGATGATGAGATGATGAATACAAAACAGTCAAGCCAGCCAGACGAGTATAACAGGGAGAATGACCCAAACGAGCACGCTCCGTCAAACGGACATTGATCGGAGCAATTTACTAAGTAAGATTGATTTCAACCAAAGAATGAATGCTAACGGTATGTGTAATTTAAGTATGGATGATGATTGTATGATTGATAAAGATTGTAGTGTTTTTGAACGTGATATTAATAATAATAGTAGTGTAGAAATTAAAAAGTCGAATGATAAGGAAAGTCAGAAAAAATTTAAAGAGGAGTGTAAAGTAAATGAAGTAGTAAAACACGAGGAAAGAACGATAGAGAAAATTTACAAATTCCTAAAGAAAAATGGAGACGTGTGTATTAATGAAATTGTAGAAGATACTAGAGAGCAGAATATTTTGTCAGTAGAAGAACAAAAAAGTCCAGTAATAACATATAATATAATGCAAGGTAGACCGAGTACAACACTGGATATCCAAGGGCGGAAAGTAGATTGTTTATTGGATACAGGAGCGCGAATTAATGTGATGGCTAAATCTGTAATTGATCGATTAGAAAATATCGAAATATTAGAAACAAGGGAATCGCTAAGATGTGCAAACAACAGTAGATTAGAAACTATGGGTAAACTAAACATCAATGTTAAAATGGGCAGTATGGAAAGAAATGTAACATTCATTATAGTAAAGAATTTAATACCAGAAATTATTGGAGGAGTAGAACTACAAAGGTTATTTGGTATAGAATTGAAATGTATACTAGAAGAACATGAAAAACGTAGTGATTTCATTTGCGAAATAGAAGCTAGATTTGGGCGGATTATAACAGATGAAGAAAGATTACGTCATGCCATCGACGTTTTAAAAGTTACCGGAAATAAGAGACTGCTAGAAATATTTCAGGCAAACAAGAATGTTTTTATGGCAGATAAATGGGACATTGGGTGTACCAATCTGATAAAACATAAGATCATCACGAAAGGAGAGCCAATAATGATTAAACCGAGACGTCAGCCAATAAATTTGGAAGACAAGATTGAGGAAGCAATAAAAAATCTAGAAAACAACGGAATAATTAGGAAGTGCAATTCACCGTGGAACACACCTTTAGTTTGTGTATGGAAGAAAGAGAAAAAAGACATCAGGCTTTGTCTAGACTTCAGACAATTAAACAAGATAACAGAAAGACAAGCATTTCCAATGCCAAATGTAGATGAAATTTTAGACATCCTACACGGATCCAGATATTTTAGCTCAATCGACTTGGGAAATGCTTATTACCAAGTGAAGTTAGATAAAGAATCTCAAGAGAAAACAGCATTCTCAACAAAAGAAGGACAGTTCTGTTTTAACAGGATGCCGTTCGGTATTGCAGCGGCACCAGGAACATTTCAAGAATTAATGACGAAAGTATTGAAAGACTTGTGGAAAGATGGAGTGATGGTATATTTAGACGACATCCTAATATTCACAAAGACAGAAGAAGACCATTATAACATATTTGGAAAAGTCCTAGGGAAGATCGCAACAGCAGGACTAAGATTGAACCCGAAAAATGTCAAATATTTAGAAAAGAAGTGAAGTTTCTGGGACACATAATAAATAAAGACGGCATACAAACAGATAATACTAAAATAGAAGCAATACAATCATTTCAAAAACCAAAATGTGTGAAGAATCTGAGGAGCTTTCTGGGTATCTGTAACTATTATCGACGGTTCATAAAAGACTATGCAAAGAAGGCAAGAGCACTAGAAAGTATATGCGGAAAAAACAATGAGAAAATAAGATGGACAGAGATGTGTGAAAAGGCTTTCGGGGAAATGAAAGAAGCATTGATAACCGCCCCAGTATTGGTATTTCCAGATTTCAGAAAAGAATTTATATTAGACACAGACGCGAGCTTCGATACTATTGGAGCAGTTCTTTCGCAAAAGGATGAAAAAGGACATGAACATGTCATCGCATATGGTTCACATGCGATGAGCAGCCACGAAAAAGGATACTGCATTACCAGAAAAGAATTATTGGCAATATACTATTTTTGTAAACATTTCAACCACTACTTATATGGTAAGAGATTCGTACTGAGAACGGACCATAAAGCTATTACGTTTATGGTAACAACGAAGAAACCAATAACGGCTCAATTCCAGACATGGATCAACTATTTAAGCAGTCTGGATATTAAAATGGAATACAGGAAAGGAACAAGCCATACAAACGCGGATATGCTATCCAGGAAAACATGCGGAACATGTGTACAGTGTATGATGGAACACGAAGACGCAAAAACCGGCAAAATTAAAACCAGAATATTAACAGTAACAGCAGAAGGCGGATATAACAAGTGGCAAAATGACAATATGGAGGTCCAAGAAATAAAGAATAAGTTAGAAAATAAAGATTGTAAGTTCATAATGGAAAACAACACGGTACTAACTAAACAAGGTAAAATATGGATACCGTCAGATAATAGACAGAGGATGATAAAAGAAGTACACGTATTGCTGTGCCATGCAGGTGCACAGAAAGTAACAAAATATATCCAGAACAACTGCGACATGGAAAATCTAGCAACGGAAGTAAAAAAGGTAATTGAGAACTGCGAAAGATGTCAGAAAATGAAAACGATAACAACCAAGACAAAGGAGGAAACTCAAACAATAAAGAGTACAGAACCATTCGAGAAGATATATATGGATATATGTGGGCCATTGAAAGAAACGTTCAACAAAAAGAAATATATTTGCGGAATCATTGACCACTATAGTAAATACATCTCATTAACGGCCATAAACAAGCAAGACGAAAGAACAATTAGTGAGACGTTATTAAATAAATGGATATTAAAGTTTGGAGCGCCAAAAGAACTTCATGTAGATTGTGGAAGAACTTTGAAGCAAGAAGCATAAAAGAACTAGCAAAGACAGCTGGCATTGAATTAATTTTCTCAAGCCCATATCACCATAACACGAATGGTATTATTGAAAGACAATTCAGAACAATCAGAGAGTATATTAACGCGTCATTGAATGAAGGAGGAAGGAAAAACTGGGCTGATATAGTGCCAGAAATAGAATATACGTTAAATGCAACAGTTCAAAAAACAACGGAGTAAGCCCAGCAGAGATTATATTTGGAGGAAGATCGACAGAATGAAATGGTACTCGAATAAAGAAATAAATAGAGAAGATATGGAAAAGAGAATAGAGGATAAAACACTAAAACCAAAAATAAGCAAAACAGTGAGAAATTTTGAAATGGAAGATGTGGTCTTGATCAAACAAGAAATTCGAAATAAAGACGATGCAAGGTGGGAAGGGCCGTACAAAGTGATAAAGAAAATACATGAACGGAGCTACTTACTTAAGGATCAAAATGGGAAGATGGTAGTCAGAAATGTTGAGAAGATCAAACATTTTAAAAAAGGGGGATGTGAGGAGTTAAAATTAAAATACTAAATTAAATTAGTTCACGATTAAAATTTGTAAAGTTTTAATTGAAACTTAAATTATTTTAAGATATTAAAATTGAAATGATAATTGAAATTTTAAAATAAAATAATTTTTAATAAAATTGAAATTCAAGTATGAATGCAATGGTATGTTGATATTTGGTTGAAATTAAAATTTAGAAAATGTCCCAAGAATATTTGTTTATATAATCAGATTTGATGAAATATAATTTGGATTTAATAGTCTTAGTAATTTATTTTGATGACTGAAGAATTAAATGTTATAGCTTCTAACAGGGCTTATGAAAAAACTGATGCCAAAATATTTATGACCGTAGTATCGGTTCATTTCATCATAACATTTTACCGAATAAAATGTTGAAGAGATGCAATACTTCGGATATAATCGGCCTGATAATATATATATATATATGTATGTGTAATCTTATTATTATTTATTAAAATTTAATTCTTTTAAATATCGATAAATGATAAATGTTTATATTCATCAATTATTATAAGATTTTCATCGATTATAAGTTTTTTCAATAAATATAACTTTTTCAACAAATAATATAATAACTGTTTCATCAATTATTATTATTTTTGCAATAAATATTATTATAAGTTATTTCAATAAAATATGGTCATAACTTTTCAATAAATATCATAACTTTTCATCAATTATTATTAGTTTTTTCATAAAATATTATTATAAGTTTTACATCGATTATAAGTTTTTCAATAAATATCATAAATTTTCAATAAATATAACTTTTTTCAATAAAATATGGTCATAAGTTTTTCATCGATTATAACTTTTTCAACAAATTTCATATTTTTTCATCAATTATTATAAGTTTTTCAATAAATATTATTATAACTTTTTCAATAAATATCATAACTTTTTCATCAATTAAATAATATTAAATAATAATAAATGTTAATAATAATATCTAAAATTACTAAAAAAATATTAATTCTTAAAAATATTTTGAGAAATTTTAATTGACCTTGAAAAAACATGAAGATTTATCTAATGACCTTGAGAAAATTTTTGATGAATCATTGTCTTTATTATAATGACCTTGAATGAGTCATTGTTTTTGTCTCAGAAAAAAATTTATACTTTTAGACTTAGAAATAGCCCCCGGGGGGCATGTGGTCCAGCGGTGACATGGTCTAGCGGTGAAATAACCATCTATTGTCACGTCATAACGAATAGTGATTCTGGGAATCCATTGAATGTAGTTAACATGACGTCATTTATGGACGGCCTCTATGGTAAAACACGAAATTGTGACGACAGGATCCAATATAGAAATTAATCTTAGACAAAAACTAGTGCATTTAATAATTAAATTGATGAAATTATCATTGATTGGAAAAAGAAACAGAAATTTTGAAAAATGATAATTTCCATGGAATTCGGGTCCAGTTTGTATTAAGAAAAATCAAAGGATTATATTATAATTTATTTAGATTTTAGGGTACTTAATATGGTAGCCCAGAGACCAACATTTTCGATACGCAGCAAGAATGAAATGACGGATATTTTGATTGGTTTCAAATAATTTACCACATTAAATTTAAGCAATGCATATTATCAAGATGAAATAAAGAATGATTCTAAATCAAAGATGGGATTTTTGACAAAGAATAAGTAATATTGCTTCAAGATGACGTCATTCGGGATTGTTAGTGCTTCCGCAATTTGTCAACGGTTGATTAATAAAGTATTGGGCTCTCTAAATTGGAAGAAAGCTGTAAAATTCTTAGATAATACACTAGTTTTTTCGAACAAAAGATTAGCATTTTATAAGAACAGTTCACATACCTGAAAGAATAAAAGACACGCCGTTAAAATAAAGTAAAAGGAAATGTCAGTTTCCTAGAAAAAAAGAAAAAATTTCCTATGTTATATAATAAATAAAGAAGGCATTCAAACGGATGATAATAAAACAGAGGCAATCAAAGAATATGTAAACCAAGATATATGAAGAAACGATGAAGGTTTTTATTAAAACATATTAAATATGCGATAAATTGTAGGAAATACTTAGCGGAATAATAACAAATGAATATGGACTAATATTCGTGATACCGCTGATTTCTCCAAAGAATCTATGTTGGATATGGATGTCAGAGGGAAATGGCAATAAAACCTATTGTATATGGCTCGCATAAAACTGGGATACTATATTGAAAGGTATGAGTTACATGAAATTTATTTTTAAGCTGCATTTTAAAAACGACATACATGAGAAAAGGTTTTTTCTTCAAAATGATCATACAGCAATTACGTTTATGTTAAAGACTAAGAAACTCTTAGCATTACAATTTCAAACATGGATTGATCACTTTAGAAGTGGAATAAAGAAAAAGATTAGCTACATTCAAACTCTGGCGCAATGTCTCGAAAAAATTGTAATAGATGTATTTAATTTAAGACAATGTATAAAGACCCAAAGAAAAGGATGGTGAATACATGAAAACTGGCGCTGAAAAGAATAGTTTAAAATGCCAACAAAATTTAACAGAAATTAATGAAATAAAAATATGAATTTGAAATAAAGAAGAAACAGTTTAAAATGGGGATGAAATAGTAAAAATTAAAACCATTAGTTTAAACTTTAAGTGGACGTTTTTAAGACAAAATGGTATTTCTATACTTTTACTTTTTATACAATCGTTAACAGCAGCGGTTTCCAACCTGTGGGTTGCGTGACAATTTGCCAGGGGTCGCCTGAGACATTTTGAAAATAATTTGCTTACGCTAGTCAGTGGTTTCTTACTATCTTTTTAAATTTAAGGCTTAAATTTATAGTATACTTTATAGTATAAAGTGTAAAATTTTAAATGAAATCAGATATTTCGAAGTCAAAAACATAATAGTTAGTTGCAAAATGCAGTGACTGAGGAGAAACACTATTAATTTGATTGTTGGGGTCGCCACAACTTGGCATATGTTATCAAGGGGTCGCGGCGCCAGAAATGTTGGGAATCATTGGTTAACCGGGTTAACAATAATGCTATAACATTTCATTTCACATAATCCTATGTATGTATTTTGTAAGATATCATTAATTATATTAAAATTTTGTTTAACAGTTTCGAAGCATATTTGTATTTGTATCAAAATATGATCGTGATTTTGCATTTTAGCTCCTTTAGCACAGCTGATTCGTACATGACTTCTTTAAGCAGGTAATCCTGATTGAGGTTCCATAATTTTCTGCTAAACATTTTTTACTTACATTCTCCCTCGTGCGTATTAATTTTCTCAATTTTCCCATTGATAATTATCAATTATAATATGGCTTTGTCTGTATGGTACTATGAAATATTTGATGAATATTGAAAAACCTTTTAAACATTTGGACAAAATTTTGAAAGTGACCAGATTTACTACAGTGGTAGAATTATATAATTTTTTTTCTAAATTGACAGTTCTTTTTCAATCAATCCACCTTGTTACATTCAAAGCATTGAACTTCGTTTGATAATCTATTCCGAATCACTCATTTTTATTATCTTCGATACAATCTGTTTTGCTAAGTATTTTTTATTGGAAGAATTTCTAAAGAAATTTATTTTTAGATCTTTTAATGTTGGCCCCAGATCAATAATTTGTCTTATCTTCTGCAAGTGTTCTTTTGAAATTTTTTTTGTAATTTTTTCCAATAAAATCAAATATGATAGCACCCTGCTCGTCATTCCATGTTATATTTAAGTTATAGATAGATAAATAAGAAATTAAATTAACATAAATTCTACAATATTTACTACAATATTAAAATAACGTATCATCATTAATTTTAAACTATCATACCGCTTACTAGTTAGTGGAAAATTAACATTTTGAAAAGGTTATAGGTCTAGTAAACACAAACAAATCAAAAGAAATATAATTTTATAAAATTATTTTAGTTCTAATTACTAATTTTTCTGTATTCCGATTAATAGATGCCAAATTTTTCTAAATGTTTGTCTGAAAATTAGTATCTAGTAATTAGCTATCCTATTAATTGTTTAAATTAAAAGATTCGAAATTCATATTAATAATCACTTTTATCCATAATATTTGACTATTCTGTTATTATCTGGAATCGACTTTTGGTGATTTATGATCAGTCACTACACAAAATAAATGTTGTATACATCATTTTCAAATTGAATCTGCTACAAGTAAACAATTTAGGTTTCACACTGTTATAACGTGAGTCAATTAACATTATTTTGGTACATATTGTAAATAGACGAACAGGTGTGAATTTGTGAGTACTCATTTGCTGTTAGATTAGTGAAGATAGATCTAGGTGAATTTAACGATTTATCATGTGCTGCGTACTGCATATCACTAATATGTTCTCGTGAATACATTGAGTACTATGCATATCTTACTGCTTATGTCAGACATAATTTCGGAATTTTTTAGATGCTTGAAGTCAATAAAATTAAAATTAACTTTTAGTTTGTAAAATTACTAAGTGCTGAAAGTCCACAAGTAAAGGTTTTGACTTGTAAAAAGTTTGAATAGTTTTACATTTCAATAGTGGAATTTTAAATCAAGCTCTTTTTTGACAAAATTCTTGAGATTGAATTTTAAATTAAGTTTACTAAACAATAAAGACTAAATTGAAAATTTGTGTTTAATAAATAAATCATTTATATAGACTAAAGTGACCAGACGTCTCGCGGGACTGTCCCGAACTTGAGTTGTTTGTCTCTTACTTAGAACTGTCCCGGAAAGTGTTCCACATTAGACATGTAACGCTTTTATCATTTTCATAAATTTTCTGATTCTTCTACTTCATATTAGATAGCGTTTTACTATTAAGCAGCAACAAATGTGATATTAAATCAGTTGTAGTACAAAAAAATATTTTGTCTAATTAATTTAATAATAAATTTTATTTTCAATTATTATAATAAATAAATAATTATCGAAATAACCATTTATTTGAATATGTCCCGTATTCCAATAAAAAATATTTGACAGAAAAGAAATGAACATAATGAAAACTAAAAGAAAATTTTTATTCACATAAATAAAATAAATTATAATATGTATATCAAATATTATAGATCAGAAATAACTAAGTTAAAGTAAATTAATAAATACTAAAAATTAATGAGAAAAGAAAATACTTCCCATATCAATATGTATGCATTAATATACACTGATCTAGCTTTAATATCCCTCTGGCTTTTGATCCGATCGTGTTACTTATGACGTTATTTGTCTGCCGCAAGCAAACTTGTAAGTAGAACATTTTTTATTTTTAATTTTGTTAAAAATAATAAAACATAGATCTTTTAATTATTATTTCAAATATTAATATTTAGATGTATGTTAAGAATAACTTTATTTAAATTAAAATAGATTTGACTTATTTTTCCATATTTTTCTGAAAATAAAAATTATGAATAAATTTTAAATTAAATTGTTAAAATTAATTGTTAAATTAAATAGCTAAATTAAATCTATCTTAGATATCAAGCAAAATTATGTTGATCTAAAACAGCATAGACCATAAAACTGTGAGCTCTCAAGTCATGAAATTTGTATCGGCTATTTGATGAGAAAGTCTTAGGTCAACGCACCTACTTTCAGCACGTAGTGTCATTTTCATCGTAATTAATCAACTACCACAAAATCATGAACTTGTCTTTATTGCACCGGAAGTCAATGAAGTCAATGAAGTTGTTATAATCATTATTGAAAATGAGTTTGATCAGGGATGTGGAACTTTTTCACCATGGAAGGCCAATTTAAATTTCGAAAATAGTAAGAAGGCCGCAAAACATACAAGCTTATTCTTTTCCGTGTAATATATTACCAGCTTATTCTAGTACTAGTACAAAAAATAAAATTAATTTTTTTTAAATGCAATTTTATTATAATTCACTCTTTATTCAGTTAAAAAACATGTATATTCCGCAATATAAAATAAAATTATGATATTACCACTTTTAAAAAATGATATGATATTAAAATAAAATAAACTAAGACCAAGTTAACCAATTTTGTGCCTGTTTTTTATTGGAAAGTAATTGGATATTAGGTTCGAGCTCAGTAACACGTAATTTGAGTTGGTCTTCCAAATGAACATCATGTTGGGCTTAGAGCCAAATTAAAACAAAAATTACAAAACCAATTTAAACAAAAAGGTGAAAATTGTATAAGTTAGAACCAAATGATTAATGTAGTTTTGAAATTGTCAATATGGCTGCCGTAACATAAGCACTCACCGCAAGAAGAAACCAAAAATAAAATAAAACATATTAATTAAAACAAATTAAAAATATAACAAAAATTAAATAAAACAAATAATTAATTAAAATTCGGAAAAATGCCTACAGATGCAAAAAGAAACATACGAAAAATAAAATAAACTGCCAAAACCTTGCAAAATAAGGTTTAGAAAAAACACAGGCAGAAGAGGCGACCAGAAAACAAAATATTGGGGTTAAGAAATAATATTGTAATAAAATAATAATAAAAATAAAATTCAACATTGTAATATTAATATATCAAAAAATAAGGAAAATATATAAAAATTACAAAAATATTTTGAAATAAATAAAATAATTAAAAAACCCTAAAAATGGCGAAAAATCGCCCATTGGTCGCACACAGGCACAAAAATACTATATATACGGCAGTCATTTTCATAATTTCTAACCGAATTTTAACAGACGGTCTTAGACATTTTTTCAGTCAGGTGACTACTAGAAAAATTTTTAGACATTTTTAGACTAGCAGTGAATCATTCTTAGACCAAATTTTGTATGCCAATTTATGCCAATTTTTCAAATCTGGTTGTATGACTGTGGATTGTAAGTATTGTTTTCTTGTATAAATATATATTTCGAAGTCTTGTTACTTTGATTTTGTTCTGGATGGTCGTGGAATCTTTTGGTGCCACTGACAAATCCCCCTAAAATCTTATTTATACTAAGTATTTAAATAGATGGTTCATGGGACGGACCGTGTGCCGGCTAGTGGGTGAAAACCCTTAGTTGAGCTCGTGGGTCGTGCCTCGTGAACCTCTCGGCAGTTCGCAGTCGGTTCTGGCTTTGTGCACAGGACCGCTACGCAGGGCGCCGTTGTATACTCGAGGCGGCTGCTGAAAATGTGGCCGGAGCGAGTCGGAATAAAATTCGGGAAGTGCGACTTTAGTTAAGCGGGAATAAAGTTTTGTAGGGAAAATTTAAAACTTTGTTGGAAAATAAATCAGAAAATCAAATAGGAAAGGATAGGATAGGCTAGGAATGTAAATTTGAAAGTAGTTTTCCAAAAGTTGAATGATCTAATCTGACAGAAGAGAGTAGCGTTTATTGAAGTGATCGCAGAGGGTTATAATTACTTAAAATCATGGGAAACGCACCGGGAATTAAGGAATTGTTGATCAAAATTTTAATATAGAGAAAGATAAAGGTAAATTAGGAAAAATGTAGTCGATTCCGTGCTTAAACAAGTGAAACAGGAAATTTACCTAAAAATAAGGGAGGAACGCTGCCCAAATTTTTGAAGGATATTTTTATAAATAATGCATAAAGATGACAAATAAGTATGGAAATTGTAGGAATAGACGAGTAAGGACCAGGATATAGAAAAAGAAAGACGTAAGACCTTCCATCGGCAGTCCAGAACCCGAAATCGAAAATATCATGGGGAGTAGTTCTAGCAATGGAGCTCACCTGCTCATGAATTTTCAACCCTTATGTACATTACCAACATGGAAATCACCATGGGTACATAGGAGGGATAGAATAATAATCTTGCTGGCGTTTAGGGGTAGATACACAAAAACCCTAGAAAAAATAAATAAAAACCAACCCTATTCGCCAACAATCAGTTATCTGTGTCTTTAAATCGATCTTAATTTGTGTTAGACATGAAAAAGTTGATTCGCAACAGTAAGTATTTCCAAAGCAAAAAAGCAGTAGACGAGCATGTTGACGTAAACATGGGTATTCAGTTGCATTTTTCCATATTTCAATAGGATCTTTCTTTGCGTCAAAAAGGGATTTTATAATATTATCTTCACATCACTCAAACAATTCCATCTGTATTTCGCTAGGCGCCTTTGCGATATCAACTAGATGTTGTTCAAATGCTAATTTTATTGTAATACTATGCTCTTTAAAGTCAGAAAACCGTTCAGTATATTCTTCAATTAATGAGTCCAAAACAGCAATATAATCTTGAAATGTTGCACTTCCAGATTTCTGTTCATTTAATACTTTTGCTAATTGCGGAAAATGCTATTCAGGAATTTCCGTTCGAGAGAAAATAGTTTTGAAAAATAAAAACTTTTTTCGAAAAGCCTGTATTTTTTGCCACATATTATAAATATGTTTTGTTTTACTTTGCAAAAAAATATTCAAATCATTCTGCTTTACCATAATATCACACAAAAATACAGTATTTCTGCCAAAAATTTCATCTAGTAATTCGCATTGTTGTTTTTGTTCCTCATAAAATCTTATAATTTGTTCTTGCAATGATAAAACTTTCACTAAAACATGTCCTCTTGATAACCATCGAACTTTGCAATGATACGGCAAATCTACACTGTACGTATCATCATCGGACATAAGAAGGTTTTGAAATTGACGATGTTGTGTTGCATTTGCTCTGATGAAATTGACAATTACAATAATTTTTTCTAGAGTATTGTTTAACGAAGTGGATTTAGCACAAATATTTTGTTGGTGCAATATGGAATGAAATGAGACTAATGATTTTAAATTTTCATTGTCCTTTTTAATAATGAAACGAAACCTTCTCTTTTCCCTTTCATGGAAGGTGCACCATCAGTGCATACACTCACCAGATTATCAAGATTTTCTTTAAAATTATCACGGATATCAATTCCGCTAGTTCTTCCGGTAAGTGTGCCCAAAGCCAGTAGTTTCTCATAACACTGAAAATCTTCAGTTATAGTATCAATAAAATTTAATATTTCAGCCGAGTCAGTTTTATCAGTGGATTCATCCAGCGCTATTGAAAAATATACCTCCTTATTTTGAATTATTGTGCGAAGCTGTTCTGTCACATTATAAACTAATTCGTGTTGCCAATCAGTTATAGTCAGTCTTGAAAGAGCTAGGTGTTTATATTTATCAACTTTCTCAGGATCTAAGCATTCTACTGCTTTAACAATGCACTCCTTTATCATTTCCACATCACTAAATGGTTTTCCTCTTTTTCCAAGCATATACGCTATTTTGAACGTAACATCAGTAGCAGCGGTTCCTTGCTTACAGATAGTCGGAAAGTTTTGTTAAATATTGAAATTAATTTGTTAAATTCTCGTTCCTTCTTCTGCATCCCTTTGAGCTGTAGTTGTAAAACTGTAACCTCGTTCTATCAGGATTCTCCTCAGATAATCTGTATTATCTCCTTCAGCCAAATCTATTTTGTAAATTGCATGAAGCAACACAACCTTCATAAATTGGTACAGAATTTGATTCTCCATCTACAGATTTGAAAGCAAGCGATACCTGTTGCAAGCCCAGATGCATACAAAGAATAAACTGTTTGAATTGCTAGATACATAGCTGGTGAATTCGCCTTGGGATTCAAGGGTGACTCATTTAACCAAATTGGTTTTTCTTTTAGCGCTGCTTTAAGCTCATTATAAATTGAATGATACCAATTATATTTCACGCGCTCACAATTTGTCCTAATACCTATCTTTTAGACCAATTCCAACAATAAAACCATGATGTCTTGGTTGCCCGATAACCAAAGGAAATATAGCACGAATCTTCATTTTGCTTTTAAAAAAAGGAAAATTCCAATTCTTTATCAGTCATTACATCAATAAGCTTCATTTTCGTTATATTTTCAACTGGAAATTAGAGAAAATCAATTCAAAGACTCAAAATATTTATTAAACTCCAAAAATCTCAAAGTTGGACTCATGAAATCCAATTCCTAAATAAAATCCAAATGTACACACAGGCGCAATACAATGAAAAACATACAGCACACACAGACGCGAGTACGCAGAATTCAACAATGAAAAAAGAAAATATGATAACAGTTTAATTATCCTTCCTTACAACTATCACAAAATAATTTGTTATAAAGTGATTAGTTTAGCTCTTTTCATAAAAATCAAAGAGAATATTAAATTTATAAATATACCCAATCTCAAATAATTGTTTATTCATAATTGTGAGAATATTATTAAATTAATTTATTAAATAAATAATAAATAAATAACAATTAAATAAATGGATAAATTTATGTATATTGTGGGTTGATGTTTTATGTAAATTTCTTATGCCTTTATTACGCTACCTTGAATAACAAACTTCATGGAATTGTTTAAACACTGCAAACAAATTTATGCTCTTCGAGACATTCACAAACAATGCACAGTTTTGTATTACAGACTTCCTTTTGTTTAAATCAGTATTTTCCAAAAATAATAATAGAATAATAATAATTTTTAAAGCTGATATTTACAAAATATTTTAAAATTGAAAATTTTAAATGTAAAATAAAAAGTCTTTAAAAAATCTTTCAAATTAAAAATTTAAAATAAAAAAATAGAATACGAAAAAGGAAGTGAGATAAGAAAAATAGGTTTGATTATTATTGTTTTGAAACAAATTTTATGGATTCATTAACATAATTAACAATTTGTTTTTAGATAAATAATTTATTTATTTTCTAAATATATATATATATATATATATATATATATATATATATATATTCTATGTGTTCTAAAGAAACATCTAAAAAATTCAATTCATTTCAGCGGAGTCAAAGAGCGCTTTCAATCACAGTCTCAATAGAGCCCCGTGCTTGAAGGGACGTTGTATATTAAAATCTATATATTTAAAAATGATACATGTTACAAAAATAAATATCTAGGTATATTATTGTTAAAAAGATAACAATAACATTTATGTATCATGATTTTTGATTTTTATAATTGGATTTTGTTCGACAAATTTGTCGAGTAATTTTAAACACATGAACAGTGATTGAAAATATTATTAACATCAAAAAGAAAATTTTATAAAGTAAAAATATTAAAAATTAAATATACTCAATATATTTTAGAAAACGTTATATTTCAAAGTACACAAGGAAGTAAAACGTTAATTTTTTGGTAACCAAAACATTTCATACTACAAATAAAAAAGTGCTCTTTTCAGCTGCTTTTTTAACTTCTAATATTATGGGAATCCGATAATCTGAAAGATTCTGCAATTTATTATGAACTTATTCTTTGAGAAGGTATTGAATATTCTATGAGATTCTAAAAATCCATAGCTGTAATTGAGACAAAGAGATAAAATATACGAACCACTATGTAAAGACAAGATCCAATATTGTAGAGATGGTTGTTGCCACATAATTAATGGCATTATTTTCCAATTAATCCTGTCCCTCGTGCAATTTATTTTGCTTGTTCAGAAAATCATTTACAAAAATTTTCGATAAAATAGAAAATTTATTTCCTACTTTTTAGTGAATTTTGAAATATAAGTGTTTTTTTAAAGTTATTTTTATTTATAATAAAATATTAAAAGATTCTGACGGAAAATATTAAATATAATTTATGAGTGCATGGAAATTATTTATCCAATTAACATTTAAAATTTTTAAAAAAATATTACATAAATAATTTTAAATATTTCCACAAGTATTTTTACATAATTATTCTATGTATTTATTTACAATAAAAATTGGCATATTTTTAGATTATAATTGACATTTTTTGATTTCTACGGTTCAAGTGATAGGAATGTGCGAAATCTGTTTTATAAATATCTTCTTAAATTTTATTTTTCTAATTAAATTTCCCAGATTGTGAATATATATTCTGAATATTTTTCATAAAAAATAATGATAAAATAAATTCCAATAAAATTAAAATCCTCAGTCCCTGAATCGTAAAAAGTATATCGTGTCTATGACCAAATTTTTATCAAAAGATTGTCAAGACATTTTCGTGGATCGATGAAAAAGAAAATAAAATTCACAACTTAATATATTTAAAAATTCTTCATATTAATTTTAAAATAATGAAAACTCACTTCGTATTCATTTAGAACTAGAATAAAATACGATTAATAATAATGTTTTCTGATTTATAAAAATCCAGCAATTTGTTGATCGGAAATACGATTGGTTAGCCAATCACAATTCAATGGTGAAGGAAATTTTCAACTCCAGCATTTTTTGAAAACAAGAAATTCTGTTAATTTTGCAACCCCTACATAACTTTTGCTAAATTTTTTATAATATATTTTCTGGAAAGGAAGTTTGTTAAGTAGTATAAAATAAATGCATTAATATAATTATTCTATCAAATATTGAGTAAAAATATTTTTCTTGGTATTTATAGTAGTAAATCATATGTTGCGAACTTTTCTGTAAAGAATACATAAATAATAAAATTAAATAAATATTAAAGTGAACAGAATGAGTGGGGAAGAATGAAAAAAATAAAGATATTTACGTTGTAAAATGCTGCAAAACAGAAGTGAGAAAAAGAAACTGAAAGTGAGAAGAGAACAACAAAAATCAATAAAATAAAACAAATACGACAAAGTCGTTCTCAATTAATAAGTACAGCATTAGTAAGTATGGCAATGCATAAAAGCAAAACACAAATTGGATTAAAAGACAAGTTTAAAAGAGACACTTAAAAAGAAGAAAAGTTACAAATTTTAAAAAAGCGGTTGTAAAAATAAGCTGTATTTGAGAATAAATTAAAGAAACAAACTACAAAGGAAAGCTAAAAGCTTTTATGGAGAAAAGATTTTCAGAGTAATAAAACAGCTTAAACCAGTTATTAAAGATATTTATAATGAGTTTCAAGTATTTTCAAGTTAAAGAAAGGAAATTAACTGAATAGATTCGACCAATTGTCGATGCCAGAAATAGCAGTTAAGTGGTTGCGAGTTCCAATATGTATTGTAGAGATGATTTTCTTCCCCTAGGTTCACAATAACCAGGTGATGATCATTATTGCAATATTGAATTATTTTTGTCTTTGTAAATTGATAATCAACAAAAGTTATATTGTCTGAAATTCGTTACAGTTGTTATTTAAGGCGCTTTTTGGAGTCAGATCAATAATTATTAATTTTTCATTTCACTAACAATCTCTGCATTTTATCTGCATTTGTCTGCATTTTTAATATATAATATAAATTTATATTGGGAGTACCATTTGTCTTGGTTGGTTTTAAAGAGCATGGGGAGTCAGGGATACCGACTAGGCGAAATATAAAAAGATTGGAAAATTAAACCGCCTCTGTTTTCCAGGGATTAGCATTCAAACGGGTTTTTATTTTTAAAAGAAAGATATTGTGAAATTTGTTATCTTTGTTTTATCATATAATAATAAACACAAATTGATATTTCCAAATTAAGTTCTTCGTTAAGTGTGCAACAAAGTGATATCTGTGAACAGATAAATGTTTGTAAAAATCTTTTTTTTTAAAAAAAAATTTATTTTTATTGGATTTTAAGGATATAGTAAAATACCGTTAACGTTTAGGTGTTCTGGGTGTCCCTGTCAGGGGGAGCCACGATTCGATTAATTCTTTGATTCCCGTGTTGTAGCGGCATAGCTAAGAGACAACAATCAGTTTTGTAATCGCCATTTACACTTAATTAAACAGCTACATTTAAAAAATATTTTATTTTCGAATTAAGCATTTTCCATTATGCAATTTCTAAATTCATGGGAATTAATTTAAATTAATTTATTAAAATGCATTAATTATTTAGAGTGAAACAATTAATTGACTGCCTAAAAAAATATTTTCACAGACAAATTATCAATATTTGACTAAATGAAAAAAAAAATTACTGATTAAAATGACTGATTAAAAAAAGAAATTAATTAATTTTTATTATAAGACAATTTTGTTAGATATTTTTTGATTTTGAATTTCAAGGATATTAGAAGCCAAAATTAATGTAAATAATATATTTTGTTTAATTTTAAATTTTTAAAATTTAGTTATCACAAATGATGTTGTTAAATTAAAATGTGACTGCCATCTCGTTTGTGCTTGGAGCTAAAAGCTTTTAATTCTGGAATCGCTTGATTCATGTCTATTTGCCTTTACCACCATTTCGGTAATGTATAACGTTTTGGGGAATCAATGAACATACGAGCAACGTACAAAATCTTCTCCTGAATAATTTTCCTTTCAAGGTATCAGTTAGAGTTGTCATCCCGGGAATTTCCGAGAAATTAAAGATTTTTAAAAATCTCGATTCCTGGGATTTATAAATTTCTTGTGATTTTAATTATGTTTTTTTTTTAACCGAAATCCTTCATGGTGATGATAAAGAATTAGATAATGACAATTCAAGACTTCAGCTGATAAGAGCTTCTGGTTTCGCAATATAAATGGTACGTAATATTTCCGAAAATTTAAAATCACATTTTAATCATGTTAATCCTGCAAAACTGCAAAAAATAAATTAGTTTAAGAACGAATGATAAATTAATTTTCAAATCTTTTAACGAGCAGTGACTCAAATGATGGATCAGATGCGGATATCAGGGAAATTAATGGTCTATGGGAAATGATTAAAAATCACTTATTGACGTTTCAACAAAACCCTTCACTCTTGAAAAAGGTATATATCAATAATTTCAAGAAAGAACTTCAGATAGTTGGCGCAATTGGGATTTAATATCAAATCTCAAAATGATTTAAGACGCATCAAAACAAATCGTCCTACGTTAACTAAACGTGTATTCTCCATTGCTGGAATATTCGCAACCAAAACATCTCTCCTTTTCCTAACTCGGACTTGAATATCTTAAGTAATCTTAATCTTACTCATTCATTGCTACCTTAATTATCTGATTTTTCATAAATATCTTAAAACTTTTAAGCGTAATTACTTTCCTAAGTATTTTTCTTCATTTATTGTTTCAGAACCTATTTCTCAAATTTTAAGAACTTTACCTTCAACCAAACTCCTGGTTATTCTACCATTTATTGTCTTTGACAGCATTATGATATAATTCTTCGTTGCTTTGAATTTATCCAGAGGATCGCTGGTGACGATGCAGAAAACTCGCAAAAAAGAGTTGCAGATACTGCGGCTCATTCCGCGTTTTTAATGCTTGATGGCATTTCAGAGGCCAAATATAAGAAGTTTTTGTGTCGGAGTAATATCTGATTGAATTATGGAGTTTTTATATTTTTTATAAATGTCCATTTAGGCATTTGCACTCATTCTACCAAGAAAGAAATTCCAAAGAATCGCCATTTTAAAATTTATAAAATGTTTGCCTGTGGAACCTTAATTAATCAAATTTTAAATTTTAATTTTAAAATGTTTTTGAATGAATCCAAAAAAATTAATTATTGAATATTTCTACACATTTTTAAACGTACCAGATTTTATCGAAGAAAAAAACCCAAAAAAAAGATATTATTCGGATTTATTGAAGATTAAATTCTCATGTAAAAAAGTAAAAGATAATAAAATCTTTTTATTATAATTCAATAATAGGTTGGGCATGATTTTATGTTTAAATGATGGGATGAGTGAGGATTCCTCAGATCTGTGGTCTTTGAGGTCACTTTCGTTATATTTCCATCTGTAAATAAGCCACCCATCTAAATTTATAAAACTAATTAAAATCAAAATACTTTAATAATTGAAAAGATAGAATTCTATGACTGATACAGCAATGTTAGATATTTCATAGTCTCACAGACCTTTAGATTTAATATCTGGATTCAGGTGAATAAGAAACAGTCTCAAATCACCACCAATTGATATTTTACATTTACTACCAGTTCATCAATACGTCTCTGGTTGGGCCTTGATGCATCAGATTTCTTATAACCTCTTGAACTGTGGGTAAGATGAGTGTTTCGTCAATATTATGAGGTTTACCACACTTTGCATTGGTTTGCATCTTTTCTATTTGTATGCATAACATTTCAATGTGCTTAAAGTCGTTATGGCTTCATAGCTTCTTTAGAAAGCATTTAAGTCACGTTGGGAGCTTTAATAAATCGAGAGATAGTGAAGCGAGAATTGACGGCAAAACTTCTTTGTGGCATTTTCTTATTCAAATTTGAAGAAAAACCAAAAATTGAATATATTTATAAAGTATTTAAGTCCACACGAAGAACTATTTCAACCTGTAGTGTGCTATTGATAATTATAAAATTTTAATCGTATTACTTAAAAAATCAAAATACAAAATGAGGAAACTTCAATACACCTGATTCAGTTCATTAAAAACTTCTATAATAGAAGTTTTAATGAACAACCAATTACAATTATGATTAAGTTAATGAATTAGCCATTTTTAAAATGGCTGGCAGGTAATTTTTTTAATAAAGTATATTTTAGGTCTTGGATTATGATCTCGTATATTTATGAGATAATTATTCAAGCTCTTAAATAATACTTTTCATCATTATTTATTATAAATTTAGTTTTAATTAGTTTTTTTAGGTTTTTTAGGAATTTATGCCAATTTTTTCAAATTAATGGAATTATTTTCGAATAAATGTAAGTCCGATTAATTGAAAACTAAAATTTATTATTAAAAAGTTTCTATATTCGAATAAACTATTCCTCTGTAAATTGGAAATTTGTTTTGGCTTCCATCTTTTTTACCTTTAAACAGAAATCCAAATTTTTGATAATTATTGATTTTATGAGGCTTTGGAAATTTCTGTTAATTTCTCAAATTTATAAAAATCTTCCTCATTTTCAATGGTATTAATGATTTGGATTTTTTATACTTTATAAAAAAAAAATTTTTTAACTTAAGTTATCGGAAAACTTATGTTTTCAGTATTTTTTAAACTCCTCGTTTGAAGGTTCTGGTTCCATTGCTCCTGGTAAATTGCAAAAGAGGTAAAAGCTCAAAAACTTAGAGTTTCGATGGATATTTTTGAAATATCTGAAAAGTTGTAAAAATATTAAATTGATTGAATTTCAAGAAAAGCTTACAAAATTATTTCTTAATTTTCCCTACAACTCAAAGTAGAGTTATTGGTATTTTTTTCAAAAATTTTCGGCTTTAATTTTAAAAAATTAAATCTGAATTATGTTTTGTTAATTTCATTTATTAAAGTTTATTTAAAAACAAAGTTTCATTTCTTTGTTTTTATTATATTTTTATATAATTAGAAAAATTTAAATAAAAACTAAAAATCCCTATGTACAGACACCGAAAAATTTTCAATGCACAAAGTGGACGTTGAAGAAGTTACTAATACAGTAAATGTGAGGGGTATGCTCTGGACATAATCGCGTTAAGCGAAATTTCAATGGAAGTTTTATAAATAAAATTGTAAAACTCGAAAAACATTATTTATTAAATAAACATTATTAATAACGAAAAGCCATACGTTAAATAATTATTAATTTATTCATTTTGTTCCATATTGTATAAAGGAATCTATATTCACTTGTTTGTCTTCTACGTTTGTGTCGCAAAATTTGCTGAAAACTATCAAGTAATGCATTACACCCGCGTTTAACGGCACTCTACCGCTAGTAGTCTTCTTAGTTCTCTTCTAACAGCTCCAAAGTTTTTTCGAAGGTTTTAACAGTTAATTTTACATTGAGACAGGTTTAGAAGCGTCATTTTCTAGGTATGTATGGCAGTCCGTTATTAACAATAAAATATATTAACTACAATATATACTCTACACTTGATCTTTTGAGAGTCCATAATTTATTTTTTTGACAATATTTATCTTCTCCAGAATGATAATTTGTTTTCTTTTAACTTTAATCTTTGAAAATTTTACTTTCTCTGGAATGATGATTTGCTTTCTTTTAAATTATTTTTTTTTACTTCTGAATAATAATTTAGCTTCTTTTAAATCCAATTTTCAAACAAAATTCTTCGTTTTCATATACTATAGATAGGCAAAGTGTAGGTTAAGGCAACTTGCAATAAGATCTATGCGAAGTTGAGCAAACTTAAATTACTCGTATTTTTAAATATAAATTCTTATTGATTTTTTTATTCTTTTCTTTCTATCTTCCCTATAGCTGCTGAACGCTGATTCGAAAAATAATAAATACCCCTATAATAATAAATTACTATAGGGATTGTTGATTAATTTTCGAATCAGCGTTCAGTAACTATCAAAAACAATAATAGTCACAAAAACAAATAAGGCATAAACGTTAAAGGGGGGCCATTATAACACACAAGAAAAATAATTAAGTAGACCATTACAGTTTACAACGAAGATCAGTCTCATCCACATCAAAATAAAATTTGGTGGATAATTTCCCTTTTCTAAAATTTCACAGAACTCTATTGGATATTTTTCTACTGGTTCTACGCTTGCAATAGCCGAATCACCTATCATTTTACGGTTATGCAAGTTTGATAGCCTTTAATCCGATCAACTAACCTTTGATTGATTTAAATATTTCTTCTTCTCCATGTTGAGATTTTAAATGATTCCAAAAACTAAGTGATTTAGTCATTATGATACCAGTACTAAGAAGCATGTGGTTTTGATTCAGATCCTCTATCCATTTGCTTAATGAATTGTCCATTTACATAATCAAAACACTTCTGGCTCGTGAAACTTTTGTCACTTTAATTAGAGTAACTCTCACACCAGCCTTTTTAATTTTATCTATTTGCCGCACAATTGATCGCACTTAGACTCAGTCAATTTAAAATCACTTCCTACACTGTAAATTAACCACCATTTTCTATCCTTTCGATAATTTTTAGTTTCTTTTCCAAAGTCACCAAATTGCTAAATTTTTTAACTGATTTATCACTTTGCCTTTTTAGACATTGTAAAAAATTTCGAAAGACTCAAAAAGCATTATGTAGTCAATTTAATTAACATGCATCGGTTTGAAATTGCATACGTATATGTATGTGAGTAGTGACATATGAGGACTATGCCCCGTGGATATTTGGCTTGAAAAAAAACCGAGAACCCCTAAAAAATTTTTTTCAGGGGAGGGGGGTTTAAATTTTTTTATTATTTGTTTAAATGTTCAAATTTTAAATTTTAAATTTTTTTTTAATTCATGATAAAAAAGACTAAGTATTTTTTCTCGATTAAAAAGCCTAAAAAATAAAAATTGGCTTAAATCGCCTATGATTGGTCGTACTGAGGAGTATTTTCGAATAAAAATATCGAATAAAAAGCCTAAATATTTTTTCATACTTAAAAACCCATAAAAATAAAATTGGATTAAATCGCCTGTCGAATAAAAATCATGATTTTTTTTTATTTTTATTTGCTTTAATTATTTTTTTAAGTCAATAATATTATTTATTTATATTTTAATTATATTATTATTAATTTTAATCAAGTCAATTATTTTATTTATTTTTAAATTATATTATTATTAAATTGTTTGTTTTAATGAAGTGAATTAAATAATTATTTTTTATTTTCATTTAATCCTTTATTTAATATTATTATTTTTATTAATTTAATTATTTATTTTATATTATTATTATTTTATTTTATTATTATTATTAACATTCTTTTTTTTATTTTATTTTTAAAATTTAATTCCAAGTCTAATAATAATTTTTCAGTGTAAAAAAGATAAATCATCGATAAATTTTGAATTGTAAAAATAACAAACTTTCAATCCATACAAATATTTTTATTGACAATAAAGATTAAATAAAAAAGATTAATTTTTATTTCAAATCAAAAATATCCGTGTAATATGCTTTACGCATTTCGGCCAACAATATATGGATTGTTTGGTCACGTTTGAAATCGTGGCAACATGGACATCCATTTGAACATGTTACTCTCATACTATCTTTACAAACAATGCAATTTGCAACACATCGGTCACCAGATCCCTGAACGTTGTCATAGTGAATCTCGAGAAGTTCTTCAATGTTAATCCCTGTGAAATGGTATATTTTTTTGCGAGAAACTCTGGTGCGCAATAATCCAACGTATTTTTAATTCTTGAATAAAGTTCCTGAATTTTATTTAAAATTACTTCAAAGAGATAAACTAAATAATAAAATAAAATACATATTTAAATATACATGATTTACCTTTTAACATTTTTTAATACTTCATAAAAAATAATACTAACTTAAAAACATAAAAATTATAAACATCAACATAAATATACAAAAACAAAGAATATTTTCAAATAATTTATTCATTCAAAATTCTTCATAATCGTCATATTCTTCATTATCTTCCGAAAATTCTTCTGGGCTGTTACCTAAAACCACATCACCACCCCTATAATGACCATATGCTACACTTATATTTTTCCTCACCCAAACCCTTTTATCATCCTTATTTGTTAATGCAGTTTTACTGTTTTTAATTGTAAATAATTGATGTTTTTTACTAGTAATACGAGTTTGTGGTACCGAAAAAATTAAGTTTGTGTTATAACAATTTAGGTATGACTTATGTTTTAATCAGTACCCTTTAATGTTATACCCTTAGCTTTGATACTTTCAACTTCAGACAAGAAGCTATAACATTTTGGACGAAGGAACACCCACTCCTTGTATTTAAGTCCTTTATTCTCGTCTTTGAACTTTCCAATGACAGAATCAAGGTTCCTACTATACAAGGGATGTTTTGGGTCATAATTAGAAGTATCGAGGAGATTATCACGAACCATAGCAGATAAAAGAATGTCTAACTTACAATTCTTAATTTCCAGAAAAAAGGAATCGGTGTCTCCAGCAACTATATTAATTTCACAAGTGAATTCGTTTCAATACTTTTCTAACTCTATATATTGTAATTGATACATCCTAAGTTTAGATAAATCGAGTACAGTTTGTCCAATGTAACTCGGTCGATCTAAACACACCGATTCCTTATTTAATAACACAGAGACCAAATCATTGTCGATTTTAAATGATTTCCGAAAAGTTGGTTTTGAGCAATAATTAATTAACTTGTTTGCAGAATTACATAATCTTAAATTAATTCGTTTTTAAGATTTTCAACGGTTTTTCCGTAGAGGCTATTATTTAAAAGTTTATAATAGTTTTTATCTAAGTCATTGGTTGATTGCGCTCTAAGTTGTGTGTTAGTGTCTATATACTTTTTAAATATTGAATTTTGATTATATTTAATGGCTCTATGTACATGTGTAATTTTATTTTGTAAAGAAACAAAAAGCTGTAAAAGTCTCCAATGAAGAACATAATTCTTCCTTGGATAATGCGTTAGCATTAACTTCTCAACCTTAGAACCCGGAGCGCACATCTTTTCAGCAGCTACTGGAAAATCATTAAGTTTATCATGAAGAAATGTTGGGATTTCTAAATCTACTTCAAATGTGACAGCAAATGACAGTGATTCAAGATCCTTATTCAAAAACTAATTAAATTATTTAATTGATTAGTATTAGTAACCCATTCAAAATTTCCATATGGTAATGGTTGACTTAAAGCCCAACCGTAGAGATTATTGATGTCAATGTAAAGCAGTTGGGTGTTATCATCAGATACTACGTGATGTTTATTAAAAAAGGTTAATCCACCACGGATTCCCCCTTCGAAAAAATTATACATCTCCATGTCAGTGAAAAGTTCAATTGGTTCTTCAAGAGTCATAAGAGCCGATGCCCAAGACATACCGGGAATTCCATAAAAGTTAAGTGGTTCCAATCGGTTATGAGCTAAGGACTTTGAACGAAATTGCTGGAAAAAGTCAGCCAAAAGAAAAGCATCAAGTTTGAGGTAAACCATCATATAATCTAGTAAAGAGTTACAATTGGTTTCTTCCCAAATAGATTGAGCCTTACTATATTCGGCTTCAGTTATATCTTCCCAAATCGGTGGAAGTTCATATGTAGTTTCTAAAACTTCTTGAGAAGTTGCAAAGTTATAACGGAAAATGCCTTTAGTATCGATAATACTACCTAAAAATTCCGAACGAGTTAAAGGAAGAGTGGTCAATGTTTTAACAGCGTTACTTAATGAACTATTAATAAATTGACAAGAATCAATGAATTTTACAGTTAATCCACTGATTCTTGCCGACAAAGAAAGAAACTTTTCACTTGTTACAGGAATACAACTTATTTTCCACGTGTTAAAATCACTCATACCATACTTGAGGAAATGGTGAAGATCATACCCTCTCAAATTATGAAAAACAACTGGAAATTCAAACCTTATTTGTCGAGAAATATTACATTTGGAACAAGCTGTTCCCAAATATTTTCCAATAAAGTGATCATGATCCTTAACCGGTACTGATAAAATCTTATCACACAAATAACAACAAGTTGCCGAAGAAAACGAAAGAATATCTGAGTCTGTTAATAATATTTTCGTTTTATAATTATTTTGATAAAACGGTAAAACAGAATTAATTGAAATATTATTTATGTCTTGTAGAAAACTAACTACACAATCATCATCCAGGAAACTCTTATATAATTTTTCACCTGAAAAATTGTATATTAAAAGTAAACTGGCCGAAATCGGCATATGTATTTGAAAATGTATGTCATCTGAAGGTAAAATAGCTTCAAAATCGGCGTAAAGGACGAAAGGAGGAGTTACAGGTTTAGCCCAATTCTTAAATTCCAAGATTTTATTTAAAGGTAATGTATAAAGAGTTGTGCCTAATTGATTTTTATCACACAACCCTTTATGTTTATTTAATGAAATTATATTGCGAAAACCATTTAGACATCGATGGCACCATACACTTTGAACTCTAGTATCAGTAAAAGAATGATTCCTATAATTTAAAAGCTTATCTAATTTAGTAACAGCGATATAATGATAGGAATCAAGGCTTTCTAATAAAATTAAATTAATAGGTTGACCTCCAACAACTTTAGAACGATGAATTATTTCGACATAAGGGTGTTTGAAAACTTCATGGTTAGAAAAATCATTAATTAAATTATTTTCATCATACGTAAGGACATTAATGGAAAGATTTGGATTTTTAGCTTCAAATTTTGGAATGTCACAAAGTTTCATAGGTAAATCCGAAGGTGAAAAGTCAAGTTCAGATGTGTTGTAGCTAAAGGTTTCATTTCTATGATGGTTACTTATATTTTCATGATTTAAAATAGCTAAAATACTGTAAATGAAGCATAAATTATCGGAATTAGCAACATTTACAGTACAATGTTTATTTATACTGCTAATGGTGTTGGAATAAATCCATGACCACTCAACCGATTTATTTGTAAAAACTTGGTAAGAACAAAATGAATTTATTTTATTTTATTTATAACCCAGTTACTACCTTTGTCATTAATTAATGTTATTTTTCGTCAAGAAGAGTAGCACCTTCATCTAAAAATGAATCATTTATTATTCTGGCAGAATTTGAAATGATGAAAGATTGAAATTCACCATCTTTTTCAAACTCTACATCAATACAAAATTGAATCTTAACAGATCCCATTTGATTGATAACATTATTTAATTTATTAATTAACTGTGTGGGTACTGTAATTAACTTTAAATTTAAATTCGAAACATCCATTCTAACAATGGCATGAGATTTGTTTAAATCGAAGTTAACAATAGGTGCTATCGAGCCACCATATTGATTAACAATAACAGAAGAAGTATCAACATCAGAAACATCATCTGAATCACAAATGATTATTACATCATCAACCATCTTTGATTCGTCAGAGTCAGAAAGCATAATAGTATCTATAATTTTAGGAACTTTCGAATAGCGTGAATTATTATTTGTTTTTCTTTTCTTTTTTGTAATATTATTATTATTATTATTATTTTTATTATTATTATTATTATTAATATTATTATTACTATCACTCAATGGTAACTTAAAAATATATTTTCTTTTACAGTTAAACTGTGCTAAATGTTCCTTATGGTTTAAATAAAAGTCTGTATAATTCATTTTATGGGTGGTTTTACACGTGGGACAAATAAAATAGGTGATGTGATTATAGTTATGAGAATAATAATTCTCCATAATCGTATCACAATTTCCATCGTGTTGTGGAGAATTGCAAAAATTTGGGTAAATGTTACCTGTTATAATAAAAGAAAAATTTAAATATATAATCATAAAATCATTAAAATAAATCATTAAAATAAATCATTAAAAATCATTAAAATAAATCAATAAAATATAAACATTAAATTAATTTTACACACAATGAATAAATGAATTTGATTGGTTAATTTTATTTTGAAAATCTTATATAAATAGATTAAATTAATTTAAAATCATAAAATGAATAAAAGTAAATGGTTTTCATATTATGTAATTATTCATTAATTGTTTTTATTGAAAACTCGGTTAGAAAAGAAGCTGTCAAGTTAATTCTTGAGGAAAATCCCGTAAATGCTATCAGTTTAAGCAGAAATTCTCCAGTAATGTATTTACAATATTCAATGGAATATTTAAAATTTCCAATCATTTATTCATTTAGAGTAAGTATTTTCATTAAAAGTGATATTATTAATAAATTTTAATAGGAACCAAAAACATTGAAACAAAGCCTATATAATATGAAAGTTGGTGAAATTCGGGAAATTGATCGAATAAATATAACAGAGTTATTACTAGCAATCAACAAAGATATTAGTTTTAATGAACAATTCACTTTTATGAATTGTGAAAAAGAATGTAATTATGAAAATAAAAAATAAAATGAACATTTTATGATTAAAATAAGAATTCAAGGATATAAAGAAGGAAACCAGACTATTCGACCAATTTGGAAAATTATTGACGCCAAATGTATTTAAAAAAAATTTATTTAACTTTATTCGTCCTACTTTTTTATCATATTATTTTGAATTTATTGTGTTTAAATTAATAAAATGTTAATATTAAATTTAATTCAAATATAATTAATTATCATGTTATAATTATGATATGATAGTAAAAATTTAATAGTACTTACATTTTACTGTTTTATTTTTGCGAATCGGAGTTTTAACATTTTGAACATTTTTGTTGATCATTTTTATTAATGATTTTAAATCTTTAATTATATCATTGATGGATTCCATTTTCTAAAAACAAAAATAATTAAAAATATGATAAAAAACTTACTAAAGTTTGGTATTTTATAAAAGTGAATTTTTTAAAAAATGCATTCAGTTATATATTAACAAACATGTAAGTGGTTACATGATCGACCAATTAAAATTTAGTTTATAAAACACACTTAATTACATTACACCAAAAACACTTAAATACATATAATCCTCTGAACTTAATCCTTTAAAAGTAATACTTATTACATAATTCATCTTTAATTACAATTATAATTAAAAAAAACAATTTTGAAAAGAAACTTTATTCAATAAATTCATTTATTTTTCATTGTTTTTAACCAAGCTAAGAAATGCTGTCCACATGTTTTTGTCATCGGATTTTGATAACGAATTCGATTGTATTCAATTGGCATTAACATTGATTCTAGTTTATTAATTAATATAGGGGGATAATAGAAACCCATTAGATCAAATACATTTATTTTATTTGGTTTCACATAAATTGCAAGCCAATGTTTGCCACTGAGATTAGACGATTGAGTATTTACAATCAAATCTTTGTTAAAATCGATATATGGAATTTTATCTAGAGGAAAAACTCCAAGAAATTCTTTTTCCAATAATTTTCTAACAATAGAATCAATCTGAATAGAACTAATAATAATTAAAAAATAAATAATTAATAAAATTTCTTACTTCATACTTGACAATTAAAAAATCTCAATCTGGTTTATAGTTCAAACTAATACTGTTCTATTGGAAGTAATTTGAATTTCCTTTTCAAAAACTCCATATACAATTACCGTAACAGATTCAGTTAGGGGTGATCCAAACTTTATATCTAATCTTAAATTTCCACTTTGTGGTAACTGACTTTGATTAAGATCGAAATCTGGCACCAATACGAATGTAAAGAATGGATACTTATTTCTAAAGTCTGACATACTGATACCACAATTCAAATTTTTATTAAGATATCCCATATTCCTTAATCGAATTGTATCAAACTTTATTTTACGATTATTTAAAGGAATTTTAATTTGATTCAAGTTTTCAACAAAATTTATTTCTTTTTTATTAAATCCTAATTTTTGAGCTTCTGCAATACTGTTAAATGAAATTTTAAATGGAAAATATTTACAATTAATATTTAAAGTATTTCCATCAATGTATACTAGATAAAATATAGAGTCGTGATTAATTGTATATTCATTCTTTGCATCGTTATAGTAAAAATATTCATAACTTGTATGTAATGTGCTCTTACTATATTTAATATTTGAGTTGTTATAAAATGTAAAATTATTGTATACAAAAAAGTGAAATCGGTCAGAGCAACTTGCCATTCACCTTCCAAATAAATTGGATTTTGAAATTCAACATTAAATTTATCAGCTTTATTATTTGGATGAGTAAAAAGACAACTATTACTCGGTAGATTTATGTAAAAATCTTTATTCATTTATTTTTCTAAAATGTATTGATAAATGTGTTTTGGTATCTTTACTAAATTTAATTAATTTTCCACTATCATCACGAATATTAATATCAATGTTGTTTATAGTTGAAGTTGAAATTTGTAAATACATTGGATTCTTCATTTCTAATTGTACAATTTCCCCTTGTTCATAGTTTTTAACCCAAATAGATTTTAATAGAGGAACTCTAACATCTCCAATAATTATTGGTTCAATAATATTCGAATAAATTAACATTTGTTGATGATGATGTAATAATCTTGGAACTTTATTACCAACGATGTCTTTATCACTAAAAGTTTGTTTATTTAATCCGAGGGTTTTGATTAAATTGTTGTCAAAATATATTTTTGAAATTTTATTTGCAAGTTTTATTTTAACCAATTCATTGTTTTCAATTTTTAGTTCTTTAAACGGAGACGGAATAAATGACATTAAATGTCCTTGTAATTCAGTTAATGTGTTTATCAGTAAATTATCTTCAAAATATTTTTCAAATATTGTTTTTTCTTCATAACGTATAATTATCCCAAATTGTTCCATAACACCATCATCTGTAAATTTTGGTAATTTTAACCGACAATGATCATCTTCATTAATGACGGATATAGATTTTAATCCAAAACTAAACGCATGTTGAATGTCAGGGAATGTTACTTTAAATGGAACATGTGGACAGATAATAACCAAGTTCTCATATTTTCCAATAAAAACATCAACATCAGGGGTATGTTTAGGATTTATTAATTCATAAGTTTCATTTTGATTATTTATTTTCAAATATTTTATTTCAGTAACACTCTTCATCG
Organism: Schmidtea mediterranea; assembly: GCA_022537955.1. Lineage (NCBI taxonomy): Eukaryota > Metazoa > Platyhelminthes > Tricladida > Dugesiidae > Schmidtea > Schmidtea mediterranea. The sequence goes on from CM039679.1 coordinate 81,778,322, forward strand.
TTTCATAACTTAGGTAAGAATTACTATAAAACAGAAATGTTTTATACACAAATGTAAAATCAATCAAAGCAACTTCCCACTCACCATCCAAGTAAACAGGATTTTGAAATTCGACATTTAAATTACTAGCTTCATTATTAGGAAAAAAAAGAGGACAACTATTACTAGGTAAAATCATATAAAACTGGTTTTCTTTCATAATGTTTATTTAATTAATTGATTTTCAGATATCCAAGTTGGAGTTTCATATCCATGCCATTTAACATAGTATTGTTTATATTTACCAACTTTCTTGGTTTTTAATCTTTTGAATTCTGAATACAGTAGGGCTTCTATAACTTGGAGTTCTTGTTCGTAGAATTTTCCACTTACTTGATTGTTTTCCTCATCTTTGATAAAATACATTACAGGATTCTGATTCGTATCAATTTCTGAGATTTGAAATACTTCATCGCTCCAATTGTTGTCGAAATTCTGGATGAAAGGAGAAGCACTGATTTTACTTATTCTAACGGGGTTACCCACTTTATATTTAGGCTTTTTAATTTTTATAAAATCCTTTAATTATTGTCATTTTCAATTTACAGAATTGATTTTGAGTAAGCCCATGTTCTTCGTCAGCTTCTTTATGCCAATATATTTTGTTGAATTTTGATTTGAACAAGTTCGATTGTAATAAATTTCATACAAATAAAGTCTTTCCACAACCACTTGGTCCAACTACTTGATATACAGCATCATTTCTTAATTCCATTTTATTATTTATTATTTATTTAATTGTTTATATTTGTTTTAATTTTTAGAGTTACTTGAATTGAAATTATTTGAAAATGTTGAGTAACATAAATTATAAAGGAAGATATTCTATACCTGATATTAAATTCCCATTTGGTAAGTATCCGATAATATTTTTCAGATCGGGGAAATGTCGCGTAATTGGATGTAAGCAACCTCTAAAAACTGGGGATTTGAAATATAATATCAATGATTTACAAATTCAATCAATCACTGTAACAATCGATATTGGAAAATTTATAAATCTATATGAATTACAAAGAAAGGTGAATTGTATATTTGAACCGGAAATATTTCCAGCATTACGTCTTCAAAAATATAATCCATCATGTGTCAATATATTTTCAAGTGGGAAAGTAGTAATACTCGGAATAAAATCCTTGGATTATAATGATTATGTGGAAAATATTAAATCAGAAACAACTATGTTAATAAATATTTTGTTTGAATTTGTTTAATTTATTAAGTATTAAAAAATGTCAAAAGGTAAATCATGTATATTTAAATATGTATTTTATTTTATTATTTAGTTTATCTCTTTGAAGTAATTTTAAATAAAATTCAGGAACTTTATCCAAGAATTAAAAATACGTTGGATTATTGCGCACCAGAGTTTCTCGCAAAAAAAATATACCATTTCACAGGGATTAACATTGAAGAACTTCTCGAGATTCACTATGACAACGTTCAGGGATCTGGTGACCGATGTGTTGCAAATTGCATTGTTTGTAAAGATAGTATGAGAGTAACATGTTCAAATGGATGTCCATGTTGCCACGATTTCAAACGTGACCAAACAATCCATATATTGTTGGCCGAAATGCGTAAAGCATATTACACGGATATTTTTGATTTGAAATAAAAATTAATCTTTTTTATTTAATCTTTATTGTCAATAAAAATATTTGTATGGATTGAAAGTTTGTTATTTTTACAATTCAAAATTTATCGATGATTTATCTTTTTTACACTGAAAAATTATTATTAGACTTGGAATTAAATTTTAAAAATAAAAATAAAAAAAAGAATGTTAATAATAATAATAAAATAAAATAATAATAATATAAAATAAATAATTAAATTAATAAAAATAATAATATTAAATAAAGGATTAAATGAAAATAAAAAATAATTATTTAATTCACTTCATTAAAACAAACAATTTAATAATAATATAATTTAAAAATAAATAAAATAATTGACTTGATTAAAATTAATAATAATATAATTAAAATATAAATAAATAATATTATTGACTTAAAAAAATAATTAAAGCAAATAAAAATAAAAAAAAATCATGATTTTTATTCGACAGGCGATTTAATCCAATTTTATTTTTATGGGTTTTTAAGTATGAAAAAATATTTAGGCTTTTTATTCGATATTTTTATTCGAAAATACTCCTCAGCACGACCAATCATAGGCGATTTAAGCCAATTTTTATTTTTTAGGCTTTTTAATCGAGAAAAAATACTTAGTCTTTTTTATCATGAATTTAAAAAAATTTTAAATTTAAAATTTGAACATTTAAACAAATAATAAAAAAATCGTTCATTTAAACAAATAATTTTAAAAAATTTCATTCATTAAAACAAATAATTTTAAAAAATTAAACCCCCCCTCCCCCTGAAAAAAATTTTTAGAGGGGTCTCGGTTTTTTTTTCAAGCCAAATATTCACGGGGCATAGTCCTTATATGTCACTACTTATGTGATAGCGAGAAACAAAGATGTGTCACTCATTATGACGATTCAAGGCCAGCGTTTCGACAAATTTTTTAAAATTGTCGATCAGGATTTAGAGAATCCTCCCTCCCAGGTTTGCGATGAACGGGGTTACCTGTATAAATAAATTGTTATTATAATAACCAAGTAATTGTAATAAATAATAGTAAATGAACATTAGGAAAGAATTAATAAAGCGCTGAATAGTTTGAAGGACGATTTATTTTTACATTAGCAATATTCATTCAGTGGCATTAGTGATGACCAAATGATGTGAGAATGCATTAATTAAATGACGAGGAAATAGATTCGACAAAATTATTACTTGTACTATTTTCATAGTTTATAGTTGACAATAGAAATATGGTAATTGGATTTGACTAGTCCATTTTACCCATGTAAAAATGATTTCTAATTCTCATTATTATAAAAATAATTATTATCAATGAAAATATTTAAAGTTTTGAAAACTAAAAGTTGAATTAGATATTAAAAGTTTTAATTCTAAACCGGTTTTTCATCTGCTAATGTGACCTTGAAATTGGATTAATTATTGCATGTTAATTTGACTAAGATTTTAGTATGTTTAATGTTTTAGACCAATTACGCTGAACATCAAGGGTTTTGTGGTAAGAGGTTTGAATCGCTGATTTCAAATATTCATTTCCAACGCTCAGACTTGGAATTATTTCCAGTAAACTTGCATATCTGAGATCAGCGTGAAAAGATTTCCTAGAATTACTAGAAACCTCATGTCACAGAAAAAAGTTGAAATTTGTTCTGCTTAATTAATGGAATGTATCATCAATATTATATAAAATAAGGTTTCGTCCTTGTTGTCGTTTCTTTACCATTCTGGACCTTTTTGTGTACATATGATTTTGTTCTTCATCGGCACTTATAATTAATGCCTAAAAGTTGCAATAATTAATAATTCATATTAATTAAAAAATACCTGATCAATTATTAATTAGTTTTACCTACTTATCTCTGGTTTCTTTTTTAGACATAAACTCCTTCTGTCCTAAATTATGAATATACAATATATACCATAAATTTAGACTGAGGGAGTATTTTTTTGTGTTTATAGAAAATAACTTGTTATGAAAATTCAAATACAACCCAAATGAATTATAAATAAATAAATTTTGTTTTGCACAATAAAATTTTTGGGTTTGTTAAATTTAAAATTATTTTAAATGGTTATAATTTCTATATAATTAAAAAGGAATGCTGAGAATTCCAAACCATGAGAAATCAATAGATTATCGAATCAAAATTTGAAAAACGGGTCAGATGCAGAAGAGATGATGGGACAGATCATAACAAGAACGGATTTATCAGAATGTGTTCAGAAATGGTTAAAAAGATAAAGTTTAAAACGGAAAATCGTTAATTAATTAATTAAGGAAAACTGGAGTTAAGTAAACATAAAGAAAGATAAATAAAGTGGATTTTGGAAAACCATTATTATGACAACATGAATAATGGGGAAACGGAAAAAAGATTATTACAAGTGAAACGCGCGTTGAAACAATTAATTATTTCCATCAGCGGAGAAAAAATAAAATTATGTGAGGCAGAGATTATCAAATGAGACGAATTAGTTATTTCAAATTGTTGGGCCAGCACACAAAAAGCCTTGAGAATTGTTTAAATGCATCAGTAATACAGCACAAAAACCCAGAACCAAGATAACTTAAAATACAATATACAACACCAACTATACATTTTAAAATCTGAGAGAATATAAATAAATATAAAATCAAAAACATAAAAATAAAATAAATACAAAATGCATCAAGAACCGCACGAAATTTACATAAAAAATAACATAATAACAAGAAAATTTGACCGTAAAATGATCATTTATATAAAAGTAAAAATTAATGAATTAAATGAATAAAAATAAAATATTTTTAGCTGAATAAATTTATTTAAAAATGTTAAAAATAAATTACCAATTTAAATTAAAAAATTAATAAAAATTTAATTTAGATAACACAAATAATTTCAAGGTCGAATTTTGTTTAATTGCAATAAAAATAACACGCAAGGTTAAGGCCAAATTATAGGTATATATACTGATGTGTTTACACTGATAATTCATTCTACTTTGCAGTATTGTTTCCGGCTTAATTGAAATATTGACCTTCAGTCTCACTTTGAGACTTGTGTTGAGCAAGTTTACTGTAGTCAGTGTGCGTTACAACTAATTTTAAACGCATTGATGATTATGAATTTAATGATCGATAACCTAATACTATTGGAAATGTTATGAACCATGGATGGACAATGTTTATTTATTATGATAATGTGGATCGAAAATGTTATTTATGGACAATAAATTATGATGTTGTGATGCCCCTTTATACGAATAAACGGTTTGATGCATTCGAGACTTTTACCCGATTGTACGGTAACTTTTATTATTTCTTTTTCGGCCCACAGCCAAAACATACAAGAAAGCAAAATTACACATAATTATCGAACTGTGTAAGAGCGGGGTAAGTCCGCCAATAGTTCGTGCCCGTGAAGGCTACGGCGTGAGAACGCAGTAGCTGGAACGTCAATATTATCCGTATATACGGGAAATTGGAAGGTAATGGAGTAGTCCTTTGGCTGCTCCTTCATCATCCGTTTCCTGAAAAATTGACATAAATTTTTTAACAACAATCGGCTCAAAATATCTAACACCGAGTAGTCCAGTGGGCACTCATTAAATATAATATGAACATAAATAGATCATAAGGACAAAGAGAGGTAAAGGGTTGCGGGGAAAATAGCGAAATCGTTGCAACAGTTAAAATGAATAGCCATCGGAAAAAGATTAATCCGAACGACTAAAATCAGGAAAAAATAATGTTTTAAATGATATATAAGAATTAAATAAATTATGTTGAATTGAAGCGGGAAATATGGGCAGAACGCTGCGCAAATTTTCGGAAATACTTAAGCCTTTATCATGAAACTATAAAAAAAGGACGGATCGCTGCTAAGTGAGATACTTATCAAAAATAGCAAAGTAAAAGTAGAATACGGCTCAATAATTGATAAAATATCCGGATAAGACCGTAAAATAAGGGCGGAACGCTGCTCAAATTTTCCGAATCAATTAAAGTACTTATCAAAAATAGTAAAGTAAAAGTGGAATGCTGTTCAATTGTTAACATAATAGCCTTACAAAACTGTAAAATAAGGGCGGTACGCTGCTAAAAATTTTCGACTCAAGGAAAATACTTTGTCGAAAACTGTAAAATAAGGATGGATTACGGCTAAATTTTTATCTAAGCAAAGTATATTTTTTTAAGCCGAGGAATAAGAGCGAATCCCTACACAAAAGTTTAATAATAATAATGATAATGGTAAGGATAATGGTAATTATAATAATAATAATAATAATAATAATAATAATAATAATAATAATAATAATAATAATAATAATAATAATAATAATAATAATAATAATAATAATAATAATAACAATAATAATGATCATGGTGCTTATAATGATAATGATAATAATTATGACAATAATAATGGTAATAATAATAATAGTAGTAATAACAATAAATATAATGGTAATTACAGTAATAAGAATAATAATAAATAATAATAGTAGTAACAAATAATGAAGGTAATACATATAATAGTAACAATGATGATACTAGTAACAATAATAGGGAACATAGTAGTAATAATAGGGATAAAGGTAAGAGAGATACTGTGTAGATATTTAATATAACAGAGGGTTTACAGGCCATAGAAAAATCATCAACACGGAGAACGATGAGAAGGATTAGACAAATGGACATAAAGATAAATGATATGAGAGTATAGGTTAACATTTGAAGGAGATAGGAAAATTAGGGGACCTAAAATTCGAAAGCGAGTACAGGCCTTCTATCGGTAGCTCGTTGGACCCATGGATCGTTTGGTCAACTATAGCATTAGCAATAACGCTCACTTTTTGCGGACGATTCACCCACTCGAACACAGTTCCAACGTTGCTTAGCAACGGTTGCCGAGTGGTAAGCGAAATATATTTGTATAGGGTTGTCTGGGTAACAACTATATAGTTTTAAAACATCAACACCCAGAAACATACCAAAATAAATAAAGGACATTCATCACAAAAGCAACCGGCATTGTTGCTTGAGGTATGGCCAAACGATTGGAAATGGAAAATTGTTTAAGCCAGGAAAATTAGGATTAATGGAAAGAATCAAATTGAGTCGAAGCTAGATTAAAAAAGTGATTATTTTTGCAAACAACGTGGAAACAAAGCGATCACAGATATTTTATTGCGATATTGGAGTATTACAGTTTGTGGATAGTGAACATTAAATTGAAGTACAAATAATCGATTTTTTAGAACACGTGGAATCAGTGACACCGACTATTATTACTTATTTTATTAAAACCCAAGAAAATTATTCCAGTTTGCTTTAATTTGATAATTTATGTTTTGTAAATAATCAAAATAGTGAATTTTAAAGTTTTCAAACGCATTTTTAAAATTTTCCAACTTAAAATTAAAAATATTTATAAATTATTTTGTTTCACATTATTTTAATACAAAATGCATGACTGTTTCTTAATATAAAATTCACTTGAACAACCATATTGTTAATGATTTTATAATCAATTTATTAATTTGCAATTTCTTGAAAAATTTTTCCCTCATAACTTTATTTAAATATCTGCACACTTTATAGAAAGTTTTAGTTATTATGACTTTGTACTTGCTTCAGTTTTTTAATATATTAGGATCTCACAAAACATATTTTGGATAAAAATTTTAAAAATCCATATAAATTAGGAAATTAATAAAAATCATTATAAATTAGGAAATATCTATATTTTTTAAATATAAAAATCAAGAAAACTCGATAAAAACAAAGAGAAATAGATTTTATTTTCCTTTCATAACACTATAATCAATTTCCCTGCGATTAAATCTTCTGCCGATCATGTAGAAAAGAATCACAGCCGATATCTGGTGCTGAGTATGGAGAGGATGAAAATGAGAAATTGCCTTTCGACAGTGTGTGCTTGAAAAATTCATAAACCGACCAACTGATTGCTGTGCCAGGCATTGTGAAGACGACCCTAGCAACAGCCCCTCTGAAGAACGCCTTATATCCACCGAGATAATGAATCGCTTTAGCGGACGATATAAGACCATTTATTTGATTGGAGCCTTTGGGTAATTCATTGATTATTGAAGTATTCTGAAATAATATTATCACAATAAATAATATGATAATATTATGATGATTTCTATTACAATTCAATTGTAATTTATGAGAAAACCGTTAGATTTTCACATGAAATCATTTACGCTGCTTTTATGACAAATAAAAAATCAATGCATTTCTATTGGTCGATTTTTAATGAAAATCAATTCAACTTAAAAATGATGAAAATAATAATATTGGCATAATTTTTTATAATTACTCGCATTTCGTTCGTAGTAATTCATTTTATAATTTATTTAATTGACAAACTATAAGTAATATATTAAGTTAAAGTTTTTAACGATTAAATCAAATTTAATTCATATTACGAAATGCAGCAGTTAATTGTGAAACCTAAATAACAAAATAATCGTAGTGTTGTTCCTAATGATAATTGCAAATCTATGATCGGGAAATCAATTTGTGTGAAAGATGATATATTAAATATAATCAATATTTTGTTATGTGTTTATTAATATTTCCGGTTGTTTTTTTTTTGAAAATTATTAAGGATTAGAAAAATCCATATGATAAAAATTTATCAAAAAAGCAATGATCGAAAGAATTAATAATTGGGAAATCAATATATGTTTGAACGCCGATATATTTAATGTTTTGTTAAATTATTGAGAAAATTATTGATTAAGAATTATATCCATAATTGATCGGGAAATCAATTTTTGTGTGAAAGATTATATATTTAATCAATATTTTATATACTTACTAATATTTCCGGTGATGTTTTTTTTTTGAAAATTATGAAGGATTAGAAAATTCCAGATGATAAAAATTTGTCAAAAAATCAATGATATATTTAATGTTTTGTTAAATTATTGATTAAGAATTAGATGTAAAATTCATATAATTTTGAAAAATTTATCAAAAAATCAATGATCGAAAGAATTAATAATTGGGAAATCAATGTATGTGTGAACGCCGATATATTTAATGTTTTGTTAAATTTTTTAGAAAATTATTGATTAAGAATTATATTAAATTCATATAATTTTGAAAAATTTATCAAAAAATAATAATTGATCGGGAAATCAATTTTTGTGTGAAAAATTATATATTTAATCAATATTTTGTTATATACCTATTAATATTTCCGGTGGTTTTTTTTGAAAATTATTAAGGATTAGAAAAATCTATATAATAAAAATTTGTCAAAAATCAATGATATATTTAATGTTTTGTTAAATTATTGATTAAGAATTAGATGTAAAAATCATATAATTTTGAAAAATTTATCAAAAAATCAATAATCGGGAAATCAATTTATACTGATATTTTAAATATAATCCATATTTTGTTAAATACTTATTAATATTTTCGGTGATTTTTGAAAATTATTAAGGATTAGAAAAATCCATTATAAAAATTTATCCAATAAAATCAAAATCGGGAAATCAATTACTTATTAATATATTCGGAGTTTTTTGAATATTAATTTTTGTTTGTTATAAAGCTACTAGAGATTATCAGTTTGCTATGCCGTGCCTTATGCCACATTGCACCCTTGACATCTCCAGGCTGCTCGGCGCGCAAGTCATTATATCGATGTTAAATACAAACTCGCAACATTGAAATCAGATTTACATTTAAATATAAGCATAATCAATAAACATCCTTTATAATTGTGTGATAGAAAGAACTCAGGATGAGGTGAAAACTGGTGCTTGCTAATTGGGCTATGATATTTGGCGAATTTATAAATGGGTAATAATTATTTAAATTAAATTTCAATTGTTCAATGAGTCCCAGTTTCTGGCAAATCTAATAAAATTTAATTGTTTATGGTGATATTCTGATATAATGCAGTATTAGCCAGTCAAATAACAACAATAGTTATATATATATATATATATATGTGTGTGTAAGCAACAATAAGGTTATTAGAAATATTAATAATATATTACTTGTGTATTAATTACTGTCTTGCAAACATCCAATGGAGTTGTTATAAATGCTGCTACAGCGCCACCTAATGCCCCAGCAGTAACGTGAACCAATGGCCGATAATGTCGATCAGGGTTAGCGATGTCATGACTTAATTCGTAGACTGTAACGTGAGCCATATGATGAGGAATTGTCATTGTCAATTGTGTAATATATGCTCGATATAAAATTTGAAATCCATATTTATTAACGACTTGTCTAAAGCAAGTCCAAGAATTAGTGTAAGGACTTTTGTATACTTGCATTCGCTGTTTGATTGCATCAACGGGTGTCATTATTGCATCGTGCACCAGTGTTGCAGAAGCTCCCGCGAGACAATATGCGGCATTATTTAATAATGGATACCTATCGTAGGTTAAGGTATTTTTAACTTTTTCATAAACAGCAAAATATAATGCATGTGCAGGACCGGCACCTACTACAACTGCTGAAATTCCTCTCATTGATTTCATAAAGCCTTCTTTCATTGTGATTTTTTTCAAGCCATCTATTAATCCAGTGTACCTTGCTTCTTCCACGGGTTGGAGACACATTAATCTTGTTTTCACAGAATCTATAGGATATACAAATGCATGTTCCAATATTCCAGCGCAGGAACCAGCAATCATGTGATGATGACACGGATTACCGGCAGGTAAACTTTCATATTCATCTTCCATTCTAATTACTAAAATTATTTAACGAGGAATAAAAGTAATTGAAAATTAAAATTGATAAAATTAATTGAAAAATAAGTAAAATAGAAAAAAGTTAGCTCACGCTAAAAATAATACATAAAGTTATTTAAACAAAATAATTTTTTAGAAGTACAAGTTTATAATATCATTTCAAAATTTATTTATTTTAAACGTACCAAACATAAAGATAGGATAAATCTCCTTTTTCTAATTTAAATAAAAATTCTATAGACTTGTGCACAGCAAGTTTCAGCAAACTTTGAGTTAATTTGTTCATTAAGTATTTTTAATTTTATCTTAATAATTTAAATTGGAAAGTTTTAGAAAGCAATAAAATAATATAGCCACATAGCAACTGTTGCGCCAAGACTAAGTTTTATTTAAATGAATCAAAAATAAAATGCAAACTCAGCAATGCAGATTAAAACTCAAACCTATAAACATCAACCAAACACCCTAAAATACTAGGAAAAGACACAACTAAATATAAAATAAAAAACATAAAAGTAAATTAAAATATATACAAAGATCCACCAAGAACCGCACGAAATTTACATAAAAAGAACATAATATGAAAATTTGACCGAAAAATGGACAACTTAAAAAACTAAGAAATTAAGGAATAAAATGAGGTAGAATAGAATATTTTCGATGGGACATATTAAACTAAAAAATTATAAAAATGTATAGTTCATTTAATTCAGGAAAATAACAAAATCAGATTTAGATAATACGAACAAGGTTTATGTCACAGGATAGGTATATATACTGATTCATTTTTACAGAATATCAATCACAAAACCACTAATCGCTAGTTTTGGTGAAACTTCACTTGTTCATTGTGAAAACCACTCTTTCAGCGTATTAAGCAGTTAGAAATCAACTTTTTGGAACAACTCTCTATGATAATTTCAACCTTATAAAACTAATTATAATTTATGAGTAGCATTGTTATCTCTTTGTCGAAATTTTTCCGATCCACAGCCGAAACACACTGCAAGCTATTAACTTAAACTTAACTATGTGGTTCTTCCGCCTATAATTCGTACCCATGAGGGTCTAGTCATGCGTAACGACGGGCCTGAACGTAAATTTTCATATGGTATGTGGTCAGTGGGAATATCGGTAACTAGTGTTTTGGTTGGCCCTCTTTCATCCATTTCCCGAAAAATCGACCTAAAAGCCTATCAACATATCGGCTAAATTTTCTTACATTGAGTAGTCCAGTGGGCACTCTTAAAATCCAAATATCGACATAATATCGATGTAAGATCAATCAAGCAGGGAAGGAGAAGGGAATATTTCGAAATTGTTGCAATAAATTATATACAGCCACTAAAGTTCGCAATAGCAAAATTCAAATTTGTGAAGTAAATAAGGCGTACAATTAGAAAATATCTGAAGTAAAGCCGAAAGGTTTTGGAGGAAATCTTAAAATCAAAGAAGATATAGCCACTCAATTTTGCATTAGCGGAACGCAATTGGTCCTGTCATGACAAAATAACTAAAGTAAACCCGGAAGTTTGCAGGAAAATTTAACAAAACAAATTAAATACAGCCTCAAAATTTCATATTAATAAAATCTAATTGGCGAATTTAATAAGATACCTGTCAGAAAATAGCTACGGTAAAAGTAAAAATATCGGGACGAGATTCCAATATCATTACATGTTTTCAACAGGAATAATACCAGCACTGGTTGAGCGTTAAAACACCAAAATAATCCAAGTAAATAATAAGCGTCAATCACCCGTAAATTTAAATTGTAAGTTAAAAACTAATTAACGAATGATTTATTATAAAATCAAACATAACATTGTAAGTAAGTCTTTATTCGACATAATAAATCGAAAATACGACAATCAAGAGCACATTATTGATGAGAGTACATGTACCACATCGTATCAATCGCATTTCTTAATTTCATCACTGATTTTTGTGAATCCTAAATCAAATCTAGCTGCCATGAAAATTCACCCATATTCATCTAATAATTTGTTAATTGTTGGCAATTTATTTTTTTGCTTTTTATGTTTTTTCGTCTTCAGTATCATAACTAATCTTTGTTTCGGATTCAATATTGTTTAATCCCATCAACTACACTCTACATGCTGTTAAAGTATCTAAGCCACCAATAAAACCTGGAAATATATTTTTAATTACAATTATTCTACTAATCCTTATTTTATTGTGCCAATACACACTTGGTTCTGTGCATCCGATTTGGTTGTTGACTTCCAGGAAAAACTCCACATATTTTGATTTCACTGCTGTGTAACCTTGGACTGCCAATTTTATCACACATGCCCTCATTCATCACTGAAATAGAAATTCCGGAATCCCACAACATTTTAATCATCTTGTTCCATTCTCTTCCATCTGATGTCACATACCTCATTTCACCTACTCTGTCATTCCGATATCCATTCTTTACAACCCACCCCAATAACGAAATGTATGCAATAGAGTTCATCGTGTTTTTTAGTTTCCACATTATAAATTGCATAATTATTAATTGATTTTCTGGTTTCTGCATCATCAGAGTAATTTCTTTCATTTTCTTCACCATGCACACAAGCAATAACTTTCTTGTTCTCATAGCTATGCTGTTCTCTCTTTCTTAATAAATAACAATCACGAAAGTTATGTCCTTCCTTATCACATATTAAACATTTATCTTTTAGTAGGCATTTGTATCTTCTATGCCTATATTCTTCACAGCAAAAATATCGACCACGTTTTTCTTGGTTCAAAAAGTCCTTTAAGATCAAAAACGGGTCCAATATTATTTTTTAATGGTGTGGTAGCGGGCGATTGCTTTGATTGCCACATCTTGGATGAATAATATCACTTTTTTTACCTACCAACATTTTCACAATAATTTGATAAATGAGAAAGTCAGAACATGTGCGATAAAACGATATAATGAGTATTTTTTACATTGGTCCAGACAGCTAAACTAATTAGAAAATCTTACTATAATCCTTTCACTATAAACATATTTTATTAAACAGAAAAATATCAATATATTGCTGCAATAAAATACCCTTAAGTCCGAAATAACAAAAATCAAAAAAACGTGTTATCGGATTAAAACGAACACTGTTTATGAGAGTACAATAAAATAACTATTTGTTTATGTGGTCTCCTCAGTCGCCCTTATCCCACCCCCAGGATCCGGCCTTACTCTAGATCGATTGTATAATCTATGCGATTTATTTAAGCGATATTGTTGGTTTCCTTCACTGCATATTCCGTTCCACTGCATGGTTTATTTCATTATTTCTGTTATAAGAATTATCCGGTAAAACCTCTCTTCTGTAATTGACATGGGTTCTTAATGCATTGGGATTAGTTCTATTAGTTTCGTTTGTAACTGTTCTTCTCTATTATTATATTTTCTTTAATCATTTCTTTCGACTCCAGTTTTTCTTAAATTCTTGCCAGTTTATTACGAATTTCTGCAGTCATCGTTAGTTTCGTTGTTAGAGCATCTTTTAATCTACTGTCCCTGACTCGTCCAGGTATAATTTCATTGGCAATCTTATCTACTTTCATTCATGAATTAATAACTTCATATCCTAGTTTTAATACCTAATTTAATTGTAAGTGTTTTGGTAAACCATTGGTTAGCTGTATTTTTGCTTTGAAATGCTTCCACAGCGTGACTGCTTCATAACAAAAGAGAAAGTTGAATGCTTCTGTACTCTTCAAATCATTTTGAGCGATCCAATCATTAATTGCACGAGTCTATTTTATAGCTTCTTTGGTACATCTACCGTCGTATCTTTTAATTTCATATCCAAGAGTTCTTGATTTCTATTTGGTAGTGCATCTTTTTGAGATATTTTCCCTTCTCCTCTGGTCGTCATTGCGTGGAAATTTTTGGCGTGGTCGCCAGTTATAACATTCGGTTCCATCTTAAGATTTATTAAAATAGTATAAATCGATAACTCTTTTAAATATTAGTGTATATTGCGCCATCACTAACACATTGGATTAGTTCATGCAACATGCATTAATATAAAGTTTGAACTTTGGAAATAAAAGCATGCTTTTATTTTCTGATGATCATGTTACTCGAAATTACGGATAATCAGCAGCCTAAATTTCTGGAAAATCTCATACTCATTTCTTTATCGCTTTTGAATCCAAGTTGATGGCTTGTCATCAACTGATCTTTGCGTATTTCACGGACCTTTAAACTTTCAATAATTCTCGAATTCCCTCATTTTGTCTATGTTGGATTGTTTTAGATAGCATAAAATCAAAGGAATGATAAATAACATGAAGTACAATGGATGATTAATTGGGTACAATATGAATTGGACGAGTATATAATTGAAAAAAGACATTTTGAAACACAATATAGAAATGACAATACAAACGGAGCATTTAATATCAGATTGCAATTTATGACGAAACTTTGATAATGAAATATATTTGCACAATTTTTCGCAATTGACAGAAATTGTGTAAAGGTTTGTTGAAAATAAAACCTTACAATTTGTTTGATATTGTTCTTTTAAAAAATGGCACAAGTAGTCAGAAGTAATAATTATCCTACTGAATTGAATATCCGATAAATTAAAGCTTCACCTCGTTTAGCCCCGCGTTGTATATACGCAATACAAGTTTCAACATTTATTAAAATATGAAGTTAACAAAATTTTTTGTTTCTCGGTAACAGTTTGATATTCCACATCAAGTTTTTAACACAACCTCTTACGAACTTTTTTGTTTTAGTGAAGATTTACAGCTTTAACCACATCAAACAGATATGTTATCAGTTTCCATTATTTGTTATAAAATTAACATATTATTTCGATGTTTTTTATCTACAAAGGTTTACTGCATTTTTTGTATGGCAACAGGCCCAAATTAATGAAACCCCACAAAAATTATGAAATAATTTTTCAGCACATTAACTGACATAAATAAGCTGTGAAATTATTCTTCCACGCCCAGAAGTCACCTTAGGCAAAAAACAGCATTAAAACCAAATTATTAATAGTAAAGTTTAAATTGATACAAAATAGTAAAAACAAAAATTATTATTTTTTATAGATTTGTAAAATTATCAAATAAAGTTTTAATCACTAATAACAATTTTTTTTAAACAACAAAAGTAAAACAATCTAAGAACAAATTTTATTTCATATACAAAATAATTGAACAAAAACTATTGTTTAGGAAACAAAAAATCAGTTATATTTCTATTCAATAAAGTAACTTCATGATTTCGTTTACGAGCACAAATAACAAATTATTCAATTTTCAATCGAACAATAACAGCTTTCATGAAGGCAGCGGCAGCCAAGGAAGCATATGGTTGCCAGATACCCCCAGTGCTTCCGTCAATATAATCAGCGATTCCTCTAATCAAAGCAAAACTGCCTAACCCGTTTCCCTTGATTGAATCCAAAACCTGGAAATCATTGAATATTTTCAACATGTACAAGTGACGATGTAAAAGAGTAAATTTATTTTGTGAAAATTGTGGTTGATTTTCCAAAATTTTCTATTGATTTCATTTCATTTTATATTGCTTTATCTTCAGTTCTTTTTAGACTAAATCAATATTTTGTTGTTTTGCATTTAATGTGAATTTTCGATTTACAAAGGATTTTGTCTAATAACAGAAAACGCTCATCACTGACTGACTGACTCTGTAAACGCTATCGATTTTTGGGTTTATCTTTCAGACCGTTTGATATAGCCCCTTGAAATTTTGCATAGGTGTTTAGTATTAAAATTGGAAGCCTTTAGACATATTTTGGCTTATTACTTCCCATTTTTTAGGAAGGTGGGTTTTTTATGAAAATTTTGTGCTTTAGAGAAGTTGTAGGCGTATTTTAGACTCCAGCGACTAATGTAATTTAGCCAATTCATCAATATAACTGATATAAAGCATCATCATTACTGTTATGTACAGAAAGACCTCTTCCCATACATACCCTGAAAACCTCCAATATTTAAAGGTTGTGAAAAGTCGAATTGTTTCTATGCCTGCGTATGCTATTACAATAAACGAGGCTCAAGGCCAGTCAATTTGGAAACCGCAGTATTTTCACACGACCAACTGTATGTGGCTTTGTCACGATCAAGAGTTACAAGGCAATTGAAGGTGTATATTGAATTCAATTCTCAGCGAGGAAGATTATTGAATAACTAGAGACAACTCACACGAAATGTAGTTTTTCAAGAGGTTCTTCGTTAAAATCAATTTTTTTCTTTTTACATTTATTTGTAACACATTTTTAATTTTTAATTTATATGTAGCGGTTAACCTGAAATGTATTTTTTTAGCAAAGATGAATAATAATAAAATTAAAATAATTTTTATCGTTTTCTATTTACAATGCATATTAACCAGACGTTTACCCATCCCTAATTCTATCTGCAGCAGTTTCAAATAATTATTGGTGAAATGATAAGACAAAATAATTAATCACACTTTCCTTTGTCCAAAACTATTACTAATTTATCCGAATATAGAACTGATAGAACTGACACAAATGGTCTTGTAGAGCAAAATTACTAAAAACGATCATCATATCAGATTTTTGTGTATCTATTTAAAATTTGTTACATATATTGTAAATTTGATTTATTGTACAATAGTATTGAAGTCAAATTGAGCTTGTATGTTATTGTTGTCACAGATTTGGTTTTGAGACTATCATACATTGATCATGACATAAATATTATTGGTTTTGATGAGAGGAGCGAGGGATTTAAAAACTAATCTTTTAAACACGTCAGGTTGACATTTTACTTTGTCACTGTTCATAAAAATTGCTGTTTGTGTTTGTGATATGTTCATTAATTCGAATGTGGAAAGTTCTGAGTTTAATATATATGTAAATTGCGCAGTATCTTAGACAATATCGACAATATTTGCTTTTTTGCCAATAAAAAAATAAATTTTCTGCATTATCCACTTAGATATTCTGATTCAGGATTCCTGAACAATGTCATATTTTAAGGCATATATGCCCTTCTTAAAAAGGTTTATCAACTTGTCTTATTTTCAGCTCTCTGTGTCTTTGGCTCGATAAATAAATTTCAATTGATATGTATTAAAATTAAAGAGTACACAACTATTAGAAATAACAATAATTTACCTGATCATATTCAGAATCATATGCCAAAAGAAAATGTTCCTTTGAAAACCTATCTCGAAATGTGTCAACATCAGTAACTGGTCTTCCAGATCCAATACTTCCTAATCGTACAGCTGGTTGATTTGGTAAATATAAATGCTCCAATTCTTTAGGAACTTCGGGATGCTTCATATCAAAAACAACTTTGTCTGAAACCTAAATTCCGAGTTACTTGATTGTCGAGAGCTAAAGTTTAACCTTTAATTTTAATTTGTCCGTATCCGCAGAAGGTCTGCTGAAATTAATATCGGACATTTGAATTTCGGCTTTGGCTTCTTCCATATATCGTTGCCATTCACAAGATTTTGGATCATTGACAAAATTTTCAAGCACATCATCAATTACACTATATTCAGCAGAGTAAAAATAAATAATATAAATAGACAAAGCCAACTTTTGTAAAGTATTGTCTTTAATTTTAAAATCTTTAATCTCAAAAGAAATCGTATTAGGATCGTTATTCTCTTCATTAATATGAAGCCTCTCACAGAAAATATATACAGAATTGTCATCGTTCGGATAAGAAACAACAATATCCCCGAGACGACTGTGCTTATCAAATTCATACATATGTGGGACACTTCCACCGACACCAACAATTAAAACGTGTTGTACATCTTGGAAAGTACCTGAAATAGATAAAAAATATTTATTCAAGTCTGATAAATGGGCGAAAAAATGAGTTAGAAAAACATATTTCGAAGGATCAGAACGTGATCAGATAAAATAGTAATACATCATTGAATGAAAAATACATTTCATAATAAAATGGAATCGACAAAAAACACTCGAAGTATTTTGAACAAACCTTCAGCAATTCATTGAATTCAAAATTTATCTTGTTCATTAGCAATGAAATATTGAAAGATTTACGATGTCATAAATCACAAAACAGTCATAACAGTTCAAACCATTACACGAGGTTTCTGAATTCTTAGGAAAAGTCATAATATAAAAGAAAAAATTTTTAATTATTATTTTATATAAATTTGATATCAACAACTTTTATTATCTTTGGTTCGTTTTTCGTTCGTTAAATTTTTTGAATTCATAAAAAGAAAACTTAAGCAATTTTTCGAAATAAACTATTATGAAGGCAAATGTAGAAAGTAATAAAAAGTGGTAAAATATTCAAACAGCTCTGAAACTCTACTAGTGGATGTAAGAGTAAAAAATGGAAAGGCTTTTAAATTAAATTCTAAAAAAAAGCCAAGTTAATTTTTTATAGTTTTAATTATAAGACAGCTGACAAATAATTTTTCAATATTGACAGCCTGTAATTTCCATCTGATAATTAATAAAAAGCTAGGAGATATTAATCTAGATTAAAGTGAAGAAACCGTGCACTACTTTATAATAAATTTAGACTAGTAAACAATATAATCAATCAGCTTCGGTTTTAATGGTCCCTATAAGTTCCTTATATTCAGAATATAGGAACATCATAAAAATTCGAAAATATCATATTTCCATATTCTAATTTTTATTCTGTAAAAATTATTTGTATTTTCATTTCTAGTTTTTTTTCAAGTATTTAAAAAACTTGATAAAAATTTTTAAATAAAAAAACGTCAAAGAATACAAATTAAAACAGAATTTTAATTCGATTTTCAAATTAAAATATAAATGCTACAACGAATGAAAGCAACTTCTTCGCCCATGGAATCGACCGACTGCTAAGCAAGCTCGTGAATGATCATTTAACCCAGGGATGAGTAACCCGCGGCCGCGAAAATTTTTTTTGTATTTTTATATTATAATGTTTATTAGTATATATAAAGCTTTGTAAATTATTAATGAGTGCGGCCGCCACAAAATTTTAAAATGGTCCGTGGATTAAAAAGGTTGCTCACTCCTGATTTAACCCATTAGCTTCCTTGATCCCCAAATGGGGATTTGGATGTTTAATTATTTTTATGCAACAAAATTAATAGACAGTGAAAACTAACACTTCACGTTGTTCTAAAATACTTTTTGTTTTACAGTTTTCCGGCCTGTAACAAAAATATCTTGCATATACTAGAAAACTCAAAAAAATCTGGCAATTAATGGGTTAAATATGTTTTTGTTAAATGTTGTTATTGTTTTTGTTGAATAAAATTTTGTTGAAAAAAGCCGCAATAATATTGTACCAACCTAATATAAGTTATGGTAAATTTTTCAAATGAAAATATCGATTAATTACATGTATTACACCAATATATAAATTTCTGAAGCTATTTTTAATAGTACAATGAATGGAATAAATTCAAAATAAGCATGGCTGCATTGTAAAATAATTTATTACCAAATACATAAAATATGTGAACATAGGAGCTTTCAAATGAATTAAAATTTGCGTTTTGAAAACAGTTTTGTTCAAGAATTTCAATTTTTCCTTTTTAGTTATTTTAGATTAACAGCAAAAATTTCAGTTATTCTCACTTATATAAATTCATCAAGGGAAATAGAAACCCACCAACAGTTCCTTTTCCTTCGTTTACTATAATATTGTAAAACTTAAAAAATTTTTCGTTGAAATAATATTTTGCTTTTAAAATGCATTACAAAAGAACTTTCACGACACATAATAGTTTTATTACGGATTGATACCATATTCGACTATTTACTCAAAAAAAAGTTTTTTCTTGTTTAAACATTTTTAGCCTTTTAATGGGCTCGAGTCAAACAAAGTTTTCCACCATACACCTAACCATTTCGAATAAATCATCTTATGGGATAATTTTCTAATATTATTTACGTAATAAAAATAAAAAGATATAAAACAATGATGTGGACGTAGTGGTCTCCTTGGCTCTATTTGTTTTTAATGGTTTTTTCGTTATTTATTTTTTATGAACCCTTTAAAATTTTTAAATATCCAGAAATTAAAATCAAAAAAATGTAAAATTTGCTCTGTGAAGTAATACCTAAAATTAAAGAATAAATATTATTTATTTTTTATTTTAAATATAAGAATTAGTATTTTATAAAATTAAAATAAAATTTATTTAAAATCATTTAAACAATTCTGCATCGTTTGCGAAAGAAAGCTGTAATTTTCGGATTTTTTAATGACATGAAAAATCAGCCTTTTTGCATTGCCACGATTTATATTTAGGATGGACCTGTTAAAATTGTATTCTTTTAAGGCTACTAAAGCTTCTTTCAGCAGAAGAAACAGAAACAGTGAACTATTCTAAAAACAATACACACATTTGGAAACACCTAAATTAAATTCGCTTCAAAAATGTTTTCAGTAATTCTATTTCAAAATTTGTTCTATAAATATTCTTAAAAAATATGAATTAATCTATTATTTCAATAGAAATTTCGGTCGAGTATTTTATGTCTTCAAAAAAATACATTATTTTAGATAGATTGCAAATTTCATACAATGGATTCAAACCCCCTCTGACAATCCTAAATGTTTCTTAATTGAATGTAATTCACTACGTGAATGGCGTTGAAAGTTAAGTAAATCAGCTTTCTCTACAGCAGAGACAATACGAAATAAACGGTTATAGACTGGTTTAACTACTTTGATTCGTGCAGACAACCTTGTAGTAGATAGAGAGTGAAGTGAAACCTCAACCTTTTTTAAAAAAATTCCCTATATCTGTGGGCTGCTACTAAACAAATTATACATTTGCTGAATTCTTCGAAGTATAATATCGCTTCGTTAAACCTTTTCAAGATGCAAACTCTTACTACATTTACCGTGTGTTTTCTGTGGCTTCAAAAACTTAAAATAAAGTTTGAATTATTTTTAAGAGTTCTAAAAATATTTTATCGATTTCAAATTCGTTCTTTCCGTAAGAGTCAAATATGATGAATAGTTGAAATTATCAAATAATTTTTAATACCGAATGATAGAAATAGTCGGTTCTTTATAAGAACAATCTGGGGTTGAAACAATGATATATCTTGAGGAATTTTGTTTTGGCAAAAAGATCCTCAATAAATTAATTTTTTGAATAAATGAGGCTAGATAAAAAACTTGTAAACACCAAATTTCTCTGAATACTCGTGGACCCGATTGATAGGATCATATAAATAATTCTACGATTTCCATTTGGAGCATCTCTAATACCTAGAAATGCTTAACTCCACTCAATTAAAAATTAATCATTTCTAAAATTCACTTGAGAATTTTTCCCCAGTTTTCAGCTACGTTGGTAATTTATTTCAAGAGTAAAACATCCTAGTAAAGAGTTTGATCGCACATTATTAATTTGCGACTTCCAATAAATATAATTCTGTTTGTTTTATTGAGTTTTCATGGTTCGGTATGCGGTCTTTCAATTTTCTAAAACCTCCTTCAATATTACAAACTAATGAGCTGTCAAGAACAGATCCACTTGAGTCAGTGCTATTAACAATACATTGAACACAAAATAATGTCAGTCTTTGTTAGCTCCGACACAATCAGTCTCTTTTACACGATTCAATATTGTGTAGAATTTCCAAGTATCACGTCATTGCTGAAGGAGTTTTCTAAACATTCAATTGTTTGAACGTCTGAGATTTGGGAAAGATTCTTCACATAATCGTCTTGCTTGACTAGCATTGTCATTTGCTTTGCCGTACATTAAATGAATGTTTGTCATTTTACAATACATAAAATTCTTTACCAGCTTTCTTGCACATTCGGTATATATAAATTTGGATATCCTGTCACTTGACATTTGAATAGATTTTTAAGTCAGTTTATTTTCATGTTGATTAAAAGAAAATTGTTTAAGAAATAGTTAAAATATTAAATTTTTTTTAGTATTTTTAAAGACGATTGAAAATAAATTAAAATTGATTTTTCATTCCAAAAGCCAAAACCAAGGAAATTAATAAAGAATTCATAATTTAAATATCATATAATAACACAAACTTTGATATTAAATTAATAAAAATAATAGTATTAATAATAATAATATCAGAACAAATTTTGTAAAATATTTTCACATTAATTTTAGTGAAATTTAATAATTGATAGTGTCTGATAGTGTCCAGAATCGATATTTTCACATCGTTTCAAATAATAGTAAGCCAGACAGCACAATTAGTGCTTCAGTGCTGCTGCAGTAATTTGATAATACACAACCGATCATAATGCCAGATTTGCTTAAATTTGATAAAAAAAAGTCTAACCCAATAATCGAGTGGTTGTATTTGCCGACGAAATTCTAGCTTTCAATTCCCGACCGACCATAGCTACTTTGGTACTGATAACTTTTTTATCTCCGATTCTACCAATAGTGTAAACATGTGATTCTCCTGGAACACGGCACAATTAACAGTTAAAAGAAAAATTTTTTAAGAGACCCTCAAACTTAACAAATGTAGTTTTCTCTTCCATCATCGCATCTACAGCCAGTTTCTCACACAATAGATTTGTTATGATTGCAACTGTAGGCTTCTCTTTTTTGAAGATTTTCTGCATTTGATCGGTTTCTTTTACCACTTTTACGTCTGAAAAGCATTTTAAAGTACAAGCACCTCAGAAGAAATGAAAATATATTAAAACATGCTATAAATGACTTTTTAATTTTTTATGTTTAACCTGTAGACTGACTAAGTTTTAATATATGATGCCTTTAATAACTCATTAAGCTGAATAATTATGTGTTCATGCGTGTTCCCCCACATCGGAGCACAGTCGGGGATCATTTTGTCGCGTTAGCAGCACAACAATAATTATGATATCGCAAAGACTTTTTATGAAGATGCGTATATATTGGCTGAATACTAGTACTAAAACATCAGTTCTCATTACGGTATCACATATTGGACACTTTTGTCAGTTTCGGAATGTAAATGACTTAAGCCACTATTTTAAAATAAAATTACCGGCTTAAGTAAGGAAGTGGTTAGTTATTTAAAATCTATTTCCCACATGTTTGGTACAAAGTATCATTACAATAAATATTTACAAGACAAGGTTGCAGTCACTCAATCTAGTCATTTGTTAAGTTATAAAAAATTCGAGCAGAAAATTCCCTTTTGAAATTTATATACATTAACATCTACATCACGAGTCTTAGATAAAGTTATCAAAATGTACTGAGCAAGCATTTCATTTTGATTTTTATATCTTTATATTTGAAAGAATGATAACCGATAAAAACAGAAAGAAATCAAAAAGAAAATAAACGTGAAGTTTGGAGGTATCGTGGGTATGCGCTATGACCGAATATTCTCTATTCATATAAATTTGATACGAAAACTTATAATACTTTTTTTATTTAAATTAAATCTTCAACTAAAAGAAAATAAGCAAGCTCAAATCTAATAATTATACATATTTAGATTTATAATGCAAAGGTTTTGGATTCTGAATGAAATACAGGAAAATAAAGTTTTTAAATATCTTGTGATTTCGACGGACAAGAATAGTTTCGAACCGCCAGAAATCACAGGATAGAAAACCTAATGACAACATATTTCATTGTAACATTAATTGGAATGCCAGAAAACGCTAGTTTAATGATTTAAAGTTATTTTTAGCAAGTAAATTAAAAATAATTTATTTATTATTCAAGAGAAAATATTTATGAATGTGAATGGAAGAAATTCAATAAACATGGCATTCGTCAGATAATAAAGAGGCAGTAATAAATTTATTTCTATAGGTTTTCAATAAAGACTTAACAAATCAAAGAATCAAGTATAATAACAAATTATATATCTTAATGAAGCTATAAAGAATTATACAGGGCGAGTTGCGGAAAATTGTGAAGAATATAAAACTAGATGTCGCTATGTAGTAGAATAACGAATATTTAATATGAGATGTTTGGAATCAAAAAGTGCATTTGCATTTCGTATTTATGCGAGGCATTATTTTCTAAATTCAATTAAAAAAGAAAATTTTGAAGATCACCCGCAACACGAATACAATGTTTATTTGAGTCAAATAGTAAATATAAGAAAAAACAAATACTCCACTAATGTTAAATGAACCTAAATTTGTGTGGTATATGAATATTTTATTTGAGATTATACAGATAACCCTTGTATAACACGGAAGTTAGGTTCCACTGAAGTGCGCATTATAAAAATCGCGTTACGTGAGACTAAGGTGGTTTTTACAAAATAGGGTAACGTTCCAAAATTGTTTTTTCATAATAAAAAAGATTACAAAAAACAATTACATATATATTTATTTAAATCTGACAGTTCAAGTAAATCAAGTAATTTATATATAAAAACAACAAATAGAAATGGAATATAAACTTAAACTAGGAATAAATTTTATATAAATATATACCTAGAAAATATGTTGAGGATGCTATAGATCAGTAGTTCTTAACCGGTGGTGCACGCACCCCTTAGGGGTGCGAGCTTGAATATTTTGGGGTGCGAAATTGTAATTTATAATTGATTATTTCAGCTAACAATTAAAATTTATAAAAAATTTGTTACGCACATAAAATAAATAAAAAATATGTTTTGCATAATGTTTGTTTTTTAATTTATATAACTCAATAATTTCTAGTAAGGGGTGCGAGAATATTGTTTGAAAATTTTAGGGGTGCCGGTAGCTAAAAAGGTTAAGAACCACTGCTATAGATCATAGTTGTTGCTAAGATTAAATATTTTGAATTTTTAGTTAAAATATTATATCATGTTTTGCAATTGCAATGATTTTAAACTGAATTTTCTCAAAATCAGAAAATAAGACCGCGTTATACCAAAACCTCCATTGCGCTGTATAAGTAACAGTGTCATACGAGGATTACCTGGAATTGAATGCATTTATATGACACAGAACGTTATGAAATTCAGGCCTGAATTAGACATTCGCAATTTATCAGAATCCTGGAAAATGGGATAATGATGAGAAATTTCATATACAAAAAATAGTTTGATATTTTCAATATTCAACAAAATGTCAACTCATTTTTTGATAAAGTTTTGTATATAACTTTAAGTAAAATTTCTTTGGAAATTATTTTTATTGAAATTTAATTTATCATTTTCACTAAGATTAAAATTTCAGCAATTTAAACTTTGAAGTATTTTTAGAAATTGTAATCACGTGTTAAATTCATTTGGAAAAAATGTGTATTAGAAATGACTAAAAATAAATGATTATAAAAACCGGAGGTATTTGAAATTTGTCACGACAAATTACTGCTTATGAATTAGAAAGTCATTATTTCACGATTACACAGGGTCGTCAGTCTCATGACAAAATTCGTATGCAGTTTAAAACAACATTGTATATTTAGACAACTAATATTTATGTAGCAACACTTAAGAAAATAGCATTTGTTGTGAAATTGAACACAAGATTCCGATGTTAATATTACAGCTTTAAAATAATGTAATTTGTATCAAACATTGGAGAAAGAAAATTCTGGTTGAGAAACAAATAAAATATTCTTCATAAAATATTCTTCATAAAATATTCTTCATAAAATATTCTTCATAAAATATTCTCTTCTAATAAAGCCGTTGGGTGAGAAATCAAAGAAACTTACAATGTCAATATTCTAGTTCAGCGAAGTCCAAGCTTATTTTTATTTGGGCCAAAAATGTATAGAATTCGGTGGGCCAACATTTTTAAAAATCATATTAAAAAGGGTAAATCCAAATAATACAGAAGAGGGAAATTAAGTGCAATTAATTAATGATTAAATTTAATTCAAATTTGTAAAAATAAAGAAATGTAATTATGGATTTAGTGATGCGAGTCAGTTTGGTAATTCTGTTTGTGACAAAGTAATTGCCCTGCAAATGATTATCTGATACAAAAAAACTCGTTTAAATGAACTTTCAAGGGGCACCAAAATCATGTTCATTTAGCAGGGTGTTTAATTAAGAGTTACAAAAAAATTAAGAAAAAAATTTATTTAAATAATTATTATAAAAAACAAAAACATAAACAAAAGGAAAGACATACATTTATATGTAACGTTTAAAAAAATCAGATATTTTTGTTTTTTTATTTGAAATACTAATCTCCTCTAAATTGTGAATAATTTCAAATTCATCTTTTGTATTAGCTTCATCACATTAAAAATAATATCTTAATGTGTTGATTTCGCCTAATGCTTGTTTTTTAGTTGGACATTATCTTGGAAATTTATCTTCATATTCCTCAATTTGCTTATCAGTTTTGTCTGCAATTTCTTAATCTTTTTCAAAGATGGTTTCATCGATTTTCTGGTCATCAATGATAGCTGGTACAGCAAGTTCTTCATTACAATTAACATAATCTTCAAAGATGAAGTTCTCTAGTATTATATTGTTTGATTGAAGCTGAACAATTGCAGACTTAATGGGTTCTATATAGTTATTATCATTATTTGACGTTGTGTCGATATTAAATCCGCATTTTTTGAAGCAATTTTGTATGATTAAATAATTCATATCCTTCCAAACTGAAACGATAAAATCAATTGCTTGTTTGACATTTATTTCTTCAATATTTTCACGATCAAATTCACTATCAAGATTCTCCAAAATTCTTCTAACCATTTCAGATCTATATTTAAGTTTGAAATTTGTAATTATGCCTTGATCCATTGGTTGAAGCTTTGAATTACAATTTGAAGGAAAAAACAAAACTCTTACATTGTTAAATTGTGATTTCAAAGCATGTACTGAAAAGTTGAATAGAAGTATTCAATAAATAAATGTATTTTTCTATTTTCAGCTTGAAACATTTTGTCAATTTTTGCAATCCATTCACGAAAAACTTCTTCGGTTATCCAAGCTTTTCTATTACTCCGGTATCAAAACTCCAAGATTTGACATATTTATACGTTAGAAGCTCCTTGGTTTTAGAGATTTGCCGATTAATAAAGGTGTGAGTTTATCTGATCCTGTTGCATTGCATCCAAAAAGTATTGTAATTCTTTCTTTTGATTTTTCACCAAAAAAGTACTTTTCGCCTTTTATATTAAATGTTTTATTTGGCAAACATTTATAAAACAGCGCTGTCTCATCTGCATTATAAATGTCTTCAAACTTTAAATCTTTTGTGATGTTTGAAAGTTTACTTAACCATTTTTCTACAGTTGATTCATAAACTTTGGCCGATTCTCCATTAAGAATTTGGAAGGATATATTATATTTTGTTTTTCTTCGATCAAGCCATTGATTACCTGGTTTGAAGTCTTGTCCAAGAAGTTTTGCAAAATCTTCTAGTTTTTCTTGAAGAATAGGACCATTTATTGAAAGGTTAACTTTTCTTTTTTTTTGAACTATTCAAAAAGGCATTCGTAGATTTTTTCATATTTTGAATCTCTGAGACGCTTTCTTTCAGGACTTTGATTGTTTGCTTCACATGCCTCTATAGTTTTATCCTTTTCAAGCTCACACCATCTTGCTATTGTGCTTCGTGGAACTCCTGTTTCAATAGAAACTTGGATTTGCGAAACTTTTTGCAATTTAATTCGCTTAATAGTTTCGTATTTTTCTTCTAATGTTAGAGTACAGATTGAGCAAATAAACTATAAAGTTTTATTGTATTTTATTTCCGTAGTTTTTTTTCCTTGGTTTTTATACCGACTTCCATAAAAGAACATGTAAAATATAATTTGTATCATATTTCAACAGCTCAGTTGTCATCACTAGTCACTAAATATTTATTCGTTTGGAAATTTTAATTGACAAAAATTAAATAACAGAAATGGATAATTTTTTGATTGGGTTTAAGTATTTATAATTATGTAAAATAATGACACCCAATAAAAAAATTAATGTTCAATTAAGTTTTTAAAAAAACAAATAAGAACCTTAATTGGTATTTATTAATCAGAGTTGTTCATTTAAGAGTGTTCAATTAAGCAATTAATTTATATATTAAAATTGTCTGAACCAACAAATTAAGGTTATATATGTGCAATCAGAGGGATTGCTCATTTAACTGAGGTTCAATTAAACGAGTTTTACTGTAGCTTATGTCTGCTGTTCAATTTTGTATTTTTCATTTTTGTTAATTCATCGATAATTTAAATTTAATGTTTTTCATATTTACCATCATGTAGCAGTTTAAATTTTAAATTAAACTGCTAATTTTAAATCATTTGATAGAGAAAAGTTGATTTTCTAATAATATTTGAATAAAAATATATCATGTCATCGATTAAAATACATTAGACAATATTTCAAATCAATAAGATAAATTTCATTAATTTTTTCATATTGAGCATAATAGAAGAATTTAACAAAAATTATTAGATTAAATTGAACAAAACATATATCATTTGATAGAAAATTCGATTTCTCTATATCATTTGAATACATAACATTATGTTGTCAATTAAAATTAAATGTTATAAAATTTTAATTTCCCTCAATTTTCGATAAATTACTTATATACATTAATAAGGATGTTATTGTGTCGAAAAGTGAATTATTATTATTATTATTATTATTATTAATATTAATAAATAAAGTTATGAAAAAAATCTCACCTTCATTATGATAGCAGATTTTTCTTCTGAATCCCATCCCCTTTCCCTCAACTATAACTTCTTCAATAACGTCTTTCGCCAATAATTCCGTTATTTGAGGTTTGATTACGTTGTCCTTCACATTTAATATTCTTAAAAATTTTGGTATAGGATTTTCAATTTTTGACATCATTTTTAATAATTTACCTAACGAGATCATCCATTGACAAACAATTAGGATAGGCTTC
This sequence comes from Schmidtea mediterranea, assembly GCA_022537955.1. Taxonomy (NCBI): domain Eukaryota; kingdom Metazoa; phylum Platyhelminthes; order Tricladida; family Dugesiidae; genus Schmidtea; species Schmidtea mediterranea. The sequence continues at coordinate 81,807,511 of CM039679.1, forward strand.
GTCTAATCGAGCTTGCAAATTTTCTTTAACAACTAACTCGATAGGTTTCTCTTCCATTCCTTATTGAAGAAATTTTATTTACATACATATATATATATTTATAGTTATGAAATTTTAAAAACTGTTTTTGATTTCTTATCTAATTAATTTTAAATTTTGTTATAAAATCTGGTATTTACAGAATGGAATCAAATATCCGATGCATTTGAACTCAGCAAATGAAGTAGTAGTGATTATTCATCAATTGCAGAGGGCAGAAATATCGATAATGAATCACAGATATTGCCAATCAATTATTATATGCTTAGATAAACTGTCGGCAATTGTCTGATGTTCAAGGCAGAAATCAATACATTTGCATAAGGTAACGATTAAAAGAAACTGTCGATTTAGAAATCGATTAAATTATTGTTAAACTTGTAAAAGACTTTACAAAATAATAAATAAAAATCTTGGGAATTCATGCAAATCTAATAAAATCCAAAACCATTTTTACTAATAAATTGGCATAAAATATTACATTAATTATCGATTATATTATTCGGATTGACAAAAAGTTTTAATAAAATATTTATTTTTATAAGACAGAATGAGTTAAAATCAATAAATTAAAGTGTTATTCAAAAATCCATAAGCATAGTATAATATTAATTTCTGAATTGTTACTACCAAATAATTTATTAAACTATTTATCCTTGGATACTGATTTGTTCACATAATACGATACATTATCCACTTGTCCTCACTAACGCTTGCTTTTCCATTTATTATTCTTGATTCGCAGTACCTCGACTTTCCCCTGTAATCGAATGAAATACTTCTTAAAGTTTCGATTTGTTTCAACAAAATTGATTATCAAACATTATTCAATCCTCATTTAATTCGCGTCAAAAATATTTGAATATAACCGAAAATTTACAATTCAGTTTTAATAGAAATCTTTTGTTTTTTAATCATTGTTTTTATCATTTTCTCTATTCCAAAAATTGATTGAAAACACTATTTTTTAAAACGTTGACTGCGTCTGAGACCTATGCGTGACGGAACGGTTTTAGTGCGGTGCGCACGGCACTCATAAATGACGTGACCCAAAAAAACACTAAAAAATTTTGTAAAGACATTAATCATAAATAGTTTTGATTTACTTTAAAAACAGCAGATTCATTTAAAAAACCTGCGCTGCTCCTGTCGAAAGTATGATAAATTTGTGCTGCAACGAATGGGTTAACCCTTTTTTTTCATGATTCAATATTTTTTAGTAAATTTTTTGTTAATAGAACTTAAAATTGTTTGTTTTAATTTTTTTGGTTTTTTGATGATAAAACCCTACAAATGAATAGGACATTTAGCAATACTTATTTTGTGTTTGCAACGTGAAAATATCATGGGGAAAATATGACCCATTAGACGTGAAATAGTTAGATGATTGACAATCTAAATTTTTTTGTGATATAATATTTTCTATAAAATTTGACTATGAATCAGATTTATTTAAGGTATTCATAGCCAAATTTTGTAGAAAATATTATGTCACTTAAAAAGAAATCAGAGGTGAAAAATAAAAAAAAGTTCTTATAATTTTCTGTGATTATTTATAGATGAATAAATTATTTATCGATTTAAATATATAGAAGTAAAATCGTTTATTTTTTCACCAGTGATCTATTTTCAACTACCTCTATCTTCATTTTTTTTTCAAACTATATATCAATACTCAGCTGTTTTATTTTCAACTCAAACTAATGGCATCTCTCTAAAATCCAAATTAAGTATAAAACAAATTTATTGTTTGAAAAGAAAATAGATATAATTTATAAAGAAATTTGGCAAACGATTAAGTGGTTAAATAATTTTTATATCAACACTTTTTGATTATCAAAGTATTAACAGAAAATATCAATTGATTGCTTTATATGAACATCAAATTATTTATTTATTTACAAAATATCGTGAACAATCATTTGTGAAAAAAATAAATTTATATTGGATAAAATTATCAACCCGGAATTTCGAGATAATTTTACGTGAATTTGATTGGGTCTAATAATCATACAAATAATCGATAATTAATAGTAATAAAAAGTGCTAACTGAATACAAACACCATTCATAAATTATTATTACGCACAAGGCTACAAACAAACACACCAAAAACCCGATTAAAAACACAGAATATAACAAAAAATTAAACAACAGGAAGTCATAAATAATACCATAAATCATAATAAATACCAACCTGCTCTGCGCATCTCTGTGCAAAATTGGAAATAATGAATTCGCCAAGTAATATGATTTTTATATACAAATGCATATCAATATCAATAACAATAATAATAAGATTAAAAATGAAATCAAGTAAAATCCGACCAAAACCAAAACGATTAAAAAAGTATATCGAAAGTAAACCATACCGATTTTCCTTGGATTAATATCTATTATATTGATGTATTATATCAATAGAAACGAATAATAATTCAATGAAAAGGTGAAAAAATCATGATGTTTATCAATATTTCGAATGGAGATGTGATGTGAAAAATTTACAAGTTTTGATTAAAAATTAAAACAAGCTAAATAAATGGTAGAGATTAAAAATTATATTCATACCATATCTGGTTGATGGAAACTCTAGGAATTTATAGTTTAATTCATTGAAAATTGTTTAAATAATAAATAAAATGTTTTGACAGCTTTATTGAAAAATTTCCCTCATTTAAACAAGTTCTACTTGATTAACAGTGATTGTTACCACAATTTAACAACACTAATTATGATAATTGCATTCTTAATTTTTGGTTTGCTTGCCTTATAACCTCCATGTTAATTATTGGGTTTTGGAAGTTAGTCAATCCTAAGATCAGATATTTCAATTATGAACCTTCATCACACAACCCTTGCAAGTACCCTTGTGACACATCAGACCGCCAAGTCATTGCATTTCAGTAACAAGTAATTGCGAATGATGAAAATGGAGAGCTTTGATTGGATAAACGAAGAGCTGGATCAAAATGAAATATTCATTCTACAGGATGTAGAGATTCAAGCTTTACATATTTATTTAAGGGGGAGCATTTTGTTATATTACCATTAAACACTTAATAATTGTAATCAATCAGATAGATAATTTTATTTCGTGAAATGCATCATGATAATTATAATCCTTTCATTTTCTAAATAATTTCAAGAATTTTTATAATTTATTTGATAATTTTCGAAGGATTTTGAGATGTCATAATTGGGAGGGGTAACGAAGGGGTCAAAAATCGTTCTAACATCATTTATGAACGCCCTTTATGCCAAATTGGGTCTTTATTAAAATTTTGTTTTAAATATTCACAATAACAAATTTTCTCATGTCCAGTTTCATGGAAATTGTAATATTTTTTCCAATTCTATAAACTTGCTGATATTTTCGGTTCTGGAGAATGTTTGAAAATTTCACAATAATATCAAACGTAGCATGAGCAAAATGTTATTAAGTAATGTAAATCAATGTTTTTTTATTTGCATCCATTCTTTTTATGTAATATTTGCACAGGAGAATTTTGAGGTTTAATTTCCAATTTTTTATAAAAAATCAATTATCACTAATGAAATTTATTTTAACCATTTTATTTTCTTGTCAAATTAAAATTTTTTTAATTTTTATTTATCTCAATTTAAATTTTTAATTAAATTTACATTATTTAATTTTAATTACCTGCCTAATTTTAGTAATTTAAAAATTTTAATTTTATCATTTGGCTTATTTAATTTTTATTTAATTTATTTTTTATTTTAAAGTTAAATTTTTTTCATTCTAATTTATAATTATTTTTAACTAATTTTATTTTACTTACTCTTCTTTGAATTTTATCTTTTCTTCTACTTCTATGGATTTACTCCATAAATTCTGAATGAAACAAATTGCAACAAGCCCTTTTTATAATTAGACAGCCTTATAATAATACCAAAAAGTTTATTAGAATATCCGGATTTCTTTTTAAGTGTAAATTATATCCATATATAAATTGCCAAATTATATTGAAACAGAAAACCGACACAAAAATGCACAATATCAACAAATTTAAATGCAAAATTTGCAATTCTGTTGACAGTAAAAAAACCATCAAATTCCAATAATACAAATATTTTAATAATGTTAAATAATTTTAATAATTCAAGATAAATAGCAAAATATAAATTAATTTGAAATCGATTAATTTTAAAATTTTAAAAATCTACTCGAAAATGTTTAAAAACTTGCACTAAATGCTAATATATCAAAACAAAATTAAATAAACTCACGAGGTACAAGGGCGTCTTGTTCCTGTTTATTTAGTGTTATGAAGTCAATGTCAACTCGCTTTAATTTTGAGAATCGATCCATTTGTAGTTGCTTCATAACTTTTTTTACAAACATTGGATAATCTATGTTTGAAATTCAAACTTAAAAACTAGTTAAAATGTCAACCATTTAAACCTTTAGGAAACTGAGCAGGATTAATAAGTTCTTTAAAAAATTCATAGGAGCCATCTAATTTGTCCATTTGTTTTAGACCCTCGATGAACCAAAATTTTATTCGTCTATTTTCCTAAATACACAAGTAATATTTAATACTTTCTATTTAGGACATTATTACAGCGTATGTGTCACCATTTATTTCATTACGCATCATACAAGTAAATTCTAATTGCATTTCTTGTGGTACTTTATCGTCTTTACTATTTTTATCTTCCTTATTTATAATCAACCCGGAATTCATTCCTTGAGCTTCAAAATAGATATTTTTCGTGTCCACTGAATTAATTCTTTCAACTTTAATTGTTTTTACATTGCCTTTCAATGTAGGTGTCATTACTACTTTCGTATTCTTGTTAGTCATTCTTTCTGCAATAAAATTATATTAGCACAACTAATAAATATACAATATTAAATAACCTGTTTCCTATTCAAATTTTTTTTAAATATGAAGTTCAAATAAAAATTTTAAAAAATAAAATATATTAGTTATGTTAAACAAATCTTGTTAAATATCTTTTACAATAATGTAAATAAATATTATAACTTTTATGTGTATTGCTACATTTTATTATATAATACATTTTATTATATAATAAAAAAAATGTAAATACTATTTTTTGGAATTAGTTTAAATTTATTATTTTTGTTTAATTTTTAGAAAGATTAGGCACATTGCCAGAATATTAAAGATATTTTAAATAAATATCTACATTTTGAAGGGATACATTTTGAATTAGCCTTGTCTAAATTTAATTCCTCATTTTATATTTGGTCTTCCTCTAGTATCATATTTGATTCAACTTCATTCATAACTTTATGTACAAATTAGTTTAAGGTCACACTGGGTACTGATAAGCAACCAATTAGAACTGGTGGGTTACAGGGTTTCATATTTTGCCTATCTTCATGGTTACCCCAGTAACGCCATACAAAATGATGCTGACTGCCACTTGGCACCCGTTGCTAGGCAACGTTGGTAATGTGTTCAAGTGGTGGATTGTCCGCAAAAATTGAGTATTATCGCTAGTACTGTAGTTGCTCGGACAACCCTCGGGTTCACGAGCTGTCGATAGAAGACCTATGCTCGCTTTGCTCTGTCCCTTGTAGAAATCCAAGATTAGGTGCTTATTTGACTGTGGAAAGATGAAATGAAGGTTCGGCGACGTGATGCGAATATTTACGATATGCAATTGTATCAAAGAAACGAATCAACTATGCACATGACTACTTTATTCTAATCAACAAAACATGCAGCATTTGTGAGTTAATGGGTTTGAAGCTGGGTTGCTCGACGTCGGGCACGCTCCTTACGACCCGGTCGACGATTATTTGCTGGAGTGATAGATGGCTCCGCTGATTGAGTACTTTTCTGCGGCATCTGGGATGGGGCGAAGACGAGCGGATATGTCACCGCTTCCCCCTCCCGGCAGACTGCTAGGGCGACTTCTAGTCCTCGGATTTGAGTGCACAGGCTCTGGTTGAGCTGTCGCTCTTCTGCCCAGCCTTTCTGTGCTGCCGTGAGTCGGTGGTAGACCGCTTTCGTTTTTGCTGGATCTGACCATGTTGCCCTTATCTGCTGTATTTCTCGGGTCAGTTGGAAAATTTGTGCGAGCAGCTCCGCGTTTGACTGCCTCGCGTGATCCAGTTCGGTTTGTAGGATTCGTAGGGAAGACATCACTATAATAAAAGAGAAACTTTTAATTTCTTATTGACTTAAATAGATCATAATTTATTCAGTTAAACAAAATTACGGGACAAGTCTATCTATAAGGAGGAATAACACGAACGACTTTTAAATTTTCTTTAAATCAATTAAGACATGAACATTGTAATATTTGCAGTTATTCTTCGGGAAAATGTCTTTCCAAGCTTTTCTTTAGAGCCGCCACCGTATAGGGCCGTCGAGTATCGCGGACTGGGCGAGGTGGGTAGGCTTCTGCAATCCTCCCGGCGAGGATGTCTTCTACCACGTTTGTGAGATACATCCTCGCCTTAACCACCTGTAGATCCACCTGTTCCTGCACCCTTTCCCATTGGGTGAGGAGGTTCTGTGCGTACATGTAGGTCTCCGCAGCAGGGTATTGCTGTCCCGCGAGTCCACAAGGGTCCTTTTCCAAGCCTAGTATCCTCCAAGTAGTAGGATACGGCCACTGTTGTCATAACTGGTCGAATATTCCCGTAGTTGGCGGGGCTCCTGCTCGTCCCTGTTTGTCCGTTTCTTGACTGGCGATTCGTTCGAACGACATGTCTAAAATATCATCGTTATCAGATTCAATTAATTCATCCACGTTAGGTCATTATCAAATAAATGGTGCCTATGTTATTGTTAAGGGAGTTATCTAAATTTAAACTTATCGAATTCTATTAGCTTTATGTTTGGTTGTGACTTTTTCAAAACGGATGGGCGGTTTATCTAGAAGCTTTAGGTGTGCTACATCCCGTCGATTAATTCCTCCCGACGCTCTGATGCATCCTTTTAAGATTATAAAAATCAAGTACTACTCTGATGCTATGTAAATTGGTTCACGAACGTCTCGGTTGACAAGGGTTCTCTCACATTTACGAATTGCTGTTTGATAAGTTAAAACGTGAATATTACTTTCCTTTACTCGATGGGACGTTGATAAGAGGGGTTATATTCTCTTACGGACCTGGCCCTTTAGTATGCACTCCTTTATAGGGTGATATATACTAATATAATTAACAGCATATGTGAGGTAAATCTACTAATTAATTTATTTTAATCTAAATAGGTATGTTAGTTCTAAAGTATTATATATTAGATATTATGTGTATAATTTCAGTATATTGACGTAAGAGAATTTATAATTTCATTCACAGTTTTATTTAACAATTTTATATACAGGTTAATCGAGCTTTTAAGGGCAAGGCCGGATGTTGAACCGGATAAATTAGTTATGCGTAGACGTATTGTTTGGTGATCTTACATGCATGATTTCCGGCGGATCTTGCCGTAGCAACTTAAGCGGTTGAAAGGAGTAGATTTAGTTTAGTTTGTTTATATCCCGTAATTGGATTCATTATAGTTCATTTTCAGATTTCTCAATCAACAGATTCGCCTAAGCTCAGCTAAATCGATTTTGGTAGGTTATTATGTTATTCAGTTTGAATATATTTTATCGATCTTTTCTCTAAGGGAACTTCTCGCGACTACCGAAGCATTCAAGTGGGTGAAATCTCACATCTTGGAAATTTTCTAGGAGGAATTTTATCGGTTCAAGAAAACTAATCGGTAGTAACAATTCATGTAATGTTGATACGAATGTTTATCTTTCATCTTAAGCTTTGATTTTTTTTTTGTAATTTGTGTTAATTTATTTAGATAATTAATTACTTTACTTCAGGCTACAAATTCATATTAATTAAAGAAACATGTGGTTTTTATCTGATGGCTTTTGTCACTTCGACCCAAAATCATTCTAATTTGAACCCAGAAATCATGTTATCCATGAATTATATTAATTTTCGTCATTCGAGTTATTCGTAATTTAACAAATTATTTTCATATTCTAATCAATAAATCATTCTCGTGGATCTATTTGACTTATTATTTTAATTCTAATTAATGTGTTGTTCAATCTAGTCTACAATTTTCGTTATTCTAATCAACGGGTAGATTTATCAAGGAATTCATATTATTTACTTTAGTCTACAATTTGCAAAAGAAAGTTTCGCTTGTTAATCAATGGATCACGTTAGTTTACTTAATAGTCACTTTAATTACAGGGATTTAACTAATGATATACTTAATTTTCTCGTTCATCAGTTTACTGTTACTCGATAATTCTTTAGTTTAATTGATGAAGTACTTTAATCAATGTACTACTCTACTTTAAATTATTTCCACTTTCTTAATCAATGAACCAAACTCTACTTTATTTTTACTTGAATATTTACTTGATTTTTATCGAAGAATTATCCTACTTTTATCCAAATTCCTTTAATTTTAACCAATGAATTCCCTGAGTAAACCAACCACTTCAATCAACGAATTGTTGTTAATCAATGAATTTATATTATCTAGCTTCACTCAGCAATTTACTTTAAAGAAAATTCGGTTCCTTAATCACTGACTTATATTAGTTTTGCTCAAATTATTTGGATTAACTTAATTTAATCAATGAGGTCTTTCCTTTTACTCAATAATCATTTAATTTTTACCAATAATTGAATTAATGAATTACTTATTTAATGAGTTTTTATTATTTTATTTCAAACTGTAAACTCAAGTCATTTATCTATTAAGCTATATCAACGATTTCAATTTAATTTATTCCCGTACCCTTTCCCTTTAATAGACCTTAGGCGCATGTTGTGTTTATATTATATTTACTGAGTGCCCACTGGACTACTCGGTGTGATGATTTTTAGCCGTGTGTAATATAAATTTAGGTCGATTTTACAGAAATGAGAAACGAGGAAGCAGTCAGAGACCCCTTCCTTATTTCTCGTTTCAGCTATAGGGATAATATTGACGTTACGACCCCTGCGTTCCGCACGCTGAGTCTTCACGGGTACATATCATTGGCGATTTTCCACGCTCTTACACAAATCTGTACTATGTAGATTTTGCTATCTTGCGTTATGTGTTGGCTGTGGGCCGGAAAAATTTCGACAAAATTATTTATTTATTAAACATAGAAAACAGTTTATCAATATTAATAATATTTATTAAGTATAAACAAATAAACATAATTACCATCCATGTCAATCCATAAAAATAAAAAATTGCATAATATTGCATAAAAATAAAAATACCTCTCCCCCCACGCCGACATCCAAGCAGAGCTCTACCGAGGTTGCAAGGATGTGACGTGGAGAGAGGGCTCCAAAATAAACATTTCTCACCTAAAAGTAAGATTTTGAAAATAGTTTTAAAAAGGTTTCAAAATAGTTTCAAAAATGGTTTCTTTCGAAAAACGGTTTTTTTTAATGTGAAAATGGATCAGTATTTATACCTATTTTCTGTCCCTAACCTCGCATGTTAAATTTGATGCAGTAAAACAAAATTCGACCTTGTTATTTTCTAGTGAATTCTATTCTTTATTTTTATTATTTTTTGATTTATTTTAATAATTTTTCATTTAGAATTTTTATTGAATTATTACTAATTCAAATTTTTTGATTTAAGTTTCATTTTCATGAACTTTTATTAATTTTTCAATTTTGTCGAATTTGTTGTGTTTTCTTGTTATGTTTGTGTTGGTATCGTGCGAATCTTGGTGCGTTTTGTTATTATTTTTATTTATTTTTATGTTTATTATTTTATATTTAATTCTCTTTTTTCTCATATTTGATAGGGTTTAATTGGTGTTTAATAGGTTTATTTAAATCTGCATGTTATATTTGCATGTGTGTTACTGATCCATTTAAACATTCCTCAAAGCCGTTTACGTTCTGGCCCAACAGAACTCACTCAAGCATTTCTTACAGAATTCATGTCTAGTACACATATAACAAGATATTACCACTAAACACTCGTCAAAATTACGTTGGCACTGTGAATGAGCAATCATTATGTTAGTAAAAGGTGAACTTTTCTGCAAAACTGCTGATACCCTAACAATCTTATGGGTTCATGTTCTAACTAATCTAAGGTCCCTGTATAACTAATGTTAATTAATTTAAACAACAATTATTTTCTAAAACAAATTAAATTAATTTCGTGATTAATTCCAAGTTCACAATAGGATTTATTCACTAAGTCAATCGATTTTTTTGTTAACGTCTTTTTTAATATGATGTATAAAGTAGAGATTTTTACTTTATTTATACATGAGTTTATTTACTTTACTACTTTATATTTCTTTATTTATATGTTGGGCCAGTACAGCGTTTTGTTTAAATGAATTGGAAACAGCATGCAAACATAACATGCAAATTTTAAAATCAGACTCATAAAACATCAAATAAGCACCTTAAAATGCTAGAAAGATATAATTAAAATATAAAATAAAAAAAACAAAAGTAAATTAAAATAATAACAAAATGCATCAAGATCCGCACAAAATAACATAAGATTTGACCGAAACATTGAAAATTTACTTAAAAGCAAAGAATTAATGAAAAAAGTTCAATAAAAATAAAATAATTTTGGTTAGAAATAATTCAATTAAAATTTAATGAATAAATTGTCGAATTAAATAGAGAAAATAATAAAAATTAGAGTTAGATTATACAAATAATGTCAAGGTCAAATTTTGTTTTATCGCATAAAATTTAACACGCAAGGTTAGGGTCACAGAATAGGTATAAATACCATTTCATTTTCGCATAAATTTAATCACTTGTGAGGGATCACTTTTTCTTTTTAAAAAGCTCTTGCCTTTTTTAACAGAAAAAACAGTATTGGATCACAAGCGTCTGGAAACAAGAGTCTAGAACGATTATTTACCAGGAACTATCGAATTGAGCATGAACGATTATTATGAGTGTGCCATATGAATGATGTAACTATTCGATGTATATTATCAGCAATTATATGATTCGAGAAAACGAATTTGTTTTTGATACTGTCGAAATTTTTCCGGCCCACAGCCACACACCAGCAAGTAATTAAAATCATACATCCCTATCGAGCGGTGTAAGTGTGGTTCACCCGTCAATAGCTCGTGCCGTGAGAGACCTCGCCGTGCGTAACGACGGGCTCGAAGGTAAAATCATTTTCGCTTATAGGGGCAGTTGGGAGATTGAGAACCAATCTTTTGGCTAATTCCATTTCCCTTCACTCCCGAAAAATCGACCTAAATTTCAAAACATTTCGGCTAAAATCACTACACGGAGTAGTCCAGTGGGCACTCCTAAAATATAATATAAGGATATAAACATCTTAGGGTCAACTTGTGGTTAAAGAGAAGAGGGCTTGCGGAAATCGATGTAATGATCATAACGGCTATGTTAATTAAATTGAAAGCCAAATTCTGAGGACTCATAAAACGATGTCAATCAGTACGGATAAGAATTGAAATTTTAAATACGACAAAAAAATGTAAAGATTCTAATGAAATAGCGAAGGTGAAATCTAGTATAATGAAAATAAATCAATAATACGATGAGTAAGTTAAGCCAAAGGGTTAGTAGTAACAAAACCCCAGGTATAGATTTAAAAACGACCTCCTAAAGTTGCGCTAGTAAAATCAGAGTTGATCATTTGAACCATCTAGCAGTAAGAGATATCCACTTAATTAGGTAAACTGGAAATAAAAGATCGGCACCCGTAAAACTAGCGGTTGAGTTATACTGCGCATTAGATCGCCAGTCGAACTAGACATAGGTAGAATCAATTCTAGACCATAAGGTAACTCATAAATTGATTTTATTAAATGACCAAAACAAATATACAGAGAATTTACCCTAAATCATAAGGCAGATCATGATACGATTTCGTTAAATTATAAAAGCAGGCATACATAGGATCAATCGTAAATCAAAAGACAAATTTTAAAACATTTTATTAAATGACAAAGCATGGGCCTATATGGGGGCTATCATAAAACAAAAAATAAATCATTAGACAATTTATTAATGAAAACATAAAAATAATCGTTAATCACCAGAAGTACAACCAACCACTTCGTTGAGCAATAAGGAATGACGGGCATTTCAATTACAGGTCTATAAGGTAGGTCCAGCGTGAGAAAATCATTTAAGCAAATTCATCCGAACTCATCGATGGTTTGAACCTGCGAGTAAGACGAGTTCCACTGCCACAGGAGCTGCCCTCAAATACGAAGTAATAATGTTAAACAAGGAAAATACTCACCTAAAATCCCCTGTGATTATACCTGGTTTATATCACCGTAAACTCACATCATAAAAATGTCCTCGTAGACCATCTGACATCGTTTGATACATTTCAAGGAGGCATGAAGTGGCAATTACTAACCTGCATCCATTTAATAGCTGGAATTGGACCTCAGAACAGACCCGAAATCCCCATAGAAATGAATAATTACTACAAAGGTATTGGCGAGACCCATTGACCTTGTTGTAGCGACACTCTCGCTAGGAGAGTTGTAGTAAATTGTAGCTGAAATCACCTCCAGAACTACGTGAACGCTGGTAAATAACCAAATTCCAAATCGATATCTAAATGCAAATAACATAGTCCAAAAAAATGATGATGTAATGATAAATTACCTAACATATGTGATGCGGACACCTACACACTACTCAGAGCGTCCGAAATCCGGTGTGTATCGATTAAGAAGAGCAGAAGAAAACAGCTGGCAACTCACACCCGTACTCCACTCAAGAATCATTGCAAGCAACGCGAATTTGGAGTATCTATAAACAAAAAGCATCGGTAGTGAAGGAATTTGAAGAGTGACAGTTATGATAGAACCAATGAGCAACAGCCACATAAAATTCTCGTGACTATATAGATCACGAGTGGTATGATTCAATCTAGCCATATAAATACCCGGCCTAATCAATGATGATGAATCAATAACTATTTCATATGTTCGAAGTTGTTCGGAAGCATTTCTCCAAAGTTTCGAAATTAAAGCTCTCGATATGTTGTACTTAGAGAAAATATTCATTTATGGTTCCATGCTTCAGCTTGAGAGGATTTCTGCTGGACATATTCATTAAAAAATCTTGAAAAATTAAACTTCTTTCTTCATTAGATAAGTGATAAGTTGAATGTAAATTTTCTGTATTCATTTTTTATTTGTATTTTAGGAGTATTTAAAATTTAAGAATAAAAAAACCTATAATCATGGAAATTTTTGTAAATCCATCAATACTAGATCATTATCTATATAAATTAATAAAGTTTAAAGTTGACCAAAAACATTGATAATCAGAAAAATTTATTTCAAATGTAAAAATTATTTCGGAACAGAGGGAGTTTTAAAATAGGTTTTAAGAAACCCGAATTTCAGAATCCTTCAGAAAGACTCATGCGATAATTTACAGTTGTTAAAACTTGACACAGTCTTACTGCTCTAGGTCTTGTTATAAATCAAGTTATTTGTTTTAATAATAAGCAATTTTACATTTGAAATTGCATAATTGTGAATGGATATAATAAAACTCAAAAATTTAAATTTTGTCTTTGTACATATTTTACGAAAATTAGATATTTTCTTCGTACATTGCTTGTTTTGTCAATAATTCCGAATTTTCCTAAAGAGTAACTTTATAAAATTTAATTCTGAAAAGACAAATAGTCTAAAATTATGAAGGAACAAACCCAAAAACTTCCTCTTTTATAGAATTTAATTATAAATTAATTATCAACCAAAAAAAAGATTTTATTATTTTCATTTTAATTCTATTTAGCACATTGAATGAAAATAAACGAAATTGTAAATAACAATTCATACGAGATAAAGATAAAAGGTTTTATTGATGTAACATAAATAAAACAAAAAAAATTTATTCATAATTTTTTTTATTTAAAATGGTTGATTTTTAAAATTCTTTCAAGTTTATCTTTGAACAATTTCTGAAAATACAGATATAATTTCTTTTGAGATGGCGGCAATTTGAGGAGCCAATTTAAAAAGTCAACTTTGTATTTAGCTTGTGAACCAAAATTTATTTTTAATTTCCCAATGTTTTTAATTTTTAATTTCTTTAAATGAAATTGTTGATCGCACGAGATTTTCATTTCAATTTCAATATCAATTTTCGAAATAATCGAATTGCATCTTTTTTTTGTTATACTGATGCATTGCGGCAATTTTAATTTTGAGTTCAAGGTGAGATCGCATACTCGAAAGGTGCCTTTGATAGTTAAACATTTTTTTGATTTTTGTATTTTCGTTTTCCATTTCCCAATTGCTTTAATGCTTTTGATATTTTTTACGACAATTTTCTTTAATTGAACATTCGGCAACCGAATGTCAGAAGCAAGATGTTGACCGCGCAATTTTTCTGTGAGTTTCTCTACGTAATGTGTCATTGTGTGGTTTATCAAATGAATACGTTCTACAAAATATGAGTAAATTGAATTAAATTAATTAAATTTAATTAAATTTAATTAAATTAAATTTAATATAACAAAATAATTACTCTCAAAATGACAAACATCGCTACACCTGATTGACGGTGATATAATTACAATCAAAATAATGAAAAATATGAATTTCATGTTCATTTTATTTTTTTGTAAAAATATTTTTAATTTATATAGCATTGATGTACCAGTATTTCTTTGTAAAACTGATTTATGCTTGATATTTTTGAAAAGAGTAATAAAAATAAAATTCATACCAGTATAACCAATAATTGGAATATTCAATATATTTTATTAAATATATATTGTTTAATTATTAAAAAAAATATTTAAGGTTGACTATTTGAATCTAAATTTTAAAAAATTTATTAATTAAACATACAAAGAAATTAAATATCATTTACATTTTTGTCTTTTATTTCTTTAATTTCAAAGTTTTGATTTAGCCAATTTTATTTATAGTTATTCGAAAGATAAAAAATAAGTAAATATAACTTCTGAAACTGAAAATATTTTCTTGAAACCACATTTAAGAAGGAATTAGTACAAACATTAAAACAAATAAATAAATAAATAAAACAAGTTATTTTTATTGTGGACTATGAAATTAAGTAATAAAATAAAGTAAATTGTCCATTTATTAATAAAATTTTCGATAAAACTGATTTTTGGTGTAATTATTTGTTTTACTGGATAATGGAACACTGATTAAATGATATGTATAAAGATGATAACGAGCTATCTGATTATTGCGGTGATTTTTGAAGTAAATACTTTCATAAAAGTTGTTACGATTCTTGTTTTGTTTTAATGTGGCAAAAAGCATGATCAAAAATTAAGTCACAAATAAAAAAAAATATACCAATCAATAAAATAAATATGGAATTTTTGAATTTAAGGTGTTTTATACTAGTTTTATTTATAACTCTTAAAATGTTATTATTACTATTGCTTTCCATTTCCTCATAATATAGTTTCATTTTTTAAAAAATTTTAATTAGCAATTTAAATTTAATTAGCAATCAAAGTTTGGTGGTAAATTTAAAAAGAAATCGCAATACAAATGCAATACAAATGCAATATAAATGCAATACAAACACAATACCAATACATACCGTATATAATCACCTATAAATCGAAGGATTTATTTTTTTTTCAGGACGGTGATTACGGTATTTGATTTACATTTGAGAAATAGAAGTACAATTTCTGAAAGATTCAACATTAAGAAAACAAAATTAGAAATTAAACCCTATGTTAATTTGTGTTGTCTTTGTTTTTACATCGATATAAGTCAACACGAAATATACATCTTTATAATAATATTGTAATATATTTCATTTTTACATCGCCCCTGAGACTTCTGCCAACCATAAAAATATCAAGTCATGCAAGGTCATAACTAAAGGGTAAGGACACCTAAAATTAGCCATCTTTGTTTGTTGACTGTAAAGATCATATTTCTGAGTGATAAAAGATAACTGGTTCTGCCTGCTAAAATACTTATTTGCCATCATAAAAACTTTCTTAGGCAATATTTATTTATAAGGCACTAATACTCTTGTTTACCAATTCAGGTGATTTTATTAGCTTGCTAGTCTTTTAAACAATCAACAAAACTGTATAAAAGTCCACAGTTTTGTGCCAAGCAATTATTAATGAAGAAGTTCTTATATAGTTTTTATTAATTATTAATAAATAATTATTATTTATTGCTGTAGAAAATCTTTCTAAAATAATTTTAATACTTCCCAAAAAGAGCAAATTGAAAAGAAATCAAAGATTGTATAAAGCTGGATTTAAACGAAGGCAGTGGACTTTTCTAAGTTACATGGAATTTGTGCTCCAATGTGAGAGTTTGGAGTGGATGATTGGAAGAAAGTCAAAGTGCCATTGTTTTGAAGAAAAAATTAACGAGTTGGTGGTGGCGCGACGTCTAGAAGGAAATGCTGTTACTCAAAGTTGTTACTCAAAATACTGTCACCCACCTGGCATCTTCTAGTTAGTGTTCGAAATTTATGGATAGGCTTTCATCAACATGGTAACATAAGCTGAAAAAGTTGCCACTTTTTTAAAATTTGTAATAAAGCATCGAAAACAATATTCGTATGATTTTTCACAAATTCCAATGATCTGTGATCTACCGTAAAATAGAACTGCTAATCCTTCTGGAGCTGAAACTATGATGATTAAGACTTCAGGCGATGGGAAAACTAGATTAACCGTGCTATTGGCATGCTTAACTGAGGGTTTAAATTGCAGTCTGTAGCTATCTTTAAGAGAAAAACAATACCAAAACATATAAAATTCGTACCAGGAGTATTAGTTCAAACTTACCCAATGCATTGGAGGAAAGAATTAGCCACAAAACAATTGTTACCTCAAATCAAGTGAATAATTTGGAAAAGCCCAATGCTTGTGCGGGATATTTTCTGGGACATGTTATGGTTTCTTTATTAACCACAACCAAAGATCTTTACGCTGATATAGTCGTCATTCGAGGAGGATTAACATATGTGCTGCAACCTCTGGATGTTTGTTTAAATTAACTATATTATCGATTTAATGCTATTATAATTTCTGCCATACTTGAATGCACTTTTGTTGAATAATTAATTAATATCTTCGAATAATGTCAAAGAAACTTGTGCATTTTGTGTTAGTTTTTATCATATACGAAATTTGAATTTTAAAACCCGATTTAGGTTAAAAATATGGACCGAGACCTATACGAGACCTAACACATGAAGGTATACGGTAATTTGCATAATTTCGTAGGGATTTATGTTGCGTTCAATGTGCTAAAAGTATTTTAAGATATATCAATAGGAAATTGAAAAATTTGAAAATCAAAAACTTTTTGAATCGATGTCACTTAAAAATATTAAAATTATATTAAATTTAAATTTAAAAAAAATAATAAGAATAATGTAAAAATGTCAAATAAATACTCAATTAAATTTGAAATAGAAAAATATTGTTTGAATTTCATAGGATACATGTTTCAGTATGACTGATGTTATACGAGAATACTCACTCATGAATTTCTCATTTTAATGACAATAAATCTCTCTATCGATGAAATAGATTTAATTAACAGAAATTAATTTATTATTTTAACATAAATGGTGCGAAACTCCAAGATTGAAGGAGAAATCTTTATATGTTATGACAAAAAGTAATTAATATTACACGTTTATTATTTAAGTCATATTAAAAAAATTATTTTCTGAAATTTCTAAATAAAATATTTAGTTTTAAACGATCCTGGTAGCGTCACAAATTCTCTACCCGTAGACTGACGTATTTTCGTAATAAATTGTCTTTAAATATACATAAAATTTAAATATTCATTTGCATATATTAAATATATATTATTTGTATCATTCTTTTATGTCATTTCAGCCAAAGACGCCTCTGAATCCACAGGTTATATTTAGATTTAGCTATAATAATTACAATAATAATTATTAAGGTTTGTTCAAATCATGAAGTTTCACGGTTTGATTAACAAAGATAAATCAAAGAAACATCTTCAACATCCTCTCAACTCTATTGTATGCATGAAATAAATATCTCTTGGAAAATAATTAAATTAATCAGTTTTATTAATACATGAATCTTTTTAATTTTTTTAATTTTACATGCTTTTACAATATTCTACATGGACAATAGCACCCCGGTTTTGGGTGACTAAAAGTTTTCTTCCGTCTAAATGCTCATATTGGATTAAAATGTATGCAAAATACTACAATTTTTATATTCCTAATATTTCCCTTTCTGACTGGTTATTAAAATTAGTATACTAATTGTAAATTTCCAAAACACATAATTTCAAACTTTCAAGCATTGTATTAAGATTCCGCTATTTATTTTTAAAATTTTTTCCATTTTACACATAACTTTCAAAAATTATGTCTAAAAATGTTTTTAAAATATTTCATTATTTTTCGGAATTTTTGAATATTCTTAGTATGTAAAAATAAATAGAATAATATATAAAATATTTTTTAGATTATTTCTGTACTTTTTGCTCAGTAATTAGGTACTTACTAGCTGTAACCCTTTCTCTGTTTGAAGTTTAGATTTACATTAATTAGTTATTTTTATTTTTTAGCTGTCTAAAAATCCAAACACTTTTTTTCTATAAAGATATTTTTATTTATTTATGCTTTTTGATTTTACAAAAACTTTGTTTAGAATATAAATTTATTATTATTATTATTATTGATACTGACAATTATCATTAGATCATTAATTTATATAATTTTGGTTATAAATTACATTCATAAATGTAGAATTGAATGCAAGGAAATTAAAATACAAAATTTAACACTAAAACTCTAGAATAAAATTAAATTGAAAAGTAAAGTTTTTTAAAAAACACAAACTAATTAATTAATTATTTGAAACAAATAAATCTAACTTAAAACAAAACCCCTGAGCTTCACAGGTATGGTGGGAGCCTTTAAAGATAAATTGAAATATTTAAAAGAAGTAGTTAAGAACCTTTTCGGTTACTAGCAAAGAGCAAAAAAACAAAAACAAATGAAAAAAATAATTTTAAAAATGGAGTGAAAGAAGAATTTGGTCAAAACTAAATCTAATTCTTTTTTCTGTTTATTGGCGGTTTCCCAAAGAATAACCTCTCACTTTGAACGCGTAGAAAAACCATAACATGTAAATCACCTAAAGATAGTTTAAAATATATAACTATACATCAAGTAATACAAAGTACATAATACACAAGAAGATATAATCATCGACCATAGTTAAGAGAGAAGCAAAGCATTCAAAATGTCTGCCAGTTCGAAAATAAATAAATAAATGAAGTAGTAAAATCGAAAAATTAGGAATTATTATTGATCGTATTTACAGACGAAAGAACTTTGACAAAAAGTGCAGAATTTAGGAGAAAAAATTGGAAAGAATAATTAAATAATTACTGTGTTAGAATCCCCATGAAAATAGCTTAAGAAAGCAAAATAAAAAAAGATAAAACTTTTTTAAAACAACCAATATCATGAGAAATGACAACCATAGCGCAGAGTGCTGAATCTAGCGAGTGCTGTTATCGTGAGAAACTAAATTAATTGCAGAATAAATAAATTTAATTTATTTTAAAATAAACTGGCGGTATTCGTGTATGTGTGCGCTACCAGTCTAAAATTCTGTGAATCAAATACACATTAATTTCATAGAATGGTAAAGAATGTGTGAGCAGATATCAAAAGTTATTATAAATAGACGCTAAAAATTCCCTTTAACATTCTCATTTTCCAGTTTTGTAGTCATCTATGATTGCGAAAATTTTGACAGAACATTTTATTGTGAATCCTTAAGTATTTGTATAGTGTGAAAATGTAATTTTTATGGAAATGATTTGTAGTTTCATAAATTAAATGTTTTACAACATTTGTTTTCATTTTCTTAATATAAACAATTTTTAAAATGCTCATATAGCTCTGGTATCAATTCATCAGAAACCCAAAATATTTAAGAGGAAGACAGTACGGCGAACTAGTTCGTATCTTAGTAAGCCTTGGGTAAAGTTCTGTTTATAGTGTTGGCCCACTATTGAGCGGCTTCTGTGGTCAGACGAAAGTGTCAATCAAAGATGCAGACCAAAAACATAAGGAGACACGGAGGTTCCAAGCAGTTACCATAAATAGAATTGACAAGGATCCCCAGGTGGCTTAGATAGGATACAATTAGCAAAGAAGAATCAAAGTTTTTTCTGGTAAATGAAGATATAGTAATGAATTTTGGTAAATGTCCCGATATTTAAACAACTAAGTAAGGATTTAATAAAGTGAGAAATAAGGACAGATTCCTGCTCATAATTTTAATGAATAAGAACATTCTTTGACAAATAATAAAAGCAACAAATGAAAGAGTCTATAATTATCAATTTATAATTGTAATATATGTTGAATGAATAAATTAAGATGAATTGCTCAAAATAAGAAAACATTATTTCTCCAACAATTTGCAATGTTGTTTAAATAATATACATTTTTGGTTCAAATGGCTCATTCAAATTCTAACATAAATTTTTGAGAAATAAACATGTCAAGATGTTACCAGTTTATTATGTTGTGATTTTCTCCTAAGACCTAATAACGTATAAAGACAAACCATTAGTTAAATATGTGTATGAATGCCATTAATAAATTATTTACAAAATAATAATATGATCCAGGAATCACAAAACTTCTAATAACAAAGTTAATTGAAATATTTTCATTAGAATTTGTATTAAATTTTGAATATGAGAATTATTTTATAGAAAATTTGATAATATATAAAACTTATACGAACATTTTGTCTGGAATATGTTCAATTTAAGATTAGTTTAAGTATTTAAAATTAAATTATGTTTTAATTTCTAAAATTATTAAAAACATAGCTGGGAATAAATAAAAATTGATGAGCAAAGTGAAATAAACACAAGCATATACATAAATATTTTCAAATCAACCATTAAATAAAGTATGGTTGGCATAAACCTTCCAAAAGGTTGTGAAAAAGTGGGCCAAAGAAACTTTCCAGTGGGCAGCAAATTTCAGATTTTTTAGTTTTCAAGAACCGCTGAGACAAGAGATTTAAAAATAATGTGTATGCAAAGAATGGTGTGTTTCTTACAATTTTTGAAGTGTCACATCCTGGACAGATACACTTTACTACACATAAATATTATCTAATTCGACTCAAAAGTTTATGTAGGTCATAAAAATATATAGTTGAGTTATTATTATCTGACTCCGAGCGTGTCTTATTAATAAGAACATTTACGAACTCCAATGACGTAAAACTTTATTGATTATTGAATACAACGACGATATAATTTGTCAACACACTACACATGCCTTTGGTGATTATAACAATCCTTCAGGAGGAATAGCACAACACTAAAGCTCTGATAACATGAAGACCTGACTACTGCTGGTGACGAGCAATCTGCTACAATTGATTTGGTTTCCTTCTTGGCTTGATGTGGATTTTTTAACTACTTCTAATTATTATATAGATTTCCACCACTTTATAATATTAGTATGCAGATTCTTCCCTTGTTTCACTTTGTCTTCTAACTAGATTTCGATTTTCAATAATTTATCCATGCAATTTCTTTTCCCTTCTCTTTTTCTTATGATTTGTACTAGCTTATATCTAGCTTTTATACTTTCCCATATAATAACACTTATTAATAATACATTTCCATTGGGCACTCTGTAATTGTCGACAGCTGTACATTTCTTGAATTCACCACTTTACGGCTTCATAATGTCCTTTTTTCTCAAATAGGATATCGAGATAACAAGATATTTTTTTTTGCTTTTGGATTTTATTCTTTTACACCTGTACTTTTTAATTAAGAATGGCCTTCTTTTATTCAATTGTATGCTTTCATTGATTTTCTTCTATTCCTTGTTCATTTTTCCATCTCTGTTTTCCACTCCTATTTCACTGGGTTCCAGAACAATACCCCATTCATTTATCATCATTTCCCCAGTCGTTTTAAGCATTTAATAATTATTTTTGTTTTATTATTTATGTATCCTCAACAATTTATTATATAGTTCGCACACATACTTTTCCTAGTGAACCATTCAAAATTAGGTAGAACAAGCTAAAATTTGCAAAGTTTTTCTACGTTTTTTGAAAACATGTCCAAATTTTAATCAAAAATTATGTAGATCAATCCAATTTATCATTTTTTAAAGTCTTTAGTTTCATGGAAGAACATCACTATATAAAATCAACTTTAAACTAGTGTCACTTCCAGGACAGGTCTATATAGAATAAGTAGGTCACTCAAATTATAAAAAAATTTTCCAAGTTTTAACAAAAACTCGAAAATGCCAAATAAAAGAAATACATTTCAAGGAAGTTATCCTTATCTTCAGTCTGCCATCATAATTTTTGTTAAATGTTATATGTGGAAACAATAATGACGTAATAGTTACGATTTAATGGTTTAATTAAATAATCTCAATAAATTTGTTGCTGATTGAACGTTTATTTTATGGGATTGTGATTTAATCACCAAAGATTCACATAAAATTCTTTCCCACTTATTATTGAAGTTTTTATATAATATTTTAAAATCTTTTAAATCAGTTGTTCCTTTGCACATTTTTCTATGCTCAATAATATTACTCACACCTCTCAATCGGCTATGTTCCTGAACCCGCACATATATATAAATATAGGAAGTATTATTACATAAATTTAGGATCAAAATTGGTTGAGTTGTTGACAAAGAATGCGTATTCAAAATCAAATTACACTTAGACATTCCCAAACATGGATCGTTAAGATTCTAAATCAATTTGTCAACAATTTTTTTTTTCACCTATAAAAAGGATTTCGAATACCCATTCTTTATCAACAACTCAACAATTTTATCAACACTTTTCACTGAATCAGTAATAGTATAAGATAAAAACACTGAACGATACATCAATTGCTTTACCATATTTCTCTTATACTTAAATTCACAAAAATGTTTTGGAGAAATAAAAATACCAGGATCAGTTGTGGGAATGTGTGAGTGTAATTTGATAAATTAATGCAAATTGATTGTTGATATAAATAATATTAAAAATGTATATAAGAATAATGATTCAATATCTTAATTTTTAATATTAATTTAAAATATTTATTATAGTAGAAAAATATTTTACATTTATATAGTATTTAAAAATTAGTGTAAAAGTATTTAAAATATTTATTGAAATATTTATTCATTAAAATATTTAATAAAAAAATAATAATTTGTTTAAAATATATTAATTAAATTCATACTATTTTGGCCGGGTTTTGTACCTGAAAATGACAGTTAATCTGTGGAAATATATCGTAAAACAAGTGTTTGAATGACACTTTCTTTTAATAATAATAATAATAATAATAATAATAATAATAATAATAATAATAATAATAATAATAATAATAATAATAATAATAATAATAATAATAATAATAATAATAATAATAATAATAATAATAATCAAAACCAATTTTATTTCTTTTAATTTGAAAATTGTTGAATAGCTTTATAAAATTTCTTTTTCAACAATTTTAATAAATATTTTTTCATGCTTTTTTTTGCTACATTTGTATTGGCTAAGTAATTAAGGATATTTTCCAACGGGTGGTTGATACCTAAAAAATAAACTCTGAGGGTTCCGAATTTGCTTATTTTCAATGTTTGCAATGTGATCTTGTTGGAAAAGTGAGTTTTGACACACAATTTGATTTTAATTTTTGAAAGCTTGATTTTCACCGGATATTCAATTTTGAGAAAAACATGAGACAATTGAAATATTCCAACCAAACTGAAATTGTGAACAGATAGACATCCTTTAGCTATGAACAGTTTATGCTCTTTACTCTTTTCAATTACAAATGTACAAGATCTTTTGATGATTAATTTGTCAGAGAGTGAAATATTTTTCAAATGGAAATGGTGAGTTTTGAAATTGTTAATTTTGGTTTTGTGTAAATTTTTCATTAATTTTCCCAAAATATAATCAATTATTCTGTTAATGAGCTCAGATGTTTCTGGAATAATTTTATATTAAAACAAATATTTAATATAAAATATCTAACTTACTATCCAAATCAGAATTAACAAAGATTAGCATCGTTAGACAAGCAATAGGAAAAAATAATAATTTATATTTCATGATTATGAAATAAAAAATAATGATAAATAATATTTTCACAGATATTGATTATACCGGTATATAAAAATATGATTTATTACAAAATTGATTATTATAATTAATGGTGCCATTAATAATAATAATAATAATAATAATAATAATAATAATAATAATAATAATAATAATAATAATAATAATAATAATAATAATAATAATAATAATAATAATAATAATAATAATAATAATAATAATAATAATAATAATAATAATAATAAATTTTCTGAAGCCCTGTAATATTTAAAGTCAAAAATCAATTGATGAAGAAATTATCACAATTATGGATGTCAAATTGAAACATAAAAATGTGGAAGAGATAAAACAAATAATAGAAAGTACGAAAATAACAATAATAGATTTCGAGCATTAGAAGAAATAATTTGTTGATATGGTTATGGTCAAGAATAGAATAAGCAATTGCATATTTCTAAATATTATGCTCCAATTCAGGTACAATCTGTGATAAATCTGTGAACTTATTTATTGTGAGATAATAGAAACTGAGGGATTCAGAGGAGCTTTAATCAAGTGAAAAGGATTTTGAACAATAAAATACAGCTCGAGAAACAAGTATTTGAACAATGAAACCAATGGTCTTTATTCAGTCTATTCAACTAGGAATGACAGCCCTGCACATTGTAAGTAGAAATGTAATATACAATGCCGAGTATGTGATAAATGTTGACATTAAATTGTTGATGATTCATAAATAATAGAGTAAAATAATTAATAAACATGTAAAATGATTGGGGTAAACAAGGATAAGTGATTAAGATGTGGTTATGAAGCTTAATAAAAAGGGAATGAAAAAGAAATGTCGAATAACGAGAAAGGAATAAGAGTAAGTCAATAAAAACAGACAATTAAATAAAAGAAGGTCATTTATAATTAACAAGTGCAAATTTAGGAAAACAAAAACAAAAGGAAAATTTGCACGTTATTTCGAAAGCCCTTTGAAGATAAGGGAAGGAATGTTATTTGGGAATCCGGGAAATGGCATCTCTAAAAAATTATTTATCTGGACATCTGTCAGTGATTATAAAGGCTCAAATGGAATTAGCGGTAAAAGATACCAGAAATTCTATTGAATATCAGTAAGTATTATTGGATGAAGAAGTATAAAAAGGAAGCGCAATTGGAATCAAAGAGAGAAAAAGAGATTATTAGAGAGAAATTGGACTAAGGAGACAAAAAGAGATTAGAGAGAAATTGGACAGAATTCGACGAATAATTGGAAAGGAGAAAATTAGAGAAAATTATTGAAGAAAGTATTAAAGAGAAATTTGGAGAAAACTTAAAGTTGAAATCAAGGAAAAGAGAAATTTGAAACAGAAATTAAGTGAAGTCAAAGCAAAGCAACTAAATTAGAGTTACCGATCTCAGAAACCCGTCACAGTAGTCAAGTGATTGTGCAATCCAATTGATCCGAAAAGTGCTATTCTTCCCGAAGGATCGTAATAAGCACCAAATTGAGATTGATAGATAATTCGTTGTGTCATTTTAAAGTGGAGACAAAGAGTATTAATCAATAATATTTATATCGTTTAGAGTTCATTACTGTTGTTTAAAAGCACGCTTGGAGCCAGATTGATAATACATCCTATTCAAATTCACCGACAAAACACCAACAATATATTGATATAATTACAGCATTTCTATTTCTAATTCTTGAAAGTGTTTGACGTTCGCACAGATATACATTTGCTACATGAAGTCTAAAGAATATGAATAATAAACCCAACTTATATTACGAACACTCCTGCATTAATTACACACGTTTATCTTCAATTATCTTATCAGGTTATTTTACAAATGATTAGTTAAATCAAATATTTCACTCAAATATGAATTATATTTTATCTGGTTATAGCAGATTCAATTTGGAAATGGTGTATAATACTAATTCTATAAGGTTAGTTTGCCAACATGACGTAATCCTTTTGAAATATCCTGGCATATTTATTAGTATTAGTATAATAAATAAATCAGCTTTTCGGTTTCAACTTTATCTTTTACAATATTATTTGTTGTTTATGTGAACATAATTTTATGTACAGATTTCTATTTCATTTTAAGTTTCTCAGAATGTTTCGCGGATCATATAAACGCTTATGCAGCAAATATTGAACTCGTGTACCTGCCCACCTCTGTTACATAATAATATTAAAATGTAATTTTAAATTTTCTGTATAATTGTCTTTGAAGGTGAATTCACTCATAAACTTACCCACTTTGATATCATTATAAAATAATATTCTTTTTAATGAATAAAATTTATTATTATTACTGATGTGATACTGCTATTTAATTGTTTAATCTCAAAAGTAATAAGCGTTAGAAAATCAACATTTTTGGTAGAAATATATAAAAATCAATTTTTTGTTTTAAACAATCATTGTAAACTCATGAATTTTTTGCCAGCAGACTGACATATTTTGGTAATAAATTCTTTTTGTGTATTTATATTTTTCTTTTTTAAAATCCAAATATTTATTTGCATTTCAATTTCAATGAAATTTCTGATATTTTTATGTCTTTTATCTGTCATTGCAGCCGAAGCCTCTGAAAAGTTGGCAGGTTATATTTTTACTTTTTCGCAATATTTAACACAATAATTATTTCAGAAAGTCAACTTAAGAAAATCTATGCCAAAAAAATCAAAAAATCCTTCATAAAGTTTCTGGAAGATCATTTAATCCCAAAAACTGAGATGGACATTCTGATATTTAAAAACAATAAAATTTGCAATGCGAATTTGTTAGAAGTGTTTGGAAAACTCAAAATTGTCCATGATAAAATTTATCCACAAATTGCAGTTTATATACATTTTAAAACAAATAAATTGTTTTTCAGAACTAATCTCAAGATTTCCTCATTGATATGGGATGTGGGAGAGGTGAAGATTTTCGCCGACAAATTTCATGTTCTTGTCATTGTCACAACGGACTTAAATAATGAAATAATATATAAACTTGTGAAAGTCATATCTTTACATGTCAACAAAGTAGAATTCAACTGCAAAAACAAAAGACTCAAGGAAGTTATTTCTGCATTAATTCTATATTTCTGTAACAGAGATGAAGCAAAGAAAGCGTTACAGGATCATCTGGACACTATTACACATTTAAAATAAATGTCTCGTGAATGATAATTAAAGTTTAAATTTATTTGATTGTTTTAAATTACAGTACTTTATTGTGTAAAATGAACATACATTATGAAACTTGAAAAATTTCTGCACTAAATCATTTTAAATTTGTTGTATTTTCTTACACTTACCTGATTTGGTACATGAATCTTCCTGACTCAAATCCCTTAACTGTTCAAAAATTTCCGAAAATTATTGGAAACCCCGTGACATGCATTTCGTTGTAAGTTTACGAATTAATATGTTTCTCTAAAGACATACATTTTTTCTTCATTTCATTTTTGACATTATATTAATGTTTGCTTTGCATTTGACTCTCTTATTTTTAAACATTAAAAGTGAAAATTGACAATAAAAGATTTTTCGTCTAAAAACTCAAATTTGTTAAAAACTTTAATTAAATGATAATAATTCTGTATTTATTATAATAATATAATTTAATTAATTAAATCAACTTTGTTTAATCACTTGCTCAGGAATGACTTATTATGCACGTCAACTCCTATCTGTACCAAATGTCGATATGACCTGCTTAGTACGTCTTGTGATATTTGTTATGGTAGACGTTCTATCGATAAATTATATATTGTATATTGCTTGACTTAACTACATCAGTTTAAATAATAAGCAAAGTTTCTGTATAATGCTTAAGACCGGTTTATCACGCGATCACTTTAATTAATTGCAACCACAGGTGGCTAATAAATATTTTTATAATTTCTGATTTGAATATTTCAGTAATTTTTTCTAAGTTTGTTTTCCAACTTTACCAAACTTCACTATCATTGTTAGATGGAATAAATTTTGATTATATGTTTTCAGAAAGTTCGTTTTGGGCGTGAAATACGTTGTTCAATGACATATTGTCCAAATCACCTGGAAATAAATGCTTTTGGTTTGAGATTCAGTAAGAAATAGTGAACAATCTAGTTCAGCGAGTTGTGATTGGCTGCAAAATAGCATGACTTATTCAAAAAATGACTAATTCTATTTACAACCGGAATTATCTAATTTTGATTTTGATTTTTTATTTAAGGGGTTTTTAAGTTTTATTGGTAACATTTATTTTTTGTGTATATATAGTTAAAGGTGCTCTTTTAAAGGGTTCAACCATTGTGTGTCAAGAATTTCAAAAGGATTAAAAACTTTTGAATTTTGTCAAAATTAAGGTGTTCCAATCTTATATGATCACATATTTTTGTGTGTAGATAGAGTAGTGTGTGCTCTATTTAATTGAGCAAACTAGATCATTGAGGGTTCAAAACTCTCAAAGGATAAAAATACTTACTCTTTATTTTTCATTCAAAGGAGGTTTCAAGATAAAGATTCGTCTTTTTTCTTGCCTTAAAGCCAAAATTTGCAAACTTATTTGGTGTCCAGTGTACCAGTATGAGTGTATAACGGTGTTAACTTGACACTGTTTTTGCTCTTACCTGGCGCGAAAAGAAATTTGAGCGCATCATGCATAGTATTGATGAGAGCCATTAGCTATAAACTAGTATACTATTGGGAATTGCACTGGATATCAGGTTATGTATCGTATATAAAAGATATTTTTTGTCATTGTTTTCACTCGTGTTTGATAAGAAAAATTATATATTTGTTGGAGTTATAAAAATTACAAGAAATAAAATACAAAATTTTCTAAATTATAAAAATCAATTAAAATTAATTAAAAATTTGAAAACAAGTAAAAATTAAATATTTTCCAGGGAACAAAATGATAACTGGTGGCAAATTTGATTTTGAAGACGAATAAAATAATATTAAATTGATCAGAGGTATAATGAATTGTCAGGAACCTAAAAACAAATTAATTTATTAAATTATTTTCAGGCGAAACCATTAATCAAGAGCCACCAAGCGGAATGTCAGAATAATGGGTTGCCCGGAATTTTGCTAATTAGCAATAAATTATCCACCCGGCTCAGAAATGCTTTGTTTCGTTTAGCTGTCATTAATGGGTGGGAAATCGTTATAAAGGTAGAGAGCAATAAACAGATGCTCCAGTTAGTTGAAATAAGTTAAGAAATAGTACATTGTGTTTTGATCTTACGATTGAGGGTGATACTCTTTTGGTGTTTATCTTGTTAGATTCTGTGTTGCGTACAAATCGGAAACTTTGTAAATTAAAAATAAAGATTTTGTTGGAATTGACTAATTTGATTTTATTGATTGTTGACTACAGAAGTTAGATTGAGTTTTAATTCCATCGACAAATTTCGTACAATCTCAACATATTGTTGAAAAGACCGAAAAATACTCTACAACAAGAGAGGCCAAGTCAACCCCGAATGCCAATTTTGGTCGATTACAGGGACTTTCTGCTTTTTATTTTATGGAGAAATATATATTAAAAGTATAAATGTTTTTAGATTAAAATATTAATTTATTTTAATATTAGCATTATTTATCTTCATATTTCCCTAAAAGTGCTTCATCTTGTATACTATCAAATTCATCATTGCATTCTGCAATTTTACTATCAGGTCCATTGAGTTTCTTCATTCTCTGTCGAAGTAATATTAGTTATAATTTGATACATAACTTTTATTTCTTCCAATTTTTTAAATAAATATTTTACCAAACAATCTTAATTAAATTTAAAATTAAGACAATATTGTAAGACTTCGATTATGAAAGTTCATCAATAAAATATTCCAGTCGAAACAGTTGACTAACAATAAAAAATATCAAAAGTTTATTTGTACGGACATTATCTTGGTTATTGTAAAATGTGAATACTTTGAACATCAAAGGTAAACATTCCAAAAAAATATATTAGTTGAATCTGAAGATGTCTTGAGATTGATTTAATAACACAGGCATATTCTATATGCATGCTCTATTTTGCTTTCTAAATCTCGAATCTGATTGGTTGTAATCTAAATTGGTATAATCTGATTGAATAACGATTGGATTAAGTTATTTTTACGAATGAACATTTTAAAATAAAATTAAACTTAGCAAAAATAAAAAACAGTAAATTCTATTTTTATAATTATTTGCTTTTGAATATGTAATCGATTTTATTATTGGTGATCCGAATAAAATTTAAATAATAATGAAAATAAATTAAATAGGAAATGCATAAAAGATATATCTAAGTTGTAACTTGAATATGTTGTCTTACCTTGGAAAAATTCGAAAAGTTTTTTGTCAAATGGGCTTAGAAAAACTTAAATTTTCCTAAATAAAACTTTTCTTAAAAAGAAGCCAAAATAAAAATTAAACGATTCTGATTATAAAAATCTTTTTTAACCACGCCGAAAAAAGTTTGTTTTATCTATGAAATAATTCGTCGCATGACTGAATGGCTTAATTCAAAATGTCAGCCGACTGATGACGAATTAAATAAGTCAGCAATCATAAGTCCTAGTTGACTCACTTCTACACCAATCGAAGTTCAGATAAATACCGATATAATGCAAGTTGAAACATAAATCAACTCATTGGAATTTATTTTTTGTGAAAAATGGCTGCAAAGTAAATTATTTTTTAAAGTTATAAGCTTAAAGTGATAAAATTTTAAGAGTTGAATTATGATTTTACAAGGAAATTAAATCATTATTCAAACTTATAATTATAACTTTTGATCTACAAGCTTATGTATATTATTATTAATAATGATTATGAATATTCAGGAAATGATTTATTTTATGATAACTTATTTTTCGGAAGTTATTCAAAAAAAGTGAGTTAAATTATTTTTGAAGTTAAATAAATTATTAATTGCATTAAATAATTATATTTTTTATACATCTTTTGAAAAAAATCTTCGAATATGTACACACAATAATTGGGTTTATGATTATTTTTTAAAACTTATTAATATAATTTACAATTTATGCTTTTTTTCGGATTTTAGGTTTGTTTTTTCGACAGAAATGTTTGAAAAATTAAATTAATTTTAGTTTTAAGGGTAAATCTTATGAAGATACATCTTCATTTCCTAGCAAAAACCTCAAAATTTAAATTAAAAAATTTTTCCGCCATTTTTGTTTCTAAATATATCTCAAAAATGTCTAAATTAATTTATTAAAGGGGCTTTTTCAACTTCTAATGGCTACATGTTAAAAGTTTACAAGCATGATTTATTATGGGTTGTGTTAATGTGTATATTTTATTTCTCTGCCACTTTTTGATTTTCTATAGTGTAGGCTTTGTCTCAGTGACTATTTTACAAACAACCTCAAGGTGAGTTGGTGTGTTTATATGTTATAAATTTATTGATTTTTTTATATTATAGGTGATTTGTCTCAACGTGGCTTGGTATACAGTAGAAATTTCGGTATATAAAAATGAGAGTCAACATGCATTGGTTGATCTGATGAAACTTTTTCCTTTCAACTAAAAGTTTCACAGTATAAAATAACCTTTTAATGTCATTTCAATGAATGTCAACAATTTAGATGTAAGAAATATCAATCTTGCACCTACCAACTTATTGATTTCAACGCAAGACTTTAAGATGATATTTTCATCTCCACTAAAAATTGGAGCGAGGCAGAAAAAATATTTTACAGAAATCAAATTTTAAATTGAATACTCGGAAGTAGATCTATCTCAAGCCCCTGGATTAGAAAATTAAAATTAGTGTAAACTCCTCAAAATTGGGATTTAAGGAAAAGTCTTCTCGCAAAGAAATGTTCATACACCAAACATTATCACTTCCGTACTTACACAAGGCAAAAGTAGTAAAAAATTAAAAAAAAGAGATAACATACCTGTTGTTTCAGAGGAATTTAGAGATTGAGTGTTGGTTACGAGACACTTCAACAACACTTATATATCTAAAAGCTACGCTACATCTTCAGATGTTTATAACCATTGTGTCACTTTCTGAAACTAAATTTTCAAAATTATTATATAACCTACTTATTACTAAAGTTCCTGTAAAATTTTTAAGATGTATAAAAATTTGAACAAGATAATTTCGTCCAATAATTTCATCACGTATCAACAACAGTTTCTCAGCCTTTTTGAAACCTTACTGGAGAATTACCTTTATCAAAAAGACAGGAAATGAAACAAAAATGAAAAAAGTTAAAGATTTGTGGCATTGTAAGTAGTTTATCATAACCTCGATCTTCTGACAAACGCTTTCGTTATGAAAAGTAACGGTTCCAAAACTGTGATTAATATTATTATTATTATTTTTAAAATTTTTGTATTTGCCTAATGTAGTCATAATAAAATAATTTTTTTAAATATACAAAATTAAAATTCTTGAAATTTAGCTATAAAGACAAATCGAATAAAAAGCCTAAAAAACGTAGGCTCTCCACAAAAATAAAAGGATTTATGTAAAATACAAATTTATGGACATAAAAGACACCAGACCGCCGCCTTTGTCGTCTTTGAATAAATCCACACTGTCTCAAAAAATCTTCAAATTAAATAATTATTAAATATTGTAAAAATTATTAATTAAATTCTATCAAATAAAATTGATAATTCCGGAAAAATATTCCAAAGTTTTTAGTGTTTTAATTCAATCATTTAAACTAGTCCAATAGTACCAATCTGAATTTTTAAATTAGTAAAATTTATATGATATTATTTCTTTAACATGTGTTTATATTTATAAAAATTATTAATTGTAAAATTTTATAAAAATTTGAAATCATGACAAATAAATCAAGCATCGACACAAATGCTGGTCTTTTACTATTTATTATGTTGCAATTATTTGGCAGACTTCCATTAATAATTTATATAAAATGGAGGCCAATATTAAAAATAAAAAGCATAAAATAATTCTATTTTAAATACTATATATATTTGCAAATATATGAAAATGAAAATATTTTTTCTTACTTTATGTTTGTTTAAATTGACAATAGGTGAACACGAATGTAATTTGAAAAGTATTATGTTTTATATTTAGTGTAAACTTTATATGTTTTGATATTTCAGAATACAATGAAAGATATATAGATGATTCCCTAGAAGAAATCCATGAGCATTTCCAAAGTATGAAAATGAAGGACGTGAAATTGTTCAACATTCAATTCGTAAATATCACCTTCAACAGCATCAAGAGCATCAAACGTTTGGGGAATATTAAAGTTCAAATCAATTCAACTTTGCATAGACTGACAGTAAAAGGAAGAGTGGCAATGCTCAATTCCGTTTTTACTGCAAAATTAAAACAAAAGAAATGTATATTTACAAAAACAAGAAAATTAAAATTCAAAATTTCAGAAATAAACGTTAATTTGACTTTGGAAATAAGTTGCCATGATTATGTAAAATTACGCCATATAAATGTGGAAAAGATCGGGAAAATACAAATAAAGAAAACGATATGGATGAATGAAGAGGAAGAATTGTTTAATCATATATTGAATACTAAAATATCAAAAGACAAACTTCAAAAGTACCTTCAAATTCCATTCAAAACAATAATAAACAATTTTATTCAACATTCTAAAGTTTATTAAATAATAAATTGCGTTTTCTTTCATTTATATAATGTTTAAATGTATGTATTTTTGTTTAAATGAGTTCTTTTTATTAAACTCTTTCATCATATGACTAAATGTTTAAATAATAATTCACAATTCCACAGACTTACAAAATTGATAACTTTAATTTTTTGTTTTAAAAAGTCGAGTAAAAAATGTTTAAAAATAAAATATATAAAAATATATAATATTAAAGGGAAATCGATGAAAATGGATGAAAATTATTGTAAATTCAACAGATTTAATCACTGTGTAGCATTCTAGTCCATATGTGAATGGAAAATTGTTCCGAATTTTGATTTAGGAATTTTTTATTTAAGTTTGTTTTTTTCAAATGTTCATATGCTATCAGTGACGCAGCCAAAGGGGGGGGGGTGACGGACCTCGCCCCATCCTAAGGTTAGCAGAAAAAGCACAATATTTATTCGTCTAGTGACATGTTTAGCAGTAACTTCCAACACTACAATTATTTACTCCCAAAATATTAAGCACACATTCATTATTTGATACTATTAATTATTTATGTGATTTATGTGAGAAAGTGAAATTCTGGCTAACTATTTTTGGGCCAGCACACAAATAGCCTTGAGAATTGTTTAAATGCATCAGTAATACAGCACGAAAACCCAGCACCAAGATAGCTTAAAATACAATATACAACACCAACTAAACACTTTAAAATCTGAGAGAATATAAATAAATATAAAATCAAAAACATAAAAGTAAAATAAAATAAATACAAAATGCATCAAGAACCGCACGAAATCTACATATAAAATAACATAATAACAAGAAAATTTGACATTTATATAAAAGTAAAAATTAATGAATTAAATGAATAAAAATAAAATATTTTTGGCTGAATAAATTTAATTAAAAATGTAAAAAATAAATTACCAATTTAAATTAAGAAATTAATAAAAATTTAATTTAGATAACATAATTTCAAGGTCGAATTTTGTTTAATCGCAATAAAATTAACACGCAAGGTTAAGGCCAAATTATAGGTATATATACTGATGTGTTTTGACAAATTTTCAGTCTTATTTTTCAGAGAAAAATTTTCTAGCATACCTCGAGTTAGTGTGCATAACTAGCTGAGAGCCGTGCATTCAGCCAATTAACACTGATAAGTGTTTTGACTGAACACGTTAACTCTCAGATAGTGCACGGGTATTGATTTATATGATGTTATGAATTAATGACAAGATGATTTTATGCCAATTTATTTGATTGATACTACGCAAATTTGCAAAATATTATGAATTATTGACAAGATGATTTTATGCCAATTTGCAGGATAAATTTATGTATGCCAAATAAATATTTTAAAGCCAACAATTTTGTGGTCGAAACTTTTACTCAATTGATATGGTAAAATTTATTCTATTTCTTTTTCGGCCCACAGCCACCACATCACCGCAAGAAAGCAAAATCAACATACAATTCAGACTATGCAGGTGCAGTTTATCTGCCAATAGCCTGTGCCCGTGAAGATTCCGGCGTGAATAACGCAGGGCCTAAACGTCAATAGTATCCGTCATAGGGGAATTGGGAGGAGGGGAAGTAGTCTTTTGGCTACTCCTCCACCACTCATTTCCTGTAAATTCAACCTAAAAATCACTAATAACAATCGGCTAAAAATCACTAACACTGAGTAGTCCAGTGGGCACTCATTAACTATGAAATGAACATACATAGATCTTAAGGACAAAGAGAGGGAAGGAGTAGCGGGGAAAATTGCGAAATCGTTGCAACAGTTAAAATGAATAGCCATCGGAAAAGATTAATCCGAACGACTAAAATCATGGAAAATAATATTTTAAATGATATATAGGAATTAAATAAAGTAGGTTGAATTGAGACGGAAAATATGGGCGGAACGCTGCGCAAATTTTCGGAAATAATTAAAAACTTTATCAAAAACTGTAAAATAAGGGCGGAACGCTGCCCAAATTTTCCGAATCAACTAAAATACTTATCAAAAATAGCAAAGTAAAAGTAGAATACGGCTCAATAATTGATAGAATATCCTGATAAGACCGTAAAATAAGGGCGGAACGCTGCTCAAATTTTCCGAATTGATTAAAATACTTACAGAAAATAGTAAAACAAAAGTGAAATGTTGTTCGATTGTTAGTGTAATATTCTCTTGAAACCACAAAATGAGGGCGGAACAATGCTCAAATTTTTCAAATCAATAAAAATACTTTGTCGGAAACTGTAGAATAAGGATGGAGTAAGGCTAAATTTTTATATAAGAAAAATATTTCTTAAAGCTGAGGAATAAGGACGAATCCATACACAAAAATTTGTTAATAATATTGATAATAATTATAATAATTATAAAAATAATAATAATAATAATAATAATAATAATAATAATAATAATAATAATAATAATAATAATAATAATAATAATAATAATAATAATAATCATGGTACTTGTAATAATAATGATAATAATTAGGATAATAATAATAGCAATAATAATAATAGTAGTAATAACAATAAAAATAATGGTAATTATAGTAATAAAAATAATAATAAAGGTAATAGTAGTAACAATTAATAAAGGTAATACATATAATAGTAACAATGATAATGCTAGTAATAATAATAGGGAACATTGTAGTTATAATAGGGATAAGGGTAAAAGATATACTGTGGGAATATTTAACTTAACAAAGGGTGTACATGCCATAGAATAATCATCAACACGGTCGACGATAAGAAGGACTATGGGAATGGACATAACAATGAATGATATGAGAATATAGGTTAACCTTTGAAAGAGATAGGAGAATAATGGGACCTAAAAATCGAAATCGAGCACAGGCCTTCTATCGGCAGCTCGTTGGACCCATGGATCGTTCGGTCAACTATAGTATTAGCAATAGCGCTCACTTTTTGCGGACGATCTACCCACTCGAACACAGTTCCAACGTTGCTTAGCAACCGGTGCCGAGTGGTAAGCGAAAGATATTTGTATGGGGTTGTCTGGGTAACAACCATATAGTTTCAAAATATCAACACCCAGAAACCCACCACTATAGAGTTCAGAATGTAATTAAATTAAAACAGCATCTCAAGTGTAAAGCATAGTAGAAATATAATAAAAAGAATAGTTTTCTTGCAAATTGTCCCCTCCCCATGAAAATTATAATTTGAAAAAATACTATTGCTCGAAGGTGAGGACCGTTTTGCTTTTTTCATTGCTTCTCCAAGATGAAATCCTTGCCCCCCACCCAAGACAAAGTCCTGGCTGAGCCACTGTATATTATATATTATTCATATATAATTATTTGAATGTTTGTGATATGTTGAAATTGAACGATAATATTGCAATAGATATTAGCATTCTTAATAAATGTAATCTTTTTTAATAATAGATATCGAATTAAACGAATTCTCTTCAAACCCACCCCTTAAGTTTTTTAATTAAAATTTTTAATTCAAGAACAAATTATATTCAACAGCACTTAAAAAATATATTTTAAATACAGAATAGATGTATTCTCTATTTTAAACTTTTGAAAAAATACACTCGTCATGTCTGATGAATCAATTCCAGATTTACTATTTGAGAGATCAGGTGCGAGAAACCTTTGATAAAGAAATTCAAGAGTGAATTTCAAAGGGTTGATTGCAAGAATGACATGGGCTACATGACCGAGTTATACCTTCATTAGCAGTTGAACACGACAATAAAGGAAAAATCCACCCAATATTAGATTTCCGAAAGTTAAACGCGTGGCTCGAATGTAATATGAGTGACAGCGACTGAGGTTGAGAAAAACAGCAGTTTATCTTGATTTATGTAGTTATTAACTTGCAAATTCACATTGGAAAAACCTTGCAGCGTTATTTAGTTGTGCGATTCGTGCAAAACAATACTGATTAATTCGCGAGGGATTCGGTTTAAACTGCTCTACCAAACTGCTCTCTCTAATTCTGATATTAGAGACTCCACATTCAGCTACATCGACGGCATAGAGGTGAATTTTTACAAGCTGAACCAAAGCAATCATGAAATTACTTGACTAAATATTGCTTAATATCATTGCAAGACCGGAAATCAAGTCGAAATCGAGTCATGATCCAGTTGAAAATTATTTTCTATTTTTCTTCACGTGGTTTCTAAATATTCAGTGGCAATACCAAATGGTTAAACACTACCATGAAATGGATACAAACTGAAGATCAACAGTTAGCAACAGTATTTTATCTATTGCTGGTTGACGAAGCAGAGATCCTGTTGAAAGAAACCAAATCCACATTGGTAAAATAAATGTCTGATAGTGAAATAAGGGTGTGGTTCTTAGAAACATTCTCGGTGAAAAGATCGATTCTGAGCAAGAACTGAGTTCAATAAAACAAGATATTAATGAAAGATTTGCAACGTTTGATATTAGGGTACACAAATTGATTACAGAAGTTTATGATTCGGGTTTGTCAAAAGAAGAGAAAGTATAGCATGTTATTTCTAAACAAATGCAAAATGATCGCATACGAAACCAGGCATGAAAATAAAAGAGACGAGAACGTTGATTAAGGCTTTCGAAAATATGGATAGAGAGACAGAATAAGTAAAAACTTGTTCAAGTGTAGCACAAACTACCCATAGAAGAGAAAATAAGGAACTTTTTTCAAGACTCTCCAAAAGCAAAAGATCCAATTGAGTTTCGATATTTCATCTTATTGTTGAGGAACTCTTGACGCAGTTGCAATTGAATTTTCTCTAAATTGCAACGTTTTAAAGGATTTCCAGCTATCTGGTATAACCTTTTTAGAAATAATTTTATTAAATAAAAAAGTTAGTAGTTTACCCTCGGGATCCAGCATCACCAGGTCTCGATATTTTATACCATCAACACCAGGACTTGTGTTGTCAGCTTTCTTGAGCTCAAATAATACCTCAGAATTCGATAAATATTTAAGTTTAAGGTTTTTATCAGAACGATTACAAAATTTAAACACCTTATCCCAAGTTCGTTCTAAAGGAATTTTGTGCTCAAAATTCGTTATAATGTTTTCATATTTAGGTCTAACATCCACATCTA
Organism: Schmidtea mediterranea; assembly: GCA_022537955.1. Classification (NCBI taxonomy): domain Eukaryota; kingdom Metazoa; phylum Platyhelminthes; order Tricladida; family Dugesiidae; genus Schmidtea; species Schmidtea mediterranea. The sequence goes on from CM039679.1 coordinate 81,846,411, forward strand.
CATCATTAATGATCGTGTTTACAGTGGTTTTCATGTCACTGTTGAAATTTTTAATTAAATTACCTTTATTAATTTGAGATTCTACTCTTTCTTTATTGCCCAAGTAAGGTTTGTGTGTTGGCACAGTTTTAATAGAAATTTGATCCAAAATTACATCGACGATTTCATCAACTTTCATTTTAAATACTTTTATTAAAAGTTGATCAATTTTATTTTTACGTTCTTTTAAATTTTCACTTTCTTTATGATTTTCATTAATTATATTATTTTCTAAGGATTCACTTTTTTTATTTCACTAACTATTGGAAGGAAGGAGCTTACCACATTACCAATTTGTCTTAAATTCAAACCAACTAAAGGCAAATCATTGGCATAATTTGACATGTAAGAACAAAACAGAATTTTGCTTATTAAGCCTGAACCACGAATATCATGTGGGCATTCACCAAGATTTAATACACGATTAGGTGATTCTCTAATTTCATTAATTTTATTTCTTAGAATCTTACAATTAGACAAATAATTATCATTTCCTAAAAGAGTTGTTGGGTTTAAAAGGTAATATTCATCAGTGTTGTGGTCTATGATAAAAAGAATTTCACGAAATTTTGGAGGTGCTACAATGGCGAATATAACTTGTGCTTTGATAATATTATCATAGTTTAAAAAATCATTTAAATAGCGAGTGCAATCATCCATAATAGCAGTGCACATTGCTGAATTTACGAATATAAAATTGCTGGGTAAATTTAAATTTTTAAAATATTTTGTGATAATTTCATCATTAATTGAAAAACTAATTAAATTTAAATTTTTACAGATCTCATTTGTTATTTGTAGTTTAAATGATTTTAAAGTTTCATTGATTTTAGTAAATGAAAGGATATTACCAAAGAAGAATCTCTCGAGAAATTCAATAAACGCAGAAGCAAAAAAATGTGGATCTTCCGATCTAAACGAGAAGTGAGTCTGCTTATGATTAACAATAAAATTGACTTTCGCAGTAGAAATGAAGAATTTATTCAGATAATCAGTCATGCTTTCACCAATACTGACAAGTCTCTCATTTAAGACTCTGCCTTGAAAGTTTAAGATGTAGCTGCGCTCGAATACAGGGGAAAATATATACAGACACCAGTGTGGGTTGTTTGGAATGACAGCAATTGCATACTTTACTCTCGTAAATTGCCAAAATGTGACGTTTTCTCTTATAAATTGATTATTATGTGCAATAAGATTCAACGTCAATTCAGGAAACAATACGGTTATATAATTTTTATTACTAAACCATTCTTTTATTAAAGAAGGTACACAGGAATTCTCATTTTGGAGAGAAGCTTTATAAGGAAGTGCTACTTTTGGTAGTCTTGTTACATTTTGGAAGCGTTTAAAAATAGGCAATGTCGTTATACCACCCCCAGAGACTTTTGGTGGATTCTGAAATTTACTAGTTTGGAATCGATGGACATTTTTACGTATTGTTTCAATAAAGTTGTTGTGAAATGTTTGCCATTCTTGGCTTATCAGCATAGCATACGCGCAGATGTAAGGTCCACAATCGTAATTATTATCCTGGTAAACAAGGTTATCATGGGGGTGAAAGGTTACAGCAGCTTTGAGATCAAAAAGATTATTTAAAGCCATCGTGATTTTAAGTGCACTTGACTTATTAATAAGGTTATGCCGTTTACCGAGAATTGGGTTAACAAAATAGGAAATTTTAGTCAATTTACAGTAAACAAAAAGGATCCAATGAGATCCATTGATGTTAAGAGGGCATAATATTATTTGCGCTTTAAAAAGATTATCTGGCATTGGAAATATTTCGTCTTTGCAATTCGAACTTAAAATTTCGACGATAAAACATTTGACCGGTGCAAAGTTTGGATTACCGATGTGACTCTCAAGATAATAGTCAATATCATCAACGGTAAACCAGATTTTGGGGTCGCGTTCAGGAAAAAAGTAATTAATTATAGTGCTATCTGCATCAGTCTCTTCAGAGATTGGAACAGATATTGAAACTGATGCAGGCACTTCCCTTCATATAGATTTTTGTGCCTTGGGTTTTACAGCTTGTTTTGATGTTATTTTTTTCAGAGGTTTATCTATAGTAACTGGCTCAGTTTCGTCAATGTCTGTTGGAAAAGTATCCAACTAACCAACTATAACTGTGTCAGGAGTGGGATTGACCGGTTCTACTATTAAGATATTTAAGTTTTCATTAGGAGATACGTCTATATTATTGTCTACAACTGCTTCTCGCTCTTCAAAAAGTTCATTTGACTGAATGAGCTTAGTTATGAAATCACTCATTTTTAGTGTACAAATTTTTCTACAATTGAAGGGTATGCGATAGTTAAAATTATCTTTATTTAGAAATCGTTTTTTGTCCCTAATAATAAAATAAAGCATTCTCTTTGCTTTAACCAAATCATCTACATCATTGTCGATTTCTATGTTATTAATTTTTTCACCTAAACTAGTTAGAAATTTCAGTTGGTCGGATTTGGTTAGTATAAGATTGGTCAATCACCCCAAGAAAGTTATTGATTTCAATTATAGTTTCAGGACAAATGATATTGTGGATTCTGTCAATTTCACTAGACAATTTCCATTGTTTGAGCTTCAAAAGTTTTTCTTTACAACTTGAACTATAATTGGAAGAAGAAGGAATCAATTCAATCAATTTTGGAGTCCACAATTCAATATTATCAAGATTTAAGAAAGCACAAGTCTCAAGATCTAGAATTGAGTTCATTAACAAACAATTAACAATATAGTTTTGAACATAATTTTCATAAGTTCCGTTTGTTGAAGTATCAAAATTGCCTTTTAAATTTAGGTAATTTAAATGAAAAATTATATCAACCAGTTTCTCTGGAGACTTTGGTTGACATAAAAGAGAATTTAAAATATTATCATATTCAGATAAACCAAAGAGACTAAACAAACCAAGGTTAAACATGATATCGGATTCAGATTCCACTTGTGGAAACTGAGAATCATTTAATTTATCAATCTTAACAAATTTACCTCCCACAAATGAGATCTGTTGAGGAAATGTTTCTTCAATTTTAAATTTATTAATTAAATTAATTAATTTTTCAAGGTTTTCATCTATGCTTTTTTTCGATGAAAAAAATTTCCTTAATTTCAGGGAATGAGTTAAATAGTTCTTTAATTTGTGAACGGGACAGTTCAGTAATTTTTTGGCCCAACTCACCCTCGATCTCACAACTATTTAACAAACCCAACATTAAAAAATCCCCATCCTTATATTTAATTTGGGATTTAACCAAATAGTCGGATAGGCTATTTTTAATTTTTAATAAAGTAATTATTTTATTTATTTGTTCCTCTCTGACTGTGACATTACTAATATTAGTTCTCTCAGCCAGTTTATCTGAAAGAACAAATAAAAACTTTTTTATCGATAAAGAAGCAGGGATAAATTTATTGTTATTGTAATTTTTAACAATCTTTGAGTTTATTAAAGATGTTTTGATTTTTAAGTTTTTAGAAATTTTAGATTTTACTTTGCTACTATTATAAAAATCAATTGTAACACATATATAATTATTTTTAAAAAAGAAATTTTTAAATCCAGCTATATTTAGGGGATTATCTGTTTTAGAAATTTTGGTCAACTCGATATTTAATACATCAGATTTCTTTTCTGATTCTTTACTTTTCAATAAAGCAAATAAATTGGGAAATAGCTTAAAAAACTGTTGCTTCTCTTTGGAATCTAAAACTCTAACAAATAGCGAAAAGTTTACTCTAGAAGTATGCTCTATTGTCTTTTTAGAAACTTTCTTAGAAGGAACAATTTTAGTTGGTATTTTCCTAATCAAATCTTCTTCTGATAACTTAAGACAAGGAACCTTATTTTGGACTAAAAGAGCTGAAGGAAGTTCACTAACAAGATTAGTCTTAACAATTGAAAGAGGTTCCTTAATATGGTTAGTTTTAAAAATACAATTTAATTTATTATTATTGTCAAAACTACCATTCAAACCAGATATAAGATAATTTAAAGTATTAACAATAGAATCCATCTTACCGTTCAGAAGCTCATTACTTCTTTCCAATGCATGAAATTTTTCATTAATCTGGAAAACAGGCATATCTTTAGAAGGCACACGAGAGCCAGGCACCGATTCATTCCAAAATTCCTCTTCCTGTTTCGATTTTGCATTAAGATTTTTCGAAAAAACGCTGAAAAAGAGCAGCAAATTCTCCGATTTCGATTTTCATAACGTTAATTTTAAAAATAACGTGCAACTTCTTATGTAATATTCTAAAATCAAAAGGATTATTAGGTAATAAAAAAATTTACGTAGGATTTTTTCGAGTATTAATTTTTACTTTTTTTTGTTATAAATTGAAATATCAAATATAGTTATTTGACAGGATTAAATTATTAATTCTTTTTATAATAATATAGTAATTAAACTTCAAAATGATAATTGTTTATTTTACTTTTAGGTTCTTTGTAGCACAATGTTTAATTATTATTATTTTTCAAAGAAAATTTCAATTTATTTTATCAATTAATTTTTAGTGGTGACACAAATTATTAATATAATACTTAATTAAATATAAATTATAAATTCTTTACAAAAATTAATAGACAATAATTATATTTTTCATTTTGTTATTGACTCAAACTAATTTATTAAAAAAAAACAAAACAATAATAATAACTTTTATGATGTGACTATCATATTTTATTGATTTAACTTGATATGAATCTTTTCCATGTAACTATAGCAACCTATTTTATTAAATTTGATTTTAAAAATTTAGTTTTCAAATATCTTAGTTACATGTTATTCAATTTATTTCTTTGTAGGGAATCAACAAATAACTTATTGCATATGTATTCTTGAAAAATTAATCGATGAGAAATAAATCAATAAGTATTTTCATTTTGTACTTTACTCAAAATAATTTATTAAAAAGTTAATTTCCCGATGTGACCATCATATATCATTGATTTATCTTGATATTAATCTTTTCCATGTAACTATAGCAACCTGTGTTATTAAATTTGATTTTAAAAATTTGGTTTTCAAACCTATTAATTATATTTTATTTCTCTGTGTGGAATCAACTCATAATTTATTGCATAAACACATTTTTTTTGAAAAATTAACCGATGTGATATAAATCAATAAGTATTTTTCATTTTGTAATTTTCTTGATATTAATGATTTTCATGAAACTATAGTAACCTATGTTATTAAATTTGATTTTCAAACATCATATTTATAATTTATTCAATTTAAATTGATTAAAATTTCAATTTGGATGTAATTTTTAGTATAAACAATCGATTTTAATTAGTATAAACGAATGATTTTGAGGTATAAACAATCAATTATTAATTAAATTATTATTAAAATATTATCATAAGTAAGTTTACTTTTTATGTATATTTAATTTACTATTTGTTTTTTAGTGAATTATTGCTATACATATAAATTTTGCGTAGCTATCAGTCACGAAGATGTTCACTACTGTGAACTTGTTACATCATCATATTTCAAGATAAATGATGCTGGTTTCCCTGGTTACGTGTGTCCAGAATGTCTCACAATAACATCTGGTAGATGGTCAATGTTTTTACAACAACACGGGCATCACCTCAGACAATTCGGAGAATTGAAAAGTAGTATAGTTGCCAAAAGTAAGTTTATGTATAATATAACTAATTATTAACCTTTTTTAGTATTGTCAAAGAGGACAACCCTTCAAGACACTTTGCATATTGATAAATATGATACAAGTAATCTTTTGATAATTTTTAATGATTTTTAAATTATTAACCGTTAGATACTTTTAATTATCAAGATTCAAGATCGAGTAATGAAAGAAATGAATATAAAAATGGTAATTTTTTACTTTTATTTAAATTATTAATTATTTTTAATTTAGATGATTTAAATGTTCACATTAAAAACATAGATGATAGAATATTTTATGAAACAAATTATGACGAACTTGAAAATATCTCTACTGTAAATGTTAAATGTGAGTTTTTAGTTATTACAATCAGAATTATTTAACTTTTTTCATGTTTCAGGTAATCTTTATCCGAAGTATTGTCAATCTACAAGCCATGATAACAACTGCCACAATAAAATGAATCGATATTATCAAGTGAATAATTATTATATATGTCCTGTATGCCAAACTAAACCTCTGACCCGTACCTTAAATTTTATAATGACCATAAAAATCACTTGACTCAATTTTATACGGATAAAAATTCATTGTTTAAACACAGTTTGAAACGAAAAAGCACCATAAAATCTGAAATACTTGAAAAAATATTTATTAAAGATGATTTACAAATTGGACTAGGGTTAAGTGACAATATTGTTGAACCAGAAATTGAATATGATTTACTACGCTCACATCGAATTATAAAAGTGAACATCGGAAGATATAATGTTAAGGAAATAGTTCTTCCATCTTCTCTTTTGGAAAAATTAAAAATTACATTAAATGAAATGAAACATTCTAAAGTTCAATTTGGAATCCAAGTAGAATTTGAAAAAGATGGGAACTCAAAGTAGTTAGTATATCAAATCGCGCTGTTTCAGTGACTGCAACTTTTCTTGATGAGGGTATAAAGAAAATAAATGAAAAGATTGTTGAACGAACAGAATTAGGAAGTAGTTGGAAAATAAACCGAATAATAGAAGTAAATTTCAAAGTAACCAAAGTTTCGAATATATCTAGGTTATCTGGACATAGTTATATTCCAACACCTAAAGCTCTATTAGGTAAAAAGGCAATAGTTAACGTACAAAATACCGATAATTTATGTTTCATATATAGTGTTTTGGCTGTATTGAAATCTGATAAAATCAAGAAAGATAGAGATGGACCAAGAAAATATTTACCGTATATGAATGACTTGGTATACGATCCTAACGATATGCCAATGAAACTGTGTGATATTCCAACTTTTGAGAAGAAAAATCCTGGTTTAGCAATTAATGTAATGATTTATAATAACGAAAATTTTGAGGATAGAGAAGAACTTATAATGAAGCATCCATATTTAAATATAATTCACCGAACAAAAGTAACTGGAGTGGATCCAATTTATTTATTATTGATAAAGGGGGGTGAAAAATATCATTATACAGCAGTAACTAATTTACAATCCTTGATGAATTGTCATAAAAACAATGATTGTAATGTTCGAATTTGTTGCAAATGGTGTGAAAATTGTTTAAATGGATTTCGTAAACCAAAATCCTTTGAAAAACACCAAGAGTTATGTAAGAAAAATCAGTTGGGTACTACGCTATATACATTACCAAAAGATAAAGATAAATATTTGGAGTTCAAAAACTGGTCAAAAACGATAACACCTCCTTTCGTTATCTATGCAGATTTTGAATCTATTTTACTAAAAGATGACATTTATTTTCAAAAACATTTGCCAATTTCTGCTGGACTCTTATTAATCAACAACTTCACTGGTATGACAAGTTACCATCATTTCATTGGTCAAAACTGCGTTTGTGAATTTTTGAAGAAGGTTTCAGATACAGGAACAAACATTGTACTACCATATTATAAAGAAAATGGGGAAAAGCTAATGTTACCACTTACTTTTGACGAAGGATATTCATTTGATAATTGTGAATATTGTTATTTGTGTAGTAAGAACATACTAGATAAGGTTAGAGACCATGACCATTTTACAGGAAAATATATTGGTTCAGCATGTAAAAGTTGTAATGTTAATAGGAGCATCAAAGAATTATTACCTGTAGTGTTTCATAATTTACGTGGGTATGACTTACATCATATCCTTAAGTATGGAATAAATCAATTTCCCAATTGGAAGTTATCATGTATTCCAATTAGCAGTGAAAAATTCTTATCCCTTATGGTATATGTTGGTAAGCTTAGAATACGTTTTATCGACTCTTACCAGTTTGTTAATGACTCATTAGCTAGGGCTGTGAAAACTTTGAATAGTTTACTATTAACAAAATCTGTTTTTACTGGTACCATTGTTAATGAAAAAGGTATTTTTCCTTACAACTTTGCCACTAGTTTAGAGGTTCTTGAAAATACTTATGAACTGCCTCCAATCTGGGAAGGAGTGAGTGAAGTTGAATATAAGAAAGCTCAATTAATTTGGACTGAAACTAAATGTGTAAATTTACTTGACTATATGATGATATACTTGAAACTCGATTGCTTTCTTTTATCTGACTTTTTCCAACAATTTCGGGCGAAATCTATAGCTCATAATAGTTTAGAGCCTTTAAATTATTTTGGTATTCCTGGAATGTCTTGGAGTTCTGCGTTAATAACTTTAGATAAACCCATTGAACTATTGCAAGACATGAAAATTTATAATTTCTATGAGGGTGGTATTCGTGGAGGTCTTACTTTTGTTAATAAACACTTTGTAAAAACTGATGAAACTAATGAGTTGCTTTATATAGATATTAATAATTTATACGGTTGGGCTTTAAATCAACCTTTACCTTGTGACAAATTCAGTTGAATACATTATGGTTTTGATTCAATATTGTTAGATTGTTTTTCTTTAAATCTTGAATCTTTGTCGTATGGTTATACTCTTGAAGTAGATCTTGAAATTCCTTCTGATCTTCACGATAAGTTAGACGACTTTCCTATTGCTGCTGAGAAAATGAAACCTGAGGGATCTAAGGTTGAAAAATTGTTATTGACTCATTACCCAAAAAAGAATTATGTGATTCATTGGCGTTTACTAAAATTATACTTGTCTTTTAGTGTTAAGGTTACTCATGTGAATCGGGCTGTAAGATTCAAACAGTCTCCTATTTTTAAAAACGGCATTGATACCAATACAGAGTTAAGAGGAAAAAGTACAAACACGCTAGATAAAAATTATTATAAGCTTCTAAATAATAGTTTGTATGGTAAAACTGTCGAAAACCTGAAAAAAAAGAATGACTTTAAGATTATGTAATACAGAAAAGAAGATGATTACATATGCTTCTAAACCAACTTTTCAAAGAAGTATCAAAATTGCTGATGATCTAATTGCTGCTTTGTTAAATCCAGACTCAGTATGCTTAGATCGACCGAGTTATATTGGACAATCGGTACTTGATTTGTCCAAACTTCGAATGTACGAGCTGCAGTATAAGGACTTGGAAAATACCGACGACAATTTAATTTTGAGATTAATATAGTCGCAGGAGATACAGACTCTTTCTTCTTGGAGATTAAAAATTGTAAACTAGATATTCTTTTGTCTGAAATAGTTAAGGATAATCTTTTGGATACATCTAATTATCCATCTACTCATCCACTTTATTCTAAAAAACTTGATTCGGTCATTGGAAAATTTAAGGATGAAAGCAAGGGAGAAGGTTATGATGAATGGGTATTCCTTAGACCCAAATGCTATAGTTTACTAGGAAAATCAAAATGCCTAAAAGCTAAGGGAGTCACATTGAAGGACACAACGTTAACTCATAAATCTTATAAGGACTGTTACGAGAAAAACTCCATCTTTTCTGTACCTCAATTTCGTATTGGTACAAACAATCACCAACTTTATAGTTTTAAAACTTCAAAAGTTGCACTAACAAACAAAGAGGATAAAAAAAAGAATGTAAGCCTGGCATACGGTCATTATATGATTGAGACTGACAATGAATAAAAATAATAATTTTCCACATGATTATCCAACAGCACATCCAACAGCACATCCAACAGCCTATCAAACAGATCATCCAACAGCTTAGCCAACTGTTCATTGAATTAATAAATGTATACCTATATACGTTCTTGTTCTTATTCATTATTTTGTATTTTATTTTTGTGTTTACATTATATTTTAGTTTGTTTTGTTTTTTTAGGGGAGGGGTACCAAAAAGTGCGCCAGATGGCACACATCTACCTACTACCTAAAAATTTGTATGAAAATTTTCTCAGGAATTAGATAGATGGAATATAAATACAAAATATATATCAGTTGTTCATAATAATGCTGCAAACATTTTGAAAGCAAGGACCGATGAAATGGGAAATAGCATAAGGTGTTTTGCTCATTTGAAGAGTTTTAGAAAGTGAGAAGAAAGTCAATGTTTTAAAAGTTATTAGACGGGTTGTAGGTCATTTTAAGCCTAGCTCGACAGCTAAGGCTTTATTAGAAAAACACCAAAAATCACGTAACTCCATTTTAACTAAATACAAATATAAATAAAAATTTATACAATAAAAAATTTCCTTGAGATAATTTAAACATTTTTTTTCTAAAAAAGATTTTTATGTAATCGCAATAAAATTTTAATGGTTTTGATATTAATGTTAACAGCGAGTATTCAAATAAAACACAAACAATCACCCCTTAAAAAAGCAAACAGTACAAAATTTTGTTGTGGTGGGTTGTGAAAACTTTTTCAGAAATTTAACTCATATAAAAAATAACAAAACAATTACTGTATATACTCGCATATAAGCCACCCCCCCTTAAATTTGGTTGCAAAAATGTCCAAAATAGATTACCCGCATATAAGCTGCCTATTAAAATGAAATTTTTGGTAATATTTAATTTATTTCAAATTATGCAATTCACTAAGAACCATAACAATTTAACAAAACAAATTTTTCAGAAGAGAATAGCAAAATGTTTTCTGTGAACGTAAACTGAGATTTTTTAAAATTTATCATCAGCTCATTGGTAAAATGTCATCGTTAATGTCCATTTCTGAGTCTTCTGAACATTGCTTTTCATCACCACCAATTTCATTATCTGAATCAAAAATGAAATCTTCTTCAGTGCACTACAAAGCATTGCTAATACAGCACTTCTGAAATTATTTTTTGATCATTTCCGGTGGAATTGTGTCCCATGCGATCTCGACCCACTAGGCCTCCAAGTCAATGACTGGCTTCTTCAAATTCTTCAAATTGTTGATTCACCTGTTCCAGAAATCATCCATTCAGACCACATATCAATAATCATTTTAACAGAATTTATACAGGTCATCACTATGAACTTGTACCTTATTGACAAGAATTGATTTAATTGGAAATTAATAATCACGTGGAAAATACAGTAATTTTAAAGCATATTTTTAGATTACACCAATGGCTTTAGTAATCCTTTCAACGCATTAGGCTTGTGAAAGCGCTTAGGTGGCAAAAGAACACGAGCATCTATATGCGTTTGACTATGTGCTCACCTTACTGCCTAAAATCATGTATTTTATCTGACATAAATTTGTTAACGGTACGCGAACCCTGCGGGGTGTTTTGCACCCCAGCTAAAGTTTGACGCTATGGTATATTCAAACCAAACACTGTAAGACTTGAAATTTTATGACTTTACTTACCTATCCAAAGGCAACATTTTTGCTAATTTCAAAATCTACACCATACACAGAATTGTTTAACACACATTTTATAGTGTTGTATACTCTGTGGGGTGTACATTACCCCACAGAAACTACACATTGTTCAGTCATACTTTGCGTTCATTTCATTATATTAGACAGCAAAATCGCTGCTATTATATTGCCGTCCACTTTGAACCAATTAAGCTGTATAAGATAGTAATTTTATTATCAAATCAAAACGCTCTGAATCCCAACATCTTTTCAAAATAATATAAATAGTCACATGATTATGATAAATTTAACAAATAATGATCACGAACAAGTAGGACATAAGCTCACTGTGTGTTGCACACAGATAAGTTTTCCACACCGATTGCAGCTCTTTTTCGTTTTTCTATCTTCTTGTCGACCACAAAATTCACATCGTCCTTGGCTTTGTGAACGTTCCCGCACCACATCGGGAAATGCGACTCCGACCAATCGCATTGTTTGTTTGACAGTTTCACGCAACCTTATGTGGCTTTCCTTCTTTGAATATGTGGCAACACTATTTCATATCCAAGCCCTCGCTTGAAATAGTAATGTTTCTCTCCAAACAGTTTCATATTGGAAATAATAGCGACATCCACGCATGTGAAAAAAATGGAATAAGGCCACCTTCTACATTTGTGCTTTGACCAAAACATACGTACAAATTTATCTAGTGTGTCGACGCCAGACTTCGTTGAATTATAGTATGACACAATATCTGGTTTGCCATCACCTCGGTCCACCTGACATCCATGCATAGTCGAAAGCAACAAGACCGGTTTGTTGGACTTGTCCCAAAATGAACAAATAGTTCGATTGCCATTGTAGTAGGGCTTGCTGCCTCCTCGATTACGATTTGTTACACATTTTGCAGCAAGTGGTATCTCTATTTTATTGTGTTTCAAAGTGTCAACCATTGTGGTATACTTTCCTAAGAGGCGGTCAGCCAATGCGAAGGTTGTGAAATAATTGTCCATTACGATGTTATGGCCTTTCTCTAAATACGAATGAGCCCACTCCATCGTAACAGCTTCGCAAAATGATGTATATTTTTCGATCACGCCATGGGAAAATGTACCTTGGCCAATGTAAACAAGGCACTGTAGAGGCATTGCCTTTTCAGCGTCCATGAGCCAGAAGATTTTGATGTCAAACTTGCCTGCCGTAATTAATCCAGATTAATCCAGATGGTGTAAAAGGTCGCTATTATCATTCTCTCCACTGAATCATCGTCACTACTGGATTCAACGTTTACGTTCTCTTCATCAAGCACATCATCTTGTTCTTCAACATCCTCAATTGTACTTTCATCTTCTTGCGGAGCAATTACTTCATTTACGTAGTCATCTTCTGCTAATTCATTTTCTAACTCATCTTCTTTTTCGACAGGAACGTTATAAATTAAAGCATTTGCCACAGTACGAACGTTGCGTTAGGGAAGTTGATGTTTAGACATGGTATGGCCAATAATCAAATTATGAATAGCCACTAAATATCTGTCGTTATATACATGTTTATGAAACCTGTGTGTAAGATTAGTTTATGTGTGTCTCTATTATTTATTGTTTACAGTAAAAAAAGATTCATTACATTGCTTCCTGTGTTAACTAAATTTTCTATTGCCATTATAATCAGTAGAACCTTCTATGATGTTCATTGATAAATGAAACAATATTGTCCTATCTAAAACGTTTCTCTGGTGAGTACTGTCATGGGACAATCCGCTTGGAATACAGAGTAGTATATATATATATGTATGTGTGTGTGAATGTCCCAATCATTTACTCTACCATAGTAGTGTGAATAGTCACATTTGTATAGCAAAATAGTGCATTTTGTAGTGGGGTAACCCTCCCCCACGCGGTACACCACCTAGATAAATTCAGAGGGTACACGAACCATTAATACAGTTTGTTAGAAAATACTCGGTCCGTAATACAAGGTCGTACCAATATTTTTCAAAGAAAACAACAATTGAAACGACATTATTTTGTTAAAAAAAAGACACCAACCAAATTATCATTGAATATTTTGATGGATTCTAAATTAAATCAGCATAACACAAGAAAGGACAAAAAGATGTTAAGTAATGTTGCATTGAGGCCCATTTATTTATAACACAGTATAGAGATCATGATAAGATACTATCAAAATATAATAATAATAGAAAATGCAAAAGTACACGAGACACTTCATTAAGAGTAATAAAGAAGATATACTGATAAGAGCTAAGAATATGAAGAAAGAAAGAAGAAAACCCAATATCTGCTGAATTTTATTTGGAATGAGGCAAAAAATAGAATTAAATTTGTTTTACTATAATTCCATCCGGGTTGCTTTATTATAAATTATTAAATGATTTTATTATTACAAATAAAAATACCAATCTTATGAATGCCAGTTCGTAATACTGGCTGAAAGCGCGATCTGGACAAAAATAAGCCACTGTGTGACATAAAAAAGGTTAAAGAAAGACTGGCGTGACTTACTATCGCAGAGACAGCTAGAGTTAAATGCGAATATATCAGTAAGAGGTCGTCGATATTTTAATTAAATATTCTAAAGGAAAATATAAATTTTCAGCATAAGAGTAATTTTTGAACAGAAATATTTGATATCAGATTGCTGGTAGAATATGAGACCCATAAATCAGTGCTCCGTGCAGGCGTATATAGTTGTTATAAAACGAAATAAAAATTTATATTAAAGAAAAACATTAAAAATATGAAAATAAAATTTTCTTTTCTTTCTATTATTTTCTATTTGCAATTTCAACCAACAATAACAATGGGTGCCATTTTAAAAGTAATCGAAGTTGTTTTTATCAAATAAACTGTATCATCAATTCAGGACACATCTATCTCATGAACCACACTATCGATTATAAGGTGCAAAAGCTGGCTTCGAGTTTATCTGGAAAGCCTCTTTCGAATATGAAATTCTACAGTATCCGACTGGCAAAGGCTGTTGTGAAAAATATTAAAGAATTCAAAAGAATAGGCAAATTTCAGGCTAAAATAAACAAAATGAAAAACACTTTGACAATGAGTGGCCATTTGAGAATAACGGATTTGAATTTGAAAGCCAAAGCAAAGTTGCCAAAATGTATTAGTAGAAGTAAAAAATTCGTAAAAATAAATATCCCAACTATTGACATTTATGTGATCATTAAAATTACTTGTAACCAAAAAACGTTTTTGAAAAACGTATTTGAAAAACGTAAAAATTACGAGCATTGGGAAACTAAACGTTAAATGTTATGGAATCAGACGAAATTTCGAGAGATATTTAAATTTTATATTAAATTCAAAAAGATCAAAAATATATTTGAAAACATTTTTCCGAAATCTAATTTTATCTTTATTTAAACTTTTATTTTATAAAGAAATGTATTAATAAATGTATTTAAATTGGCAAATAATAATAAGTACTAATTTTTAGTATTTCCAAAATATTTTTTATTATTATTATTATAATTATTATTATTATTATTATTATTATTATTTTTATTTTTATTATTATTATTACAGCTAAACAATTAATCAGGCTATTTAAAATTGGTAAATTCAAACACAAAAAATTTTATATATCATCTTAAACCAGTTTGGATAACCAATACAACCCTGTGGGTCACTATGGGTAAAACATTATAATCCCGCAAACCGCATAATATATATATATAGGTTCATTTATTTACTTTTGTGCAAATCTCTCTAAGCCTTTTTATATTGATTGAGGTTGATCCAATTGTTCTTTAAAATGTCAAGGCTATTTTAGTACGAGGTTCTCGGTTAAAAAAAGAAATTTACATTTCTCTAACTTTTTTTATATTTTTCAGAAATGAATTGGCTAATATCATTGAAAACCTGGCTTACCTGGAACGCTAGATCTAAATCTAAACTTTTTTATTTAGCTGAGTTCTAGCTGGTTATTCTACTGAACACGATGAGTCAAATCCAAATCTATTTACTATTGAAACTTGATTAATATCCCAATATGAAAAAGCTTCACAAAATTATTATTATTTATCATCAGCAATAGAGATTTCTTAATAATAATTTATCTTTTCCCCAATTAAACATTGTCAGAGGTCTATTTTTAGAAAAGAACAAGTAATCCAGGAGTGCGCCATTTTTTTGAAATTGTAAAACTGCCGAAATTCCAGCACATCAGATACGCAGGCAGGAAAACCGGTCTTTCACATATATCTGCTTATTCGATCAGCCGGTTTACTGGCCTGGCGTATAGAAAAGGTTAATGAAAAATTATGTGCAATATTAAATATCTTTAAATTTAAAATCAATTTCGATTGAAATGGTAAAAGTAAAATTTAGAATCGATGTTGCGCGTTCCCTGCAAAACTGATTTTTGGTTCCTTTCTTTCAGGCCGCGGGAAGCGTAAACATTTAAGATGAAATTACTTTACGATTAAAAGTTTTGCCTCTGCGTTACAATAGTTGTAAAAAATTTACAGCTTTTCTGTCTGATTCTGCACTGAGTCAGGTATTTGCATCGATGTAATCCGTAAAAATGTTGCCCTGTCAAAATTGAATAGCCCTGGAAACATGTGTTAATTTTACACCAATAGAAAGAAAATGCTTGAGAAGTCTCCAATGAAGAACATAGTTATTCTTTGGATAATACGTGTGCCATAACCTCTCAACTTTTGAATCCGGATAACACATCTTTTCAGCAACAAATGGGAAATCGTCCAGTTTATCGTGAATTGATACAGGAATTTAAAGATCAACCTTGATGGTATAACCAACAGAAAGTAATTCCAAATCTGCCTATTCACAATAAAAAATTATTTTATTTTCATTGTAATTAATGCTCTAAAAAAAATCTCAGAAAATTCTGTCTGTTAATACGTTTTTTAAAATTTTGATTTGAACATGTGCCTCATTCCAATAAAAACTATCTGGTCACTTTACATAAATATCACAATTTCCGCTTATCTCTCAATAGTCATTAATTACAAATTAAACTCGAATGTTAACAGACTCCCAATACACTAATGAATAAAATCATAAAAACACCAAGGGATATTTAATATGACATATGAAGACATAAAATTGCACCCTGGAATAATTAAAATGCTAATTAAAGTGGTGGGTTACAGGGTTTCAAATCTTGCTTATCTTCCCGGTGACCCTAGTAACGCCATACAAAAATTGCTAACTGCCACTTGGCACCCGTTGCTAGGCAACGTTGGTAATGTGTTCAAGTGGTGGACCGCCCGCAAAAATTGAGTATCATTAGCTAATACTATAGTTGCTCGGACAATCCTCGGGTTCACGAGCTGTCGATGGAAGACCTGTGCTCGCTTTTAATTATTGGTCCATTTACGTCTAAATTTCTATCGTCTATCCCGCTGTTGTATTAGCGTTAATTTGAGAAGACAAGAATAAGCGGTGGTTTTATTTTATCCTTCACAATGTTATTTTTAAAACCTTGCTAGTACATAAATGTAATGAGAGATATAATGAAGAACAATATAGTTGACAGGAGTTTATTTATCTAAGAAATGCATTGATTAGAGAGTCGAGCGGCTCGGCGCTTAGCTCGCTCCTTGCGACCAGGTCGTCGACTAGATGTTGAGGGAATTGTTGGAGTAGGGGTTTCGACAGGGGTTGGCATCGCGGATGGGGTCGGATTCGACTCACGGTATGCTAATTGAGCCGGGGCGAAAACTAGAGGGTAGGTTACCGCTGCCCCCTCTTGACTAGCGGACAACGCTACCTCTAGCCCCCTGATTTGGGTCTTCAGGCTTGTCACCAATTGTCTTTCTTCGGCCCACCCCTTCTGGGCCGCAGCTAACTTTTGATACAACGGCTTGACTCTTGTGGGGTTTACCCACGTAGCCTTGAGTTGTTGCATTTCCCGGACCAGGTGTGTGAGTTGATCGTGGAGATCCTTGTTTGTCTGTCGTGCTCGAGTTAACTCGTTTTGTAATAACTTTACGGGATCCATTCCTAAAATAGTATGAGTGAGTTGGATGGCGACTAATACAAATATGAGCAGTTTTACTTAAACAATTTTACAAAATGAAAATTATGATAATGATAGAAAAGATGAGACGGAAAAAACTTTGTTCTTTGAATCGATCACAATGTCACTATAATAATAATCAATGTCCACATTAATAGAGTTACTCCTCCGCGAAGAATCGCTTAATCCCCTCTTCCGGAGCATATCCCGAGACCACGAGCACTGGTCGCTTAAGGTTTCGGATCGGTCTTGGAGAAGGCGGGTAGCTATCGGCCAGTCGTCCGGCCGCTATGTCATCCTTAACATTGGCCAGGTGTGCTGCGGCCCTTGCCACATCTGCTTCGACCTGACGTTGGAGTTGGAGGAGGTCCTCCAGAAGCTCCTGGGCCTGGGTTAAGATATCTTGAGAAGGATTAGGCTCGTCGAATGGCTTCCGGAACTGCCGCATGAATTCCTCGGGATTTATGTCTTCCGGTTGGTCATCTTCAGGCATGGAAGGGTATCGTTCTTGATACACCCGATTCCATGCCTGCCTCCACTGTTCTATTACATGGGCAGGAAGTTCGATCATAGCTCCGGTTTCTACTAAATGGAAATAATTTAGTGAGGTTGATAGTTTTCATTCAAGATTTCTTTGATAATTTATAGGGAGATGCCTAGCTTGTGGTTCACAAATTGTATAGACTTTCTAGTCGTTTAAGGAAGAGATTGGGTCAATTCAAACCCTGCAGTTGGAATCTAGAAGAAAACGATGCTTTAAGTCACTGGGTCATGCGTCTGCCTGCTGTACGGCCATTCGAGGAATGCTTAATGTTAAAAAATGATAAAACGTAATTGTCGGTCATCTTAGCTTAAATGGGTTTATGTATTACCAACCGTTCGAGTTTGTATATATTTGGATGATTTAATTAGGTAGGTGTAAATTCAATTATCGAAAATTTTAATTAAACAATTTTTTAAGAAAACCTTTATCTATAATTGAACAATTAGACATTTGTATAGGGTTATATGACCAAACATGTAAATAAGGGTCACTAACTAAGTATGCAGTTAAATAATCAAATATCTATTTATGGTTAACTAATTAAGCATTTACATATCGTTAAATAATCAGATTTTATATATGGATTAACTAATTAGACATTTATATACCGTTAAATAATCAAATTTTATATATGGATTAACTAATTAGACGATTATATACATGATTAAACAATCAACTGGTTATCAAATTAAACATTCATAAGTATAATTAAACAAGTAGACGTTCACATAATGTTAGATCTTGAACTGGAGTGTTTTAATAATCACCATTTCCTTTATAAACAAAAATGACAGGATGTGAGAGTCAATCACTATTTGAACACGGTGAACTGTTTATGTCGACGGAAATGATGGTGGTCAAAGGTTGTTTATTTTAGTACTGGTAAATTTTAATTCATTTTATTCTAGACAGGGGCACTTTCAAGATCATGTATTCATGAAATGGTGAGTTATGTGATTTCGGCTAGGGTGAATATTTTTGATTTACCATTTTTAAGGAAAGTGTTTCGTGGTTCTCGGGCGAGCGTCATCCTTCACACTTGGAATTTATACGGGAAACCTTTTATAATGAAAATCAAGCCTTCATCATTTCAAATAACATTAGCAAAGTCTGATCATTAAACTTTTGATCTGTTGAATTGGTAAATTTGATTTTCATAGTTTATGTTATTTTATTTTACCCAATAAATTATCTCAGGCTGTTATTTTATTCTCGTTTAGAAATTTATGTTATTTACTAAATCCCGCTACTTTCACCTGGAAGTTATTTTATTCAACTCGAAGGGTCGTTTAAATAATATCTCAGATTAAATTTCCATCATTCGCGTTATCTATTTCTTTTCATAATTTGTCAAGTCGCCAATTTC
The DNA here is from genome assembly GCA_022537955.1 of Schmidtea mediterranea. NCBI lineage: Eukaryota > Metazoa > Platyhelminthes > Tricladida > Dugesiidae > Schmidtea > Schmidtea mediterranea. Next base: position 81,865,720 of record CM039679.1, read on the forward strand.
TTCAATTTAATAAATTATCATTTTAGTATTTTATCGATAATCAAGTTTTATTCTATTTTCCTTTCATTCGGGAATGAATTTTGCTTATTCAAGTTCTTTCAAATTTAATGAATCGCTTGGTTTAACCAACAATTCTTATCCAACTAATTAACGGATCGATCTTATTAAACGAGGATTTTATACGTTTCGCATTAATTTCCGAATTGCATTAAGAAAAATTTGTCGGTTAAATCATGGCTGCTCTAATTTGTCTTAGCGGATATGTTAATGAAATTCAATCAATACGGTACTTATTTTCTTCACTTTTACTCGATAACAATTTAATTTACCTATTTTGGTTCAACACTTTTCATCAATTACCTTAGCCGTTACTCTGGTTTGATTAATTCAACGAATTACTTATCCAATCAATGCTTTAATGAGCTTACTTTAAGCAATAATTAAGTTAAAATCCGTGAATTATTTATTAGATGATTACTTAATTTGCGGTACGACACTTCAATGAGTTAAATATCTTTACATTAATCAGTTAGAATTGATATATTATTTATTAAATGAGTACGTGATTTACGGTACAATATTCTAATGAGTTAGATATCTTTATATTAATCAATCAAAATCGATGAGTTATTTATTAAATGGATGCTAAATATTTTTACATTAATCAATGAGAATCCATAAATTATTCATTAACTGATCCCTATTTATTTATTTGACTCGCAAATTTAATTTTTATTTGAAATATTAATTTGAATTATAACAACGATTTCCATTTTATTTAACCCCAGTTCCAATCCCTTTTAATAAGCCTTAAGCGCATATTGTGTTTACATTATATTTACTGAGTGCCCACTGGACTACTCGGTGTGATGATTTTTAACCACGTGTAGTATGAGTTAAGTCGATTTTACAGAAACGAGGAACGAGGAAGTAATCAAATGACTCCTTCCTTATTCCTCCTTCCATCTATAGGGATAATATTGACGATCCAACTCTGCGTTCCGCACGCCGGGTCTTCACGGGCACAGATCATTGGCGGTATTCCACGCGCTTACACGAATCTGAATTATGTGTAGATTTTATTTACTTGCATTATGTTTCGGCTGTGGGCCGGAAAAATTTCGACAGATTTAATTACAAATTATACATATATATGAAACAATTTATGCATAATAAGGTTTATTAATTATAAGAAAAAAATAACAAGTTACCATTCCAATTCATAGAAAACAGTATAAATTCATACAATAAACCAAATGCCTCTCTTCCCACGCCGACGTCCGAGCAGAGCTCTATAGAGATGCAAGGTACGGGGCGTGGAAAGAGGGTTCCAAAATCAATGATTCTCACCTAAAATTCTGAAAATTCAAAAGCACGATCTCAAATAGATTTAAAATATTCAAAAGGATTCAAATAATTTGAAATGTTTCGAAAAAATGGTTTATAGTTTTAAAACTGGTTTAACAATTTCAAAAATGGTTAACTTTAATGTGAAAATTGATCAGTATATATACCTAAATTTTTGGTGTGTAAAATTTGATGTAGTAAAACAAAATTCGACCTTGTTATTTTCCAGCAAATTCTATTATTTATTTTTATTATTTTTTGATTTATTTTTATAATTTTTTTATTTAGAATTTTTATTGAATTATTGCTAATTCAAATTTTTTGATTTAAATCTTGCTTTAATGAACTTTAACTGATTTTTTCAATTTCGTCGAATTTGTCGTGTTTTCTTGCTATATTTGTGTAGGTATCGTGCGGATCTTGGTGCATTTTGTTATTATTTTAATTTATTTTTATGTTTCTGAATTTATATTTAATTCTTTTATTTCTCAGATTTTATATGGTTTAATTGGTGTTTTGGGGTTTATTTGAATTGCGTGTTGTATTTGCGTGTGTGTTTCTGATCCATTTAAACATTTTGAAGGCCGTTTACGTTCTGGCCCAACAAAAGTAAGAATTTTTTATTTATCTAAATTTTAATGAAAATTTATCCAAAGATAAATTTATTAATTTTTCTTAAATGAATTTTAAAAATTTTAGATTTATACAAAAACAACGCAAGACATTTATTTATTCAGATATAAAATTTCTACAATTCACTTAAAATGTCTTCTTTTATTAAATACTTTGTGAATAATCTTTTCATGACATGGTAATAATGTCTTAAATTTCCATTTAAATTTCTTTTTTGGATATGACACAGACACGTTTTTATTATAGGTTAGTTTTTAATGTCCATTTAGTCCAATTTAATGTCCGTTAAGGTAAATGTTATTTAGCTTAATGTGACTGTTTAAAAATATTCAGAACTTCATAAAAGTAATTTCTTGAAAATGAAGCTTAAGAAACAACAGTTTTTATCTAGTGGTAAGTTTCCACATCACTCGAAATTTTACAGTTTGAAAACAAGGCTTCAAAAAATTGACTGATAAACAGTGTTGGACTTGATATAGTTGAGTAAAATTTTAAATGGTTCAGCAGAAACTGTCTCCTCGGACTCCACGTGCTCTTTAAATACTACTGAAATAACTCAAAACAGGAATAATCTTTAATGATACCAACAACTCACACTTTCAAATTAATCAACACTGGTAAAAATCCGTATGGGAAGCCGTCTTTTAATCTCTAAAATGCCCTTGACACAAGTCTGACTAGTTTCTGACCCATTTCTCTTTATACTATATTTGACTTTCGAAAAACTCGTAACTTTTTCTCGGTTATTTTTTTGAATTGGGTAACTCCAATTTTGTGTCTCAGTTATTGATTAGAGCAGCGTTTCCCAAAGTTTTTTCACCGCGGTACCCTTTTTGATTTCAAATTTTTGACGGAACCCTTATATACTAATATATTCGAATTTTAATTTTAAATATTAATATGAGCTATATATTATTATAGAAAATTATAGTATTTATTAAAACAAAAAAACAATAATACAAAAAATTAAATTAATAAATTCATTTGATTGTTGATCAATCACATATCAAAAATAAAATAAACTTATCAATGAGTAAGTTATTAGTGTGGACAGTGTTGTTGCTTCTTTTCCTGGCAAATCCTGCTTATATTTTTTGGAAATATATTTACAAAAAGTTCGCGGAACCCCTGCTATCAGTTCGCGGAACCCACTTTGGGAAACGCTGGATTAGAAATTCCCTTATTTAGGAACTCTCTCCTCAACTAATTGAATCGAGTCAAATTTTGATTGAGCTCCGTGGAACTAGTAAATTAATTTGTTTTATCTTTCCCTTAGAGAAATTTTTATATTTGGTAATAATTAGTTCCTTAATAATTAAATTTATCAAAATTGGAAAATTTCACCCTCATTTAATTTATTTTCGTCATTTTAATAAATTTGTATTTTCTTAATAACTTTTCCTATGGGTGCCAAATTAATTTTATATTATTATTTTTGTACTCGTCTCGTCAATTGGCATCGGCACATACCAAATTTCCTCCTGAAAATATTGATTTTGATCATATTTAATTAATTATTTTATTTTCCCAATTTTTTCTATTTATTAAAATTTTGTAAAATTACACAACACCAACTATATTATAAATGATATTACTTTACAACAATTTTTTATTAAATTGTTCATTTTACAATGTAAATTTGAAATTATATATTTAAAAATCTATAAATTTAAAATCAATACAATAATTTCAAATCAATTTTAATATTTTCGATTTTCAAATCACAAAATTTCATCAATATAAAAAATAAATTGAAAAATTACTTTAAAATGGAAAATAAAAATAGACAATGAGAAATAAATCGAATCCTGGGAAATTTATTTTTTACAAAATTAATAAGAGGGATTCAAACATGGACGATGTGGAAATATTCAATTAGATGGTTGTGGCATAATGAATTTCAGTTTTGCGCGTAATTCTTCCTCAAAATATGGCATTCTCTCTTTCACATATTCCAAGACTCCATGACCAACGTAAATATATTTCACATGATACATTAAATCTGCAATCGTATCGGAATGTAATATAGGAATACTTTTTGGAACTTGTGCCAGACAATTATACAATTCAGCAACCAACTAAAACAAATAAAAATACTAAAAATGAATATTTTTGTTATTTTAATTGTTATTATTTAAATGATAAAAATAACAATAGCATTTAAGCACCCGGTGACGGTGAGGTACAGAATTGATGAGGATACTTAAATATCAGAATCAAACAATAATTAAAGTGAGCGAAATAAGTATGAAAAATAAAAAGGAAATTGTAAAGAATGAAATGTGACAAGGTCGTTCCTAATTAAAAGTACAAAATGATTAAAGAAAACAAAAACAAAACCGAAAGTAAATTCGTATTTTTCAACAGCTCATCCGAAATAAAGAAAGATCATTAGACGTCAAGAAAAATGTTATATAAAAGTACTGGAGATGACTGAATGTCCAGGAAAAAGAAATCTAAAATCATGTAATCATCTTTAAGTGCCATTAAATGGTAGGCAAACAAAATGAGCCACAACTTGGATTGAGAGTTCAAAGATACGTTCAAAAGAGATTTTGAAGAAAAGCCTTAAGGAGATTTTAAAGACAGAAAAACGATAGAGGAAAGAAGACTGAGAAATTAAGGCACGAAATTATCAGAGAGAACAGCGTTAGATTGAAAAGTAATTTAAACAAGTTATTAAAAATATTTGCATGGAGTTCCGAATATTTTCAAGTTGGAAAAAGAAAGCAACTAAATTAATTATACCAATTGTTGAAAACAGTAGTAGTAACCAGGTGGTCGTACATTCCAAGTTTTTTGAAGATGTGCTATTTCTCCTTGTAAATAGTAATCAATAATGTTGATTAATAAAAATTATCTCGAGTTCGTTATTGTTGTCAACCACAATACAATTTGAAGTCTGATCAATAATTGTTCATTTCACATTTCACCGACAACTACAACGAAATACCCAGCGTTTGTTGGAATCATTCAACGAAAATAATTTGATTATATTGATTGATTATTTAGATAATCAATTATTTTATGTTCATTTCAGAATATAAATCGGATACTTATTAACATGTGAAAATTTGTGTGGTTATAAAATTGATATCATTTTTGAAAATAATAAAAAGAAATAAAGATTTAGAAATGTGAAAAAGAAAAAATACAAAATTAGATTGAAAAGCACAGGAATTCTAGTTTGAAGAAATTTATTAAAGGAAATATTTGCCAAATTTAGTCTAGAAATGGAATCAGAAAAGATAGAAATAATTTGATTGGAAAACACACCCGATGAGGTAAAGATGCAAATCATGCTAGAAAGTTAATACATTTACCAAGTCTATCGTGAGAACAGAACCGTGAGCAATGGAGAGAAATAGAGATTATTACAGAAGAAACATATTATTAAAAGTTAAAATCTGAAAAGACAAATTGAAGAGTAGGTAGATTATTTGACACGTGAAAGAATTCAATTATTATTTGCAATGTAAATAACTCATTCTCGAATTTTCCTTTAAAAATTCAAATTGCTCCTCATAAGTAACCATAGATATAAACCAAATTTTTATTTTATTTAAACAATCATTCAATAGACTTTTTTTATTTAAATAAAAATAACAATAAAATTTCTTCATTATCGATATCTTCAATTTATTTTTAACTTAATTTATTGATTAGAGAAACATTTGATTATATATATACAATAAAGACTTCAATATAAATTCAATAATAATAATTTTATATCTATAAATCATAAATCTAATCAATAACTTTTATTTCTAGATAACTAGATTTGATATTTACATTTCTGCTTTTTAAAACAATCACAAAATAACAAAATTCAAATTACACATTTATTATTGATTTCTTTAATCTTTATTTTAATCTTCGATATTTTTATTTAACACGAATTTTCAAACAATATTTTACAAGCTTATATATGTACTTATATAATAATAATAATAATAATAATAATAATAGTAATAATTGTAATAATAATAATTGTAATAATAATAATTGTAATAATAATAATTGTAATAATAATAATAATAATAATAATAATAATAATAATAATAATAATAATAATAATAATAATTTGATGTCTTATAATTTATATTTCTGCTTTTTTAAAAACACAAAATTATATTGAATTCTTTAATCAATATTTTAATCTTCGATATTTTTATTTATTTAACACAAATTTTCAAAACAACATTTTACAAGCATATATATATATGTGGATTAATAAATATCTAATTATTATTATTATTGAATTTATATATTCAATAATAATAATAATAATTTAATCTATTAAACCATAAATTCAATCAATAATTTTACATATTGATACAAAACACTAAAATTCAATTTATACATCAATAGTTTTATCTAAATTTTTTAATGTTCCCTTACTAACCTCTATAAGTTTGCCGGTTTTATCTGCCTGCAATGGATACATAAGCGGTGCACACATATGGCATGTTAGGAGGAATTGACCTTCGGTTTCAATAAATGGCCGAATGAATTCACGGATATAACTGGAATTGGGATATAATTTATCACCAATAATATGTCACTGTAATATTTACTTAACGCAATTAGTGATTTGAGTCATGTTGGCATGAGACCACATAGAATGCCAAAGACATAATTGGACTTGTAAATCACCGATTTGATTATCTGGATGGATTTTCGATGAGTCCCAATCGTCTTGAAGGAAATCCGTGAAAAACATTCGAACAAATTCTTGGCATTTTACAATGGGATCAATAATGATTTTAGAAAATTGATGCGTGGCATATTGACGATATTCTTTCTACAGGTTCGTGAGATGAGTTTAAATCGTTATCTATACTTACAGAAAATAACGCCATCATACAACCGAAAATATTAATGTATTCAGCGAATTTCGGGCCACCTCTCCTAGAAACATTTTAAAACCAAACACTAAGCATTATAAACCATACTGTTCTTGGCATAAATTAATAATGGATTCAACTACAATCTGTGGACTCTTGCCACAGAGCATTAATTCGATCACAGCGGCGTATACAACATGACACTGTGCAGATGAGCTTTGATCTTGTCGCCAATTTTTATAAGGCAAACCGAATTTGCCATAAGTTAAGAAAACTGTATGCATTTTGTTCATAAGTTCTCGGCAGATTTCTATCGTTTTATCATAGTCTAATTCCGGCTCCGAACAGGCGAGCAATCGCCAACCTGTAGGAGTAAAACACCGATTTGACAGTTGATGTTCTTGAAGAATATGGTGAACAATTATTTGCAAAAATCGGCGATTTTCTGGGCCCCACATAATTTGAGACCGAATTAATGTGTAGCAAAAATATAATGGATAGCCTATGGTTAGAAGATTATTATTTGTGAAAAAGGATAACATGCAATTTTACATTTTGATATTAACAAAAAATCAGTTATGATTCAGATGTGTGTGTGTGTGTATTAATAAACAATCAACCCTTAGTTTACCATAAATGATGATAACTTACAATTTTAAAAATATCACTTTCAACATATACATTTCTTTTTTCGTATTTTGATATATCGAATATTATTTATAAAGATCATTAATAATTTTATTAATTATCAATTTTAAAAATAATCATAATTAATCATAATTTAAAAAATAATTTTATTTTAAACATTAAAAATGATATATTACTATCGAATATATTATTATTTAATTATTTATTTTTTGGGATGCGTATAGTAATCCGTCACCAAAGTTCGACCGTACGTTAGAGCAGAAGATAGCGTACGCGTACGTTACGTAATTTACTAAAAATAATAGCGTACGCGTACGGTACGTTCGTATTCCGTACGTATGAGCAGCCTCTAATATTAGTTGCTTCTCGTGATGTCACATTTTTTTCTCGTCTTTATTACGTCACTTTAGAGTTTTTATTTGTAGTTTCGTTTCAGCGAAGAGGTAAATTATTATTTTGGTTTTATTTTGTATAATTTGATTATTTTATCTACAGAAATAAAACAGGCTGACGGATTCATAGTTTTTTTTGCATGGGTTAGTAATGCCGCGTGGCAATAACGCACATGGCGAGTGCAGGCTGCGCCTTGTAAAGGAATAATACACGATGTTGGCCGCAGTCAATGTGTTAAGGCACTTTAAAATTAGCGGAGTTGAGGCAATTTAGGTTTCGTGTCTGCAGTGTTGAAGTTTGGTGTCGTTGTTCTAACTTCCGCGGATGAATCATGCAATCTTATCATGTATAATAATAATGGTATATCATTTTAAGGGGTAATCATAATTTAATGTAAATTTTTGTAATTTATAAATATTTTTTATTTGATTTGTGTTATAACTAATAACTTAATATGCATTTAAAAGAATTTTATTCTATGGATTTTCAGAAAATCATTTTCTCTATTTAATATTGTTTACAACTTTACATTACAGAAAATAAAAAATGCCCCACATGAAAGGGAAAGAGTGGGATCACGTCATTGTTCTTTCAGAGACTGCCAATAATTTTCAAGTGAAATGCATATACTGTTCGAAAGTATTTTGGGGTAGTGGTATTGAAACTGCAACAGGCGTAGCCAAATGTGTCAAGGTGCCAGTTGAAATTCTGGAATGCTTCAAAGCAGCAGATGCTGTTAAACAATCTGAAAAACAAGAAAACGCAAAAAAACGAAATCTAGATAAAGTGGAAGAAGTGGATTATGTTGAAGAGAACGTGAAATGGAATGAACCGAATGATGATATCAGTGATACGTCAGAAGACTCAGTACAAGAAGAGTCTGATTCTCCAGATGATTAGAATTAAGATACAGTTTTGCAACTTTATACATTCATTCTTTATAATACTGTTGATATTATAGTGATAAAGATGAATATTTTCCATTCTTTAATTTTTAATTTTGTTATTCCTTGTTAATTCTATAATAAAAAAAATATTTCGACTAACACGTAATGCAGAAAAATTAGTGTACGCGTACGGTACGCATTTCAGCAGAAAAAATAGCGTACGTTTACAAAATAAAAACATCAAATTTCATTTATAATGTTCAAAATAATTGGTAAAAGACTATGTAATTATTTATGTAATATATTTATGAATTTTAAATCTTTTTTTAATTGTAATATTTAGTGATCAAAAACATCTTTTAAAGTATCAGTTTAATTTATCTCCTTTAGGAGAAATGAAAAGTTTAAATATTAAGACCTAATTTTTGTAAATTTGTGTAAATGAAAAAAGAAGTTTTTTGTATTACAGCTGTATTAGATGCTGTAAAAGTTTAAGTATTCAATTTCCTAGTCTTGTCTCAGACAAAATTGCCTTATTTTAATTCTCTAAATTTTACATATTGAAAATTCAATTTTAAGTTACAAAAAAATAAGTGCATGTTAATTACAATTATGCATTGAAATAAGTCATACCTACATTATTGTTAAAGCACGTTTTTACTTGCAACTGAACTCATATATAGTATACAAGATTTCAAATTTATTAGGTTGTATTACGTTATCGTAAAATTAGAGTGTAGTTCCAATATTCAAAAGGTTTATGAAGGTTTATAACTCCCTCAAAAGAAAGGAACTAGACATTAGTTTTCTTGAGACTTGTTTAGAAGAAAAGATGATTCCTTCGTTCATTTATAAAATGAAACTAAGTGATTGTCTTTCTAGTAAAGATGTCCAATTAATACATAGAAGAACGTTAAGAAGAATGTTGGAATCAGAGAAAATAAGGAGAACTTCCATTGATAAAAAACTAACAAATATTGGATTAATGTTAAATAATGCTACGAATGAGTTTTGTTTACAGGTATGTGTAGAATGGTGTATCAAAAATTCGATTGTGCAAATAAAATCTAAAGAGAATGCTCATATTAAAAAATTGATTAATTTGAGAAAAATATTTGGGATTTCTAAATTTAGTGTGGAGAATACTGTGATAAATTTGAGTAAAATAGTGTTGAATGATGATGAAGAGCGTGTTTTAAAATTTGGTCCAAATCACTGTATTAAGAATCGCTTGGATGAAACAAAATTGTGTGCAAAAATTGAAAGTTTATATTTTCATATAGCCCGATCGATGAAAGGCATTAATGGTAATTATGTGAAGAGCTCGTTAAGTGCAAGTACGATGGAGTATATCGATAAAAACAAAAAGCAAAATATTAGGGATTTTATGACTTTAAAAAACTTAGCTAAAAAAAATATAAATATCTGTAAGTTTGACAAAGGAAATGGGATAGTCATTCTTGACCATGATGTGTATGTAAATAAGTTGAATGATTTGTTAAATTCTCCTCAGTTTGTGAAATTGCCAAAGGGTCGGAAGAATGGAAAATTACCTCCTCTTAAGGATGAAGAGTTTGTGCAAAAAATGTTAAATGGTTTTATTGAGAAGAAGCTTATTGATGAAGAGGTAGGTAAGTCTATTCGTCCAATAGGATCGCAGCCAGCTAAACTATATGGGCTGCCAAAAATCCATAAAGATGGTGTACCTATGAGACCAGTTTTGTCGATGGTTGGTACTGCCCAGTATAAAATAGCAAAGTTTTTAGATGGATTATTAAAACCATTAATGCGATCAGAGTTTGAATGTAAGGATAGCTTTGAGTTTGTTTCTTGTATTGCAAAGCTACAAAAACGAAGTATGAATGATGTTATGGTTTCGTTTGATGTTTGTAGTTTGTTTACGAATGTGCCACTGGTTGAGACAATTGACTTATGCTGTGCGTTGTGGAATGAAAATGATTCGGAACATCACATTTTGGATAGAAGGGCATTTCGAAAACTTCTTGAATTTGCTACTTCAAATGTCAATTTTCTTTTCAATGATGAATGGTATCAACAAATAGATGGAGTCGCTATGGGTTCCCCTTTAGCACCAACGATGGCATCAATATTTTTGGCTAGTTTGGAAAAGAAAATTGCTTCTTTCCAATTTGAAAAACCTTTTGTTTATAAAAGGTATGTGGATGATATTTTTCTTATATTTGAAACCAGAAACATGTAGAACCGTTTTTGCAGTTTATGAACAGTTTACATAAAAACATTGTATTCACATGTGAAACGGAGAGAAAGTCATCAATTGCGTTTTTGGATTTGTTAATTCAACGCAAAGATAAACAGTATGAGACAGAGATTTATAGAAAACCAACTGATACTGGTCTTTATACTTCTCCAGAAAGCTTTTGTGAATTTAAGTATAAGAGAAATATGGTGAAAGGATTGATTTATCGTTCATGGGCTTTATCTTCTACTTTTGCTAATTCGGTAAAAAGTGTTGATAAATTGGTTGAGTTGTTGATAAAGAATGGATATTCTAAATCATTTTTATTGTTGATGATAAAAGAAACTGTTGATAAATTGATTAAAAATCCTAAGGATCCATGTTGTGGAAAGTCTGAATGTAATTTGTCGGATGGGTGTGAATTGAGTGTTGATCTGGGTGATTGTAAAAATGGATTTAAAAAAATTGAGCCTAATATGTGTTAGTATTGCCGTACTCTGAAGGCTTTACAAATTATAAGAGGAAGTTGGGTAAACTGATAGGAAATTTAGAGTATAAGATCGTCTCTAATTCGTGTAAGGTACGCAATATGTTTATTAATAAATCAAAAACTCCGGTTGGATTGTGTTCTGATCTCGTTTATCAATTTACATGTAATGGGTGTAATGCCACATACATTGGAGAGACTTCCCGTCATCTCTGTACTCGAGTTCTAGAGCATTGTCGATTGAAGGGTTTGACCAATATTAGTGAACACAATAGAGGCTGTAAAAGTGATATCGGAATGTCTGATTTTAGAATTTTGTTGAGAAGTTTTAATAGTTATTGGGAACGAGTGATATGTGAAGCATTGCTGATAAGGTCATTGGATCCAAAGATTAATGTGCAGAGTGCTGTGACTACGAATGTTTTGAATGTTTTTAAATAGTTTACGTATGTTAAATCATGTTTTTTTAATATTATTAAAATAATTGAAAATTTAAATTGCATTAATTTTTAAAAAATTAGAATATAAGTAAAAAATTTAAAATTTAAAATTAATTTAAAATATATTTTTAAAAATATTTATTTATTAAAAAATTAAATTAATAAAAAATAATTTGTTTAAATTAAATGTTAATTCATAATATTTCTGATTTGTTAATAATTTTTACAAAGGGGAGAAGAGAAATCTTCTGAAAATTACTGAAATTAATCTAAGCTAAAGATACTTTTTGCAATAACACTAAAACAAATTATTATACTTTCATGTCTGAGCTAAATTTGTTAAAACATTATTTTGGTTCGTGCTAAAATTTCAATTAACTGAATTGATATTTGAGTAAAATAATCGCAAGCTAAAAATATGTTTGTTAAATCATAATTTTTTTGGGTTTTTTAAATAGTGACTAATTTATTTAATGTGAAAAAATGCTTGGTGATAGAAATTTGATTTGTGTTTCGACATTTTCAATAATAAATAGATAACGCAGAATTTATTCTAAAAAGAATTTTACTTTGAGCAACAAGAATAATTTGATCTAGTTTTACTCCTAAATGATAAAATGACTTGATATAAAATACTTTTTTTTCGATTTGTGTTTATAAAATATTTTTTCTTTAGAATTGTTTTATATTCATTTACTGTGTTGTCAGGAAATTTAAAAATAAAATACGTTTTCATAATCGGCATTTGATTTGAAATAGTGCCGCTAGTGAGATAAGTAGATTGGTTATATTTGTATGTTGATCACTATTGAGGTCACTAGGATTTGCTACCAATATCAATCAAATTATATCTTTGAGTGCATTACTTGATTTCAGAATTTCGGCCAATGAAAAATAAAGCATTCAGAAATTATTACAGTTAATGTATTTATTTCCGATATTAAAACATTAAATGATCCAAACAAGAAAGTTATCAGAAACGTTTTATTTTATTTGAAAAAGACTGGGGATGGATTTTTCCTTCCAGTATAAATTATATCAACATTTGTGGATGCCAATTTGCAATTTTAGCAATTTTGGCGAAGGCGGTATAGAAATCTTGACATAAGGCGGGAAATTGCTAAATCCTTCACTAGCGACGAGATGTAATTTTAAAAATATTTAGCATTGTATGAAACAATCACTTCATTTAAACAAAAATATATTTTAAATCATTTCATTTAAACAAATATATATATATACACCTAATTCTGTTTTTACACGAATTATTTTTACACGAATTTGAAATAACACGAGTAAATACGAAAAAATATTTCTATTTTTACACGACATAATTTGAAATAACACGAATACAAAAAAAACAAAATTACTTTTTTTACATGAATTATTGGATTTAACACGTTTTTTTTCAATGAATTTTTTTAAAGTAAAAAGAGAGCAACTCACCACGATGACAGTCAACTCACCACGCTAAAATAGCTTGAACTTTACTAGAACAATTTTGTACAAGTAAATTTCAAGCAAGTAAATTTCAAGCATCAGCTGTTTTGTTTTGTTTGTTTACACACAATTTAGTTCCTATTTGACAATTATAATTGAAAGATCGTTAGTTTTTGCTGATTTTTAACAAGTGCTAAGTAAAATAAAGTAGAAGCTCATATAATTTTGGTAGACCAATAACAGGTTAGTTTCAAATATTTAATTTTAGATTTTTGCATTTTTGATTAATAAAATATATTTGGTAGCCACACCCATGTTACATAATTCTCCTGCATTAAAAATGAGGAAAGCGATCAGCTTAGATACCAAAATCAAAATTTTAGATCAACTTGCAACGGGACAAGGCGCAACGGTTGTGGGAAATAATTTCGGAATCCATGAAGCTACTGTAAGAACAATTATAAAAAAAATGAAACTGCAATTAGAGCATCAGTATGTTCTGGAACAAAATTAAGTGCAAAGTCATCATCGTATGTAAGGGATGTTGTTAAAGAGAAAATGGAAAAAGCTTTGGTAATCTGGATAGAAGACAAATCCCAAAAGAGAATACCAGTAGACGGACTTGCTATCAAGCAGACAGCATTAAGAATCTATAAACGTATCCAGGAAGTTGATCCAGATACATCATCTCAGTCAAAACAACATGCATTTTCCGCAAGTACTGGTTGGATGACTGGTTTTTTAAAAAGACACGCTCTCCACAATATAAAAATTAAGGGAGAAACTGCATCCGCTGATGAATTGGCTGCTAAAGAATTTCCCGAAAAACTAAAAAAAATTATTGAAGATGGAGAATATACTCCAGACCAAGTTTGGAATTTAGATGAAAGCGGCCTTTTTTGGAAGAGAATGCCTAGAAGAACTTATGTAGCAAAATCGCAGAAAACAGCCGGTGGTTTTAAAGTAGCAAAGGACCGTATTACGTTGTTGTTTTGTTCCAATGCTTCAGGAGAACGTATTCTTAAGCCACTCCTAGTACATCGTGCCTTAAGACCACGTTCCATGAAAAGTGTAGATTTCAATAAATTGCCTGTACACTGGATGGCGAACAAAAAGGCTTGGGTAACCAGTGCAATTTTCACAGAGTGGTTTCAGAAGCACTTCATCCCAGAAGTTAGGCGCTACATGAAAGAAAAATGTCTCGAATTTAAAGTTCTTTTGATTCTAGACAATGCACCAGGCCATCCAGTTTTGGAGCACCCAAACGTACAATTTTGTTTTTTGCCGCCTAATACCACTTCCCTTATACAGCCACTAGACCAGGGGATAATTGCTACGTTTAAAACGTATTACATAAGAAGTTCATTTCATTATGTTGTAGAAAAACTTGATAATTATGAGGAATCATCAGTCATAGATGAATGGAAAAAATTTTCTATAATGGACTGCATTAATCAAGTCAAGATCGCGTTAGATTTATTAAAGCCATCAACTTTGAACTCGTGTTGGAAAAATATTTGGCCAGAATGCGTAAAATGCAAAGATCCTGTTATCGATAATAACGCTGAACTTGCTGATATAATAACAATGGCCAATGCAATCGGTGGGGATGGATTCGATGACCTATCGTTAGCAGATGTAGAAGAATTGTTGGTAGATGAAAGCTTGAGCGAAAATGAAATTATAGATCTCACCATTGAGACTCGTTATGATAAAGAACATAGTGATAGTGACGAAAGAGATCGTCCAATTTTGAAAGCATCTCTAATTAAAGAAGGTCTTGATCTCGCTACAAAATTAGGTAGTCATTTTGAACAACATGATCATGACGAGGAACGAGCTGCCAAATTTCAACGTGAACTGAAATCATTAATGGCATCTTACAGGGAAGTTTATAATGGGTTAACGCGAAATAAAACTCAATCTAAGATAACTGATTTCGTTCAAAAATATACTGATGTCCCAACACAGTCGGCTAGAAATGATAAAGATTAACAAAATCATTCCAGTGATGGCAGTGATATTGTAGTCTTTCGCAAACGTTTACGTTTATTATCAGACAGTGACAATAAATAAAATTGTTTAATGTTTAAATTTTTCTTATGGTTGTACTTTATGTTATTTAAGTTTTTTGGCAATGAATTTCTGGTATTATTTTTTTTATGAAATCTAAATTTTAATTTATTTTATTATAATTTAGTTTATTTAATAAATTAAAACGAAAATAAATTCTTAAAATAACTACAACAATATTTTTTTATATTATTTAGTCTAATTTTAACTTATTTTTTGAGGTCTAGAACCAATCTATTATTTTTGTACTTGGCCAGTATCTTTTTTTACACGATTTTTTTTTACACGAATTTCTCGGGAACCATTCTATCGTGTAAAAACAGAATTAGGTGTATATATATAAATTATTTCATTTCAAAAATAACAGTTTAAGATTATTTTCGTGATTTTATAGTACAAAAATATTGTTATCATTCTTAGAAATCAGTATCATAGGAATAATTGGTAATAATTCAACATAACTTACTATGGAATTTAAATAACTTGCTGGCAACAGAAAAGAAACTTGTCATTTTTAAAGCAATTTGTGGGAAATGAACAAGACTGGATATCATTAATTCTAGAACTGGGATTAATCTCAATACTAGATGATTGTAATATTGCGGTAAGATTATCTGATTATTATTATTGGAATTTATCATGACTTCCGGCAATTTTTCGTGAAGTGCGAAGTGAATTTTGTACCAATTATCTAGGTGACATGGATTACCAAGAGTATTAGGGCATTGTTCGTGAAGAAAATTCACCGTACTGATAAATGCTGGCCATTTAGAAAACATGTCATTAATGAGACAAAAAACTACTTTCCAGGTATCAGTTTGAAAATTCCTATTCATTAGAAAGATAAGGAACCTATCAAAGGAAATCATGTTGATTTTAAAGATAAAAGTCTCCAAAGCCTCAATTATCTTTTCTGAAGAAAAAACATTGACTCTATATGATTGGGTACTGTGTAAAACAATATTGGCTATTGCGTAATCACATAAAACTCGTAAACTCTGATCTGACATTCGTCGATTTAAAAGATCAGCCGACATCATTACGACATTACTGACATTTCTCCATTCCAGAATCAATCTCAGTGCTACACAATAAAAATATGAACTTGATACAAGTTGCCTCCAAAACTCCCAACTACAACTCTGATAATTGCAATTGGCTGGGATTTGATTTTCGACTTGTGTAATAATATTTTCAAACTCTTGCTTATTCAGTATTGACAAATTAAACGGACCAAATCCGGTATTTCCGCAAATTGTCTCATTTATCGAATCAGATGTG
Organism: Schmidtea mediterranea; assembly: GCA_022537955.1. Classification (NCBI taxonomy): domain Eukaryota; kingdom Metazoa; phylum Platyhelminthes; order Tricladida; family Dugesiidae; genus Schmidtea; species Schmidtea mediterranea. Next base: position 81,882,414 of record CM039679.1, read on the forward strand.
TTGGAATTTTCAATTGATGGACTGCAGCTAATAAGCCCACTGAGACTCGACAACAAAGAATCGGGAATATCTTTGATTTGCAGGACATTAAACCGAACCGGCAAAAGAGCATTGTTGGTATTATTCGAATTTCCATTTCCAGAAATCGATTGTTGGAAAGTCTTGACAGTTTCAGAAATGAAATTTTTCCACGACAATACTTCTTCCATTTCGTAGGCTTTGTAAAGTTGAATTAATGTTATCACAATGAACTTGTTAACTTCTTCCGAATCACCGATCATTAATCGTTGTCTTCCGATCTTAGGTGGAACTGTTTGAGGACTCAAACCGTAAAGAACTAAATCGGATTTTTGAAACAATCTTGCTAATTGTAAGATCCCAAAATCTATTTGGAATTGAATTTGAAGAGGTAATTCGTTTGGAACACTGATATTCAAGATGATAGAAAACCAAAGGTTTATTGCAATATCCGGCGTCAGGTAGTAACTGCAGCGATGAATTAGCAGATCTAGCATTGTATGAAACAAGCGTTTTTCACTCAATTTATTCCCGGGAGACGATTGGCCGTTTGTTTGATTTGTTGGTAATATTAAAGTAGTTCCTTTCAAGAGGAAACTTTTATTGATGAATTTACTTAAATTTTGGATATCCATTTCCCGGTGGAGAATCAGTCGGCAAAACGATTCGATTATTTGAGGAGATATATTGTTGATATTTTGTGGTTCTGAGAAAATGGAAATCATCAGCAAATGATTGAAAAGGAATCTGACATGAACAGACATTGTGGATATTATTTCGTTCGGAATAATGACCGGTTTGCCTTGACCTCTGATGTTGTATGGTAATATAAATGTTGGGATATCGGTAATAGTAGACTGATCAAGTATTATAGACGAGGCAGATGATTGGTGAGATTTTATTCCCCATAAATATTCGTTTATCCTGCCAATGAGCATGGCAGTTTCATTCTTGGTACTAAATGCATTTAGAATCATTATCAATTCGTGCCAACTCATGCCTGCAAGAACATTGAAGCAATCATAACCTTCCAGTCTGGAAATTTCTTGAGTAACAACTTCACACATTGGCTGGAGAGCTGGTGGGAGATTTCTAGGTAAATTAGTGGGTAAAGATTTGCTTTTTCTTATTAAATGCATCCATAAAACTAATGGTCCAGTATCTAAGAAAAATGCAAGCATTCCATTGGGTGGATGCTCCATAATATTTGTTTCTAGATTACCTCGTCTCGTGGTATTGTCACCAAATGATTTTAAGGCTTCACGGATATCATCACTCCAAGTCTTATCATTGGACGGATACAAAATATCGAAAAATTTCAAACATGGCACAAAATCTTCAAGCTGAATTAGGAAACAAAAATTTCATAAAAATAATCAACTAAATTTTTTCAAAAATAGCAAGTGGTAAAATATTATTGATATACACAGCAAACCAAGACTTATTACAAAAAAAATCCGCTAGAGATTTAAAATAATAATTACGAACCTGTCTGTGTCGATTAGATAATAAAAAATATAACAGTCAATATTTTAATCAAATACTGGCAGCTTTCTAAATTATTATGTCATAAAATTGACTGACGTTGTATATATTTTATGCACATGTTATTCAGTTGGTCACCATCATTACAGATCAGTCACTGATTCAAATGTTGCAAATTGGTTCTCATCGTATGTGTATTGTAACTGTATCAACCCCAGTGACACTATTGTTGAAATAACGCTAGTCAATCGTTGTTTACCAACTTTTAACTACCTCAAAACGACATACATGCAACTTTCGTCATTAAATCTATTTCTTAAAAAGTTTCAGTGGTACATTAACATGACTAGTTTTTCAAAGGGTATTTAACCCCTTAACGCACATGCCCGAGCATAACTCGGGCATGTGTTAGTGGCAAATTTGTGCATGCCCGAGAGAGACTCGTGTATATAAAATATAAAGTTTTGTTTAAGATTCACTAACGATCATATCTCGGGCAGTGTAGTAAATTTATTACAGGTCGATATATTAATTATCAATAATAAAAAAAATGATTTACTTTTGCCGTTGTATAAAAAAACGTTTGTTAAAGGGTTAAATCGTGCGGTTAACTTTTGATGTATTTGTGGTCAGTATACAATAAATACTGAGCAAAAGACCATAACAGTTAAAGTTAAACTTGCTAATCATTTTAAGAAATCAGGAAAATGAATTGGCTCCACATCTGCTGAGGAAGTTGCAAATCGGTGTAGAACAAACAGTGGTTAGACTTACCGTACTAATAGTATGGGATGAAATGGAAGATAGCAGCACTGAATTTCATTTTATGTGACAGGCATAAGGATACACGAGCAATAAGAAATTAATTTTATATCCTGATGTATCTTGTACTATAAAACATATATCGCATGATGAATTCTTGTCTATACCAAATCCATAATCAGACCGGATGATACAAAATGTTATTCATTAGTTTCTCTATAGCCTTCACAATCAAGTGATTCAACCAAATTAAATTGAACTAGTTCATGATTTATTGTAGGAATCCTTGGATCAAGATTAAAAGGGTGGAATATACTAGCATATGATACTCGAATATATTTCTTTCGAACTCATCATCAAAATATATCTAAGTTTTATCAGATTTCCAATACAATGTGTAACTGGTCAGATATTATTGGACTGATGACTGGATTAGAATGTAAGTAAAATAAAGAGTAATAGCGGAGTACTCATCGGCTCCTCAAAATCCAGATTTAAATCTGTGTTGCTGTTCAATGAAAATACAAAACCATTTGTTCTAATCGCGTACGCCTTAGAAATGAAAGAGGCATGTTAAAGCATGCAACTGAACTAGAGATGCTGAATGTCCCAGGTAAAGAGCTAAGTACGTCTCACTTGTTGAATCAACCAAAATACTATTACCTGCACTTTACATAAAGCTATGCTAAATAAAAATAATTTTATGAGGTATGGAAAAGAAAGGATCTGAACTTCAGTATCTCAAGTCAAAATTTCTGATGCAAAACTTATTACAGATATATTCAATGGATCTCAGGTCCGTGACGTGCTGTGTGATCATGGATTTGCTGGTGTCTATTTTAAGGCCTACGATTGTTTTAAATTGGTTTTTATAAATTTCTTTATTGATCAATGGGCTGAGAACAATAAACAGTTAATGGATGACATGTTGTGCCACTACTATTATAAAACCATTTACAAATGGATTTCCTCTATTAATCTTGGTGCAGTGAAAAACAAGCACGGAAAGAGTTTTTACCAGTATATTACAAATAAGAAATACGCTTTAAACTGTTGATATATTCCGAAACAACTACTTAACACAAGTGAAAGAGAAAATACAGAAAGGTATTTATTTGATGAACAGTAAATAAGATTGCTTTGATTTAAGTAATTTCACTAAAAACTCGATAATTATTGTCAAACCAAGTATTATGAATCTACATATAATCAGCAAGTGTCACACTATAAACTTTAAATTCGTTTAGCTAAATAACCGGTGATAGAATTATGGATAACATTTTTAAATTCAGCGCTCTTTAAAAATCTAAAGAAACATGATTTTATTGCAGTTAGATTATGTGTTGCCTCGTGTGATTAAAATTAATAAGTTATTCATAAGTAAACAGATTACGTGCTGAAATTGCAAGGAAATAGAGCATATCAACAGAGAATGGAGAAAGAAAGGACTTATAGTATTAAGACAGTATATGCAAACTCACGATACTGGTCTAACACAACAATGCCATTATTTTTCATGATTTTTTGATTCAGCTGATAAGTCGAAACCAATTCCTCGTCTGTGTTACTCTTTCCTGTTAATGTTATCAAACAGCACTATCTGTGGTTTTTTATATACAAAGTTCTAAACATCGTGAACCATCTATATAACTAACGCAAAATCAATAAACCTTTTGTTGAGACTACATATATAATTATCAAATGTTAAAAGCACAATTAATTTGATCTAAAATAATGAATCAGTGAATTTTTAAAATCAGTAATATAAAAGTTTGAATTTTATTTCGATCTTTTTTGGATTAGTTTTTGAAAAGATCTCCAAATTTTAAGATAAATAAAAATAACATAATCCATCATAATTAAATAACCTATAATTGAATAACTCAATGTTAAATAATATTTTTACAGTTAATTTTCCATTCAAAGTTAGTCAATGTGTCTCAAAAGACTAATTTCGTGTATTGGACAACTTAATATTTATTTATTTAATAATCAATTTAATAATCATTTATAAATATTTATTTATTTAATAATCAATTTAATAATCATTTATAAATATTTATTTATCTAATAATCAATTAAATAGTCATTTATAAAGTTTTCGAAAAAATTATTAAGTAAATGAAATTAAAAATAATGATAACACTTTTTGAGTTATCAAGATAATTTATTTCTTGGTAAAGATAAAACAAGACTAACCATATTTTTGTTGATAAATCCCGATGTGGCATTTATAACGAACCACCAAATGTATTTTCGAGATTTGAACCATGATCTATTAGCTGCCTGCATATGAAGATGTGACTTTCATAACTTATAATCAGACAAACTTTAGCATTAAGTTTAGTAAAAATTTCGCTGAACCCAATAGACATGGAATGAAGAAAATTAAGAACTGAGCAAACTAGATGCTCAATCATTCCCATGATCCAGTGCCAGTGATTTGCAGGATTGTCACAAGCTTCAATTTGTAGCATGACGTTGTAAATTAACTGAGGAAATGCATTTTCTAATCCGCTATATTTGCAATTCTAAATCAAATTCAATGGAAAATTTCGAATTTCCAATTGAAAAATGTAAAATTTAAATGACAATTAGAAAAAAATGATTAATTTGTTAAAAAAGGTTTGAATGATCAACGGACATTACACGCAAAATTTTTATCGGTTTTAGATTTTCAGAATATTATACTCAATAACAAGTAATAGTAGCTCAATAAGTTTTAAAAACTAGAAAATAATAAATTTAACTTCCTTCAAGTTTCGATGACCTTACGAAACCTGATATTCAAGATTTATTAATAAGATAATTAATGCGCTTTCTTTTATCTACAAATAATTTCTCAATCAAAACTTTGTTGTCGGCTTAATCTTTTCTAATAAACTCAAGAAACTTCAAAATAGATGCATGATACAATTGTATTTCACCCTGAAAACTAAAATACCATCCTTCAACAACATTATTCATTCAATGATGTCCATAAAGTATGGAATTGTGTTCTTGGAGTTTGAGATCCCGCTATTTTCGTGTTTGATTATACAAAAGATGATAAATTTTAGAAGCGTCAGCGAAATCTTCTTCTGGAATATATTATAAGACCATTTGTGTAATCTAAAAGCTTTATTCTCAGATTTTTTTACGTGTATTGTTGCGTTTATGTGCGCAAATGTTTTTTAGATTTTGGAGAATTTGGAAAATTCTAAATTAATAGAATTAATTGATGTTGTTAATTCGTGTTAAAATTTATTGAAATTTGGTGAAAATATTTGAACTTTATGACTTAAAAATTAATCATTCTTCGTGGAATTTTCTTTGTTTCAGATTCGATACATTAAAATAAATTGTTTCTGTAATTTTGAATTAATATTTCTTTGTAAAAATTATTATTATTTGAAATAATATAAATAAAAAAAGATATTGCCGTTTTGGTCATTGATAATGGATCGAGAATGTAAAAAACTGGATTATGAAGATGAATTATCCGAAGAGAATAGCCAGCGAGTTTATGTTGTCTGAATTAAAGATGTTATAACAAAAATGTTATATGCTGGAACGAAAGAAGGTTTAAGAAAATGCAAAATGTGAAGACATGATTCAAAAGATGTTTGAAACAATGAATTCACCAGCTGTGTATGTGCCAATTCAAACAGTTCTATTGTTGTATGCGCCTTGCCATGCAACGGGTATAGTTTTGGAGTCTGAAGATGAAGTTTCAAATACTGTGCCAATTTATGAAAGATATATATATTATGTCATGCAATTTGCAGAATGAATTTGATAGCAAAAGATTTGACAGAATATTTGATGAAAATTCTAACAAAACGAGACTACAGTTTTACTACACCTCACAGTGATGAAAGATGGATGATAATTTAATATCATAAATGCAACAACTAAACCTTGCAAATCAGTGTTTATGTACCACTGCTAAAAACAATAATCTTGTGTCCTTCGGCATAAAAATGTATACTGTTGGATTTAGGAGGGTGCTTTAGAGCGCCATAATTGCTGCCATTTCGAAATGAACAATTAATGTATCTGGAGAAAATGTAATATTTAGACTCATAAAAGCTTCTTTAAAGTTGTCTTTCGCAAGAAACGGAAATAAACAAAGGGGAAGAAGCCAAAATCATCCTAATGTATCGTAAAAAATGGAAAAAATTGTGGAAGCTGTATCGAAAGTCCCATTAAGTCCCATCAGATTTTGGTAGTTCAACATAAAAATCCTAGACAAGTATCAGAGTAGAATATGAAGATTCCGTTTGAATCATGAGCACCCAAATCAAACCTTAAGAATAAATCTCATGAGATTGTATGATGTAATTTTACAACTTCGAATTATTGATGTAAAAGCCTTGCGGAGTTCTGAACTCTATTTACCATTCTAACTGGTGAATTTGTTTCACTAATATTTAAAAGAACTTCTCTAACGTCAACATCTCTTAACTCTTCTCGTATAATATGCGAAGAATGAGAATTTAGCTCAACAAGTTTCTTTATTTTGTCACAGATCTGATCCCCGATACGTGCATGTGTGTACCAGTACATCTTAAGACACATAATTTTTTTTGAAATTCATCGTCAAATGGTTTTTGAAAGGAGAATCATAATTAATGATAATAAATTTTATAGATTTTACGTGTAATGTCTAAGTAGCTTTTGAAAGTTAAGTTATATATTTAGAATTGAATCTCTGGATTTAGATCCGTAGGCTAGAAGCTATTCCAAATATTTACATACAAAATGGACTGCGAAAATTCCGATTTGAATGGGCTGTCCCAAATTCAAGGGACAAATTCCGAGGCCCGATTTTTTTTGGAACTTTTTCTGCTAAATTTTAGATCTGATATATATTTGGTAAATAAAACTTTAAAACTTTGGTAGATGAATAAAATATTTTATATGGGTAGAAGGTATGAAAATAATTTTAAAAAGGGTATTTAGTGAATATTCATATATATATATATATTATATATATATATATATATATATATATTATATATATATATATATATATGAATATATATGTAAATTTTATATAAATAAATTATTACGGTTTTTAATTATTATTCATAAATTAACTATAGATCCGTTAAACATATAATATACTATAAACATAAACATTTATATTATTTTAATAATTGTAATGACAGCGATCAATAAAACAATTGAATATCTTTTTTCAAGTCGATTCGAATGCTTATATTTACACATAGCCATTAAATCATAACAATATCAAAAAATAATTTTGGAGAAGCCCTACCCCTGGTTTAGAATAACATAGCATTGTAATTGCCGCTTGTAATTGCATCTTTGACTTTCGACTGGAACTGTCAGCATATGTTATAATGTAGGAACCGATCAAGTATTTCAAGCATAATTATTAAACATATGTCGATTAAAAGACGATATTGACTAAATTATGATTCATTCGACTGAGAAAAACCCGATTGGTTTAAATAAAAATTAATAGATTTGTAATAGCAATTTGGCAATCCTGTAGGAAATCATCGTTACAGACTGTCACGTTGTAAAAAAAGATCTGGTAAAACATCAAAACATTTCCAAAGGTATTTTGCACAACTTTATGGGTAAAATGGACATAAGGAAACTGTATTCGCTATCTGTACCACGATTTGTTACGGATGACATGCAAAAAAATGCGATTTGAGTATCGATAGAAAACTTTAGAAATCTTTGAAAAACTTGCAGCTCATAATCGCAGAATATGAGATAGCTCTAAATCTATGCATATCTGAAACTAAAATTGGATTTGATAAATGGAAAATGACAACTGATAGATCTCAAAATAGATGTCTGATGTTCACAATCTTTAATGACATAAACGACTTTCTCCAAATCAGATGTCAATATGAGCTATATAACTGGTGAGAGAAACTAGAAGAAAGCAGCAGAAAATAGGAAATAAGGAACTCTGGCTATTGCAATACAGTGCCCGGCATCACATATTCCACCTGACAACAGCAATACTTGACTCGTGTGGTGTCTCAGCCACATCCCCAACTTCGTCCCTACTGATGTTCACCTCTTGCGACTACTAAAGAAATATTTGTGAGGAAAACTCTTTGATTTTGCCAGTGATTTGCTGACTTCATACCCAAATCCTTCTATGAAAAGGCCTGTGGACTTGGTGCCACAATGGTGAAAATGTGACGCAGTTGGCAGGGCTTACATTGAAAAATATAGCTTTAAATATTGTCTATTTTTTACCGAAAGTTTTAATAAAATCTGTTGCGTGTTTGTTGTCGAGTCTAAATACTTATTGAGCGCACCACGGGCAATGGTAATTTCTATGTAATTTATTCTCAATATTTTCATTTAATATAAATATTCTAAAATATTTATCGATTTTTGATAAATTTGATTAGAGAATTATTTTTATTCCAATAATATTATTATTAATTTATCGGTGTTATTGATTCAAATATTATTATAACTATAAAGAGATATTTGGCAACGGTTTACTATAAATAATATATTCGATAGTAATATAGCATTTTTAAGGTTTAAAATAAAATTATTATTTAATTGATTTATTACTTAATTATTTTTTTTTGGATGCGTATAGTAAACCATCGCCGGATATTTTTATGTAATAAGAATTTTATTATTAAAAATTATAAAAAATTATAAAATGAAGAACTAATTGATAACATATTACATATTTGAATAAAAACCTACCTGGGATTTAGGTAACTCATAAAGGTAACCCGCGAGATCAGTTGATCTAGTTTGTATTAGAAGCTTGGTACACTCATCCAACTGAGCCGGCTTACATTGTCACTATACAAAATAGCTCCCTTGGAGACATTGGGATAAGTCAGACTGTTCCCATCGAGTTTAAAAATGCTATTTGTTGAATGAGTAATGCTAACAACGGGATAAAAGAAATGTCTACCTAATTTAGGGAAATTAGAAATAATAAAAGAAACTAAAATTTCGTACAAAATGGAATTAAAAGTTTTGCTGGTTTTCTAAAGCTACTCATAAATGCATTAATCTCGGCATGAAGCAATTTATGAGGCTGCTTTTCTTTATCTTCGGGACAAAAACATTTCATTAGCTCGTGCATTGCAAAATAGGCAGGCATGAGATTATTTTTACGACTAAGTAGCTTCCGGATGACCTGATACGAATAATTAAAATATGAAACCAGTAGAAATTGAAAAAATAAATGTCCACAAACATCTAATTCATGAAAACAGTATCCCTTCTAGGCATTCGGTCTAGTAATTTACATGTTGACAACACGTCAGTCATTATTGTTTTTTACTTTGATTATTAGTTTTATTAGAACTCTAAGAGTCTCCTACAAATCATGGTCAGAAAAACGATTCTATTTTAAAAAATATTGTATTGAACAAAAAATGTTATTTAATTGAAAAAATTAACCCGACATTGTATGAATTCAATCTTAGTATTGGATACATTTGCTGCTACGAGTGTTGATCTTTCTTGTTCAATTTACGGCAATAGAACGCCCATGTTCTTTGTTTAACGTATTATAACTCCGTCTTATTTTATTAGCATTTGGTCCAATAGAAATTCGGATGTATTATATTAGGTCTACCGGAAAGTTCTGCCCGTTTATGAAGAAATGATGCAGTTTTTAACACGTTGACGGACAGTAGGAACAAATTAACAAAAAATGAACACTATGTTTTTTGTAATTTGGAAATAATGAAGCTGCAAGTAGTGTAACAGGTGAAAAAACGAATTTCAACCTAAAAAATAGTTTCTATAACATGACACTAGGCTTCTACTTGTACGCCGGTAAATGCACATTTGTGCCGCTATAGCCGTAGTGTCTAAAAACGGCCGTTTCGTTTTTTACGGCTATTGCCGTCATGCCACATAGTGAACTTCGCTTTGACGGCTATAGACATTTAAAAAAATTCCCATTGTTGCTTGTTGCCAGTGATAACAATTTGTAAATCCAATTTTTGAAGAACGCTTTCCTTAGAATTAGAAGAACACTAATAGTACTATTTTGACATCTTCGTTTTTGAATTTGTTTCACGCCAAAAAAAATTGCACAGATGAATGTGCAAGGTCTAATCAAATGATGAATGCGAAAATAATTCCCGTCCTACCTCTATAAGTCACCGAAGCTGCATGTGGTCTGGTATCTTTTCTTGGAATACTTTGTTTAAATTGTCCAATTGATCATTGGGCGTCCCACCATACACAATGCATTTTCTTTTTCAAATTCAAGCTCGGTTAAGAGCAGGGGTGTTTAACCATATAAAAAGTCAACTACATTTAGAGGTTTAGCTTTATTATCAAAAATACACTGTATACGTAATGCATATAATATTATAATCTTGGAATGCAATGTGATGTGGTAATTTTGAACGGACTCGAAAATAAATATGATTTTTGGAATTGGTACTTTTTAATCTGTCTGCTATATTCGGTGGTATGAATGGTGAAACACAACATCGGCACTGGAAAAAATTATATTTGTTATATCATGTTCAGGCCGCAAATATGGTGTGCGCAGCCCCAGGTTAAACACCCTTGGTTTAGAGGCTTCATATTTTTCGAACCATCTCCTACACGTTCTATCCGAACCAACATCTTCACCAAAATCTTCTGTAGCATTTTTACACTGTCATTCAATATACAGTGCTGTAAATGAACTTGATCAGTGCCAATGCTTTCAAAATCGTGTCTACCTTAATAATGACATGAAATACCTTTATTTTAATTAATTTCGAAGGTCACATGTGCATAAATTCAGTTATAAAGATACATAACTTTAGGTGGCTCAAAAAACATTTAAACTTGAAATGGAATTATCGTACAGAACTTTCCGGTAGATCTAATATTTTATTCTTTTAAGGATTTCCAAATACGTTTTATAGTTCCTTTCGGCGTGCTTTATATCGCAACAGTCAAGAAAATTGAATGTTGCTGGGTTTTTAATATAAATACAGACCAATCATAATAATAATCTAGATAAATTCAATGCAAAATAAATACTATTACGTTTCATTTATGAATTACTCTAATTACCATGACAATATGTTGGGAATAAAGCACGCCGAAAGGGACTATAAAAAGTTTTCTAAATTTGAAAACAGAGTTTATGCTATTTTTGAATATCGAGACCATCAATAAAGGTTGTCGTAAAACTCATTTTTTTTTCTAGTAACGGCAGCTGAAATTTTGGCAGATGTGAACAAGTTCATGAGTACTTTTGTGAAGGTGGTTAAATTTCAGAGGTTTACATTTTAAAGGCTATGGCGGTCTCTGGGTAACATGATCAACGCTTAGATGTGGTACATAATTTATTCCATAAACCCTTTGATTATTACCGATTTCCGCGTGACCTCGATTTATTATTCCTTGCTATTCTTCCATTGGTAATTGATTGGTTGGAGTTTAAAATGGATATTTTGAGCCACTGGACATGAGATTGGATAATTTAACGATTTTCACTTTACATTCCTTGTTAAATTATATTTTTCTAATATTCGCTTGATAATATCGACCTTAACTGTCTTAGAGTTACCCCGGTAATTTGCAGCGTTCACGTTACCCCCCCCTTTATCAATACGTTATCCACACGTCGTAATGACCTATTTTCACATAATTAGTACATTGCTTATTAAATATTTGAGGTTCAGAATAAATATTATTGATTTGATCACCTAGAGATAATCGATAACACCAACGTATCACTCGTTCGACAATTTTATGATCCTTAAGTATAAAAATTATTTTTTATATAAACTGCATTAAAATTTCAACATTTTAATTGTGAATAACTATTCTATGTTTCCCTTTTCATCATTAATCTATGATGTGACCCTTTACGGATGATTTACCGATTGTCACGCTACTCCTCCTTGGTGATTAATAATTGTATATGAGCCAGTTGATAATTTCAACCTTTTCAGCAAGCAATTATCAAGTTACTCATTGATAGTCAACAATTTTCACGTGACCCCCCCCCTTTATCATTGGCAGCAAAAATACGCTACACAGTCAATTGAAAGTCCCAATATTCAAGTGATCTTTCTGAATAATTCAAAGTCATATAAAATGCAATAAAAATGTCATAAATATATTCCAATAGTATTTATCATCGGCTAACATATAAATATATATAATAGCAATTCCAACAGAAATAATTATCGACATAATTTTCCATTTCATATCACTTACGCCGTTCCAACCGATATTGGATAATTAATTATTCATATATTATAATTTTACAAAATACTCAAAATCATTAATTTTTATAATATAATTATTTTATTAAAAAATTTATGAAAAAAAAGTAACCTTTAAGCAAGAATGAAGTGATCGTCTTTCCTCTGAACTAATGTCGTTAGGAAATAAAAACGATTTTTCAATACTTTTATTAAAAACTTCTCGGTTAGCCTAAAAATCATTTAAACTATTTTATTTTTCAGCGTGCATGTCATTACTTTGTAATCTAGTGATGGTAGTAATATGTTAATATATGAATAGCACATTCGAAAGAAATGCTTATTTTCAACATTTAATGATTCCGAATTAACTAAGGTGCAAGCTATATCTCTATTTAGAAAAAAATTTAGATGTATATTACAATATAAATTTACTTGCAACTATATATATTTTCTTCAATGAAAACTGATAAAATTTTAAAGAGTACATGTAAATTATTGATATTTCTATCAACTATAACTTGAATAAGAAATTTCAAAGCAGCAGGTTTCTAGAAATAATTTAAACTTTGAATAAAAATTAAATGAAATATACATCATCTTTGCTAATTACTCGCCATGAATCTGAGATGGCAGTATTAATCCACTTATCATCGGTAGTTGGTTTCTTGATTGGTTGATAAATGTCATATGTTAACTGAATTTTAAAATATTTTAATAAATTATTATATACTAATTAAAACATCTACATTTATATTATCAATAAGATTATCAATTAACCGCTGTAAACCAGAAGTTAGCATTTATTAAACGTAAGTTGTTCAGCAAAGCAGAATTAAAAACTAAATCAAAAGATTTAAATTTTTAAATATAAATTACATTATTTAAACAAATAGTAATTAAAAATGATTGACCAGGTGTCACCTTTATCAATTAATTTTTGTTATATTAAAACGTGTATTAAAATAGTATTAAGACAGTAATGATTATTTTTATCTTATTGTCTATTATTAGATTAGAAAGAAATAAGGAAAATGTGGTTTTATGATTTTGGAATTGTCCTAAATCATAAATTTAAATCAAAACGACTTTAAATTAATGATATTTTTATTATAATCAATATCGATATTAAAGCTGATGTTGAAGCAAAAAAAATCAGAACACTCTTAAAATATTTGGCTTTGCTTTTTCAGTCTTTCTCAACTTACAGACATACAAACAAATTGCTTTCAACTGCTGCTTAATTGCAGGCAACATTGATCCTGTGACATTTAATTAGATGTCTACTAAAGACGAGCGCCGTTTCCGGAATTACCCTGGCCCGGACATACTGTTGGTTGAAAGAAACGAGACGCAAATGTAAAACGAAACAATTACAAAACTTTACTAATGGTGGGTTTCTGGGTGTTGATATTGTTGGGGTATTACGGAAAAGCACAGTAAAATCAATAAAACACCAAAATGATAAAAGTGCAATATTAATTAAAAAATTTATAAAAATTCGAAAATAGTATTGATCCGGGGAAATTGGTATGGTTGAACGCCAAAGTGAGAGACGAGTCCAGAAATAATATTAAAAATTTACCGAGGGGTCCTTAGAAAATAATATAAGACAAAAAAAGAAATTAATTAAAAAAATTTATTACTAATGGGAAGCTCGAGGCAATGGGAAGCAATGTGGAAAATCCAAGAGATGAGAAAAACCCGAGAGATGAGGAAAACCCGACGTGTAGACAGAATAATATAACAGGGTAATTTGGCCTAAACAATATTAAATGGGTGCCACTGATCAATGGAGAGGTAATTATTTCGTAATTTGTAATTTAGTAATGGAGCAAACGTTGTTGACAAATGTGGGCTAAGGTGGTCTGTGGAAATTAATTATTGTTAATAATTTAAAAATGTAGCAAATGTTGTTGTCAATTGTCTGAAAACAGTCTGAGCAGGAGTATAAAAGGAAAATGGAAAAACACGAAATGACCAGTCGATCGACATAAACGAGTATTGTAACTAGGTCAGTAGAGGAATCTAAACCCAAGTAAAGTCAAAGTTATCTATCAGAAATGGTGGTCCTCCATTGGATAACCTACCCTAAGATAATCAAATTTATACGGTGGTTAAAAGGTTGAAATAAATTAGTGAAATTGTAATTACAAAACATTGAAATAAATCGGATTGAGTTGTAACTGTGATAAAGTGCAAATAAAATTATTCTGTGTTGGGTTTGCTTATTTGATTCGAAAAAGACACGAGGAGTCAGAGGGAACCGACTTTCAATAATAATAACCCAATAATATTTTGAAACTATATGGTTGTTACCCAGACAACCCAATACAAATATATTTCGCTTACCACTCGGCACCCGTTGCTAAGCAACGTTGGAACTGTGTTCGAGTGGATGGATCGTCCGCAAAAAGTGAGTGTTATTGCTAATGCTATAATTGACCGAACGATCCATGGGTCCAACGAGCTGCCGATAGAAGGCCTGTGCTCGATTTCGATTTTTAGGTCCCATTATTCTCCTATCTCTTTCAAACTTTAACATATACTCTCAATTCATGTATCTTTATTACCATTCGCTTAGTCCTTCTTATCGTTGACCGTATTGATGATTTTCTATGGCCTGTAAACCCTTTGTTATGTTAAATATGATCACAGTATCTTTCTTATGCTCACCTCTATTATAACTACTATGTTTTCTATCATTGTTACTATTATATGTATTATTCTAATCCATTATTACTGCTATTACTATTATTATTATCCTTATCATTACCATTACTATTATATTTATATTTACTATTATTATTATTATTATTATTATTATTATTATTATTATTATTATTATTATTATTATTATTATTATTATTATTATTTTTATTATTATTATTACTATTATTATTATTATTATTATTATTAATATTATTATTATTATTACTATTATTATTATGATTATTATTATTATTATTATTATATTATTATTGTTATTATTATTACTATTATTATTATAATTATTATTATTATCATAATTATCATTATCCTTACTATTATCATTTTTATTATCAAATTTTTAGTAGGGATCTGCCCTTATTCCTCAGCTTTATAAAAATATATTTTACTTATATAAAAATCTTAGCTGTAATCCATCCTTATTTTACAGTTTTCGATAAAGTAATTTCGTAGATTCGGAAAACTTTAGCAGCGTTCAGCCCTTATTTTACGGTCTTATACGGATATTCTATCAATTATTGAGCCGTATTCTACTTTTACTTTGTTATTTTTGATAAGTATTTTAATTAATTCGGAAAATTTGAGCAGCGTTCCGCCCTTATTTTACGGTTTTATAATAAATGTTTTAATTATTTACGAAAATTTGCGCAGCGTTCTGCCCATGTTTTCCGTCTCAATTCAAAATAATTTGTTTAGTTCTTATATATTATTTAAAATATTTCTTTTCATGATTTTGGTCGTTCGGATTAATCTTTTTCGATGGCTATTCATTTTAACTGTAGCAACAATTTCGATATTTTCCCCGCTACCCTTTCCCTTTCTTTGTCCTTATGATCTATTTGTGTTCATATTATATTTAATGAGTGCCCACTGGATTTTGAGTCGATTGTTGTTAAAAATTTTTATGTCGATTTTTCAGGGAACGGATGGCGAAGGTGCAGCCAAAAGACTACCCCCTTACCTTCCAATTTCCCCTATAAGCGGAATATATTGACGTTCAGGTTCCTGCGCTGCTCACGCCGGAACCTTCACAGGCACGAGCTATTGGCGGATGAACCGCACTTACACAGCTCGATTGGAGTGTGTAGATTTTAATTACTTGCAGTTTGTTTTGATGTGGGCCGGAAAAATTAAATAAAATAAATTTTATCATATCCGTTGGAGAAAAACTTCGATGCATAGGACTATTTATTCGACATGATATATTTCACATAGTAATCGGAAGTTCGTTGGCATAAACATTGTTCATCGCTTCATCACAATACATTTAATCAAATTGGTCAATAAATTCATGAAGCATTCACTCATATATCTTCATAATTGGTCAATAGATTCATAAAAATTTATGCATATAGCTTCATAATTGATCAAAAAATTCAGTAAGCATTCATCTATATCGCTTCATACGGTAATGTACAGCAAAGAAAATAAGACTAAAAATTAAGACTGACAATTAAGTCTCTATTAAGTTGATAATTTGTCAAAACACATCAGTATATATACCTATAATTTGACCTTAAGCTTGCTTGTTATTTTTATTGCGATAAAACAAATTTGACCTTGAAATTATTTGTGTTATCTAAATTAAATTTTTATTATTTTTTAAAAATTAAAATTGGCAATTTATTTCTTAAATTTTTAAATAGATTTATTCAACCAAAAATATTTTATTTTAACTCATTTAATCCATTAATTTTTACTTTTATATAACTTGTCATTTTTCGGTCAAATTTTTCTTGTTATTATGTTATTTTTTATGTAAATTTCGTGCGGTTCTTGATGCATTTTGTATTTATTTTATTTTACTTTTATGTTTTTTAATTTTATATTTATTTATGTTCTCTCAAATTTTAGAGTGTTTAGTTGATGTTGTATGTTGTATTTGAAGTTATTTTGTTGCCGGGTTTTCGTGTTGTATTACTGATACATTTAAACAATTTTCAAGGCCATTTGTGTTTTGGCCCAACACCAATGAGTACAAAATAAAAACACAAATTTAGGCGAGATAAAGTTTTCATTGATTTGTTGGGTTAACGCTCCCTTATTCCAAAATCTGTTTCGTACACGTCTTATCCCACTTTTCCGGATTGGAACGTTTATTACTGATTTTCTACTATACTGAACTTTTGCACGAATTACGTAACACGCGTATACAACATATAACATAACACAACTTGCACGCATAAATTAGTAGAAATTGTAAATTGTGTTTTTGTTTATAAACCGAAATTTTAAAATACTATTATTGGAAATTGGTAATTTTTAATTTAATAAAATTTATAACATTGAATTAGTCTTTTGTCTATCGAATATATATATACTAATACCAGTGCACGTTGAGATCTCAATTAGTGATAGTGAGACCTCAACACAAATATTTTTAGAGACAAAAATAAATTGAAAGAATTGTAAATACTGTTGGCCAAAACCAAGGATGGGTCCCGAATGCAATATTCCATTATCATATGAATGGCAGGGTGGTGCTCAGCACAGCGATATAGAGTAGATTTGACTAGCCCTGCTTGATTCAATGGAGAGGTCTATCATTTATTAACATTGCGAATATACTATATGATGTGTTCATGATTGCTAGAGGCCTCAAAGATACAGCTTTATGGTACATTTCGGATTTCAAACTTTTCAGGATGAGCTTCGTCTTAAACGTTCTCCAGGTATCATAACAGTACAAATCCCTTAATATATGACTGCACATGGACGATATAAACTTATGGTCTAGAGAAATATTCTCAAGTCTCTAAGGGTCACCTTATCCATACGGGAAGTGAGGTTTCTAATCTGGATATAATTTATTTTATATCTTTAGCATTTGTCAGGTTGTTGCGGATAATTTCAACATTCCTACGGCTGTGTGTGTGCTTGGCATTGAGCAATGGGATCACGTTACTTGAAGAAGTTCCAATCAAATTAGACAAAGTTGGCCTATTTCCAATTCCTGAGCTGATCCATAGTCACAATAATTCTTACTTTGGCTTATACTTGAATTTCGTTCTCTTAACACATACCATCTCTAAATCAGTCTTTTTCTTTATATTTGTTGGATCATTGATTTTTCTGATTTCATATTTTTCGGTTTATATTGATCCTCTCGATTTCTGATAATCCTGACTGACAGCATGTAGCATCACTATCCATCTGTACTGTCAAGCCGTTAACAAACGTTCGGTATTTCACATGTTGTTGTCCGCAAATCCTGAGGTAATAAAAGACTTGCTTAGATTCTTAAGGCTGTTGTTCATCATTCCAACAGAAGATTTTCACCAGTATTAACTTTTTAAATAATCATGACCGGGTGTCAAAGTCTTACAGCCAAAAAACTATTGATAGATAAATACTAAAATGATCTCTCTTAATTTCCTTCTAGACTACCTTTATTACAAATTGAAGTGCTAACAAGAGGTGTTTTTCTAACGATTCCAACTGGTAAAAAACCTATGTTGTTATCTCTCCTTTTCAGATTTCTTTTGTAAGTATCAATTCAGACGGACGAAATTCACAAGGTTGAAAGAATCTAAAACCAAATTTCCATAAAAGAGTGTTAATTGAGTAATACAAAATTGTGTTAAAGCCGATTAGAAGGATGTAACGCCGTGTATAATAAAAATACTTAAAACTGTTTTCTGGGCTAGCATAAACAATTTGGAGTCAGCCTCAGCAAGAAGAGTATGCGTCAGTTTTCCTCATTTTTTGGTCGTTTAGGGGTTTTTGCAATGATAGTAGAGCCGCTTTTGCATTTTTGAACAGATTACATAAGAACATTGTATTCCCATGTAAGACGGGGAGAAAGTCATCGATTGAGTTCTTAGATTTGTTAATTCAACGCAAAGATAAACACTATGAGACCGATTTGTGAATTTAAGTATAAGAGTAATATGGTGAAGGGATTGATTTATTGTTCATGGTCTTTATCTTTTACTTTTGCTAATTCAGTATGAGTATTCGAAATCATTTTTATAACTGATGATAAAAGAAACTGTAAACAAAATTGATTAAAAATCCTAAGGATCTATGTTTGGGAAAATCTGACTGTAATTTGACAAATAAATGTGAATTGAGTGTTGATCTAAATAATAGTAAAAACCTATATAAGAATAATGAACCTAAATTTGTGTTAGTAATGCCGTACTCGGAAGGTTTTAAAGATTATAAGAGAAAGTTGAGTAAAAAGATGGGAAATTTAGATTATAAAACTGTCTCTAATTCGGGTAAGGTACGCAATATGTTTATAAATAAATCAAAAACTCCGGTTGGATTGTGTTCAAGTGTCGCTTATAAATTTATATGTAATGGGTGTAATCAGAGCCTAGGACAAGGGATCCACCGAGGCCATTTGGCCCCAAAACCCACTTTATAAAGGGCCTCAGAATTACGGAGTTATTTATTGAAATGAAGAAGTTATTTATCTTGACAAAGATTGATCACATGAATTCTATTGTAGAATCTCGTAGAGCAACACTTGACAATGAAATGGATAACTCGAATTCTCTGTGGAAATCAATTGAGAGTATGAAGTTTGATGAAATTATTGAAAAAAGTAAAGAAACGGCTTTAAAGTTTTAATTATCAGACACCTTCACCGTCAATCGCAAATATAAGAAACAATATAAAGCTGAAGATTTATATAGAAACGTTTTCAATAAAATTCTTTCAACACTCACTAAAAGTCTTTCAAAAAGATTTTCAGTTATTGCGAGCCTCGTGGAGAATTTTGAATTTTTATGGAGATTCAATTCTATGAGTAACAATCAGTTGAAAGAGGCAGCTACACGATATACTATTAGCTGTTCAAAAAGATATATCAACTGAGCTCGAAGAAGAAATTATTTTTCTCAAAGAAATACACAAAATTAATTTCAAGCTTTCTCTTTCCCCAAAAAATATACTATGAGAAATAATCACTCAAAATCTGGTCGATCTGTTTCCAAATGTATTTATTTCCTTGAGAATTTTTTACGTTATCTGTTTCTGCTGCAGATGCCGAGAGATCATTCAGTAATCAAAAAAGAACTACTTTCGTTCCACGATGGATTGGCTATGTTAAGCATTAATTCTGATATCGTTAGAACTTTAAATTATCAAAGCGTTATTGAAAAATTTGTCGCTTTGAAGAAACGAAGTCTGATTTGAAACTTTCCATTAAGCTTTTGAAAGATATTTTCCTAACTAAATCCGGTTTATCAAATTTAAAAATAATATACAAAATATCACAAAATTTATTATTTTTAATTGAAAAAACCTTGAAAATTAGTTGTGACCCTGGACCTCAAAATCCTGTCCTAGGCCCTGGGTGTAATGCCACATACATTGGAGAAACTTCCCGTCATCTCTGTGCTTGAATTGTTGAGCATTGCTGATTGAAGGGTTTGACCAATATTAGTGAGCACAATAGAGGTTAAAGAAATAAAATAGGTACGCCTGATTTTATGATTATGTTTAAAAGTTTTAATAATTATTGAGAACGTGTTATATAAGAGATATTGTTGATAAGGTCTTTGAATCCAAAGAATGTCAATATTTTCAAATAGTTTGAGTATGTTAAATTGTGATAAATTGTTGTTTCAGTATTTTTTTAAAAATTTTTTAAATTTTAATATTAATAAATATTTAAAAAATAGTTCGTTATTATTTAAGATTTTTTATAATAGAGTTAAAAAAATTTAATATTTATAAAGAAAATTTTAAAAATTATTTTAAAAATATTTATTTATTAGAATATTTAATTAATATAAAAAAATAATTTGTTTAAATTAATTCATAATATTTTAGTTGGTTTTGGTGTCTGAAGATGATAGTTAAACTATCGAAATAAATCGTACAATGTGTATTTGAATGGCGTTTTCTTTTAATAAAATCTTTGCCAAACTTATTTAATTATTAATTTAACTAAATTAGTATTTAAATTTTTGAAAAATGAATTCCTGTTACTTAATCCCCATCTTGCTCACTATATACAGAATTTTAAAAAATCAATAAAAGATTAAAAATAGAAGAAAAAAGAAAAGCGATTTTAAAACCAAACTTAAGGAAAATTGGAACAATTAATAAAAAACTTAAAATTTACACTGAAAGTGGAAAAGAAAACAGTATGCCTTTGGAAGCCTCGCAGACTGTAGATCGGGACAGACCAACACTTTCTTGTTGATACAATTAACCCAGTTAACATTAATAGCACATAATTAGCAGTCATCGTGGTGATTTTGTGATTCTCTCCATACCATTGGTATGCCAAAGTTCATGCATTTTCGCTTCTTTTGAGTCCACTGTCAAATATATTCTGTGCACGTTTTACATCTTATGATGGTACCCATGTTTTATCTTGGTCATCAGGTTTTAGGGCATAGTATGCTAAGTATGCACATTTAATGAAACTTATTACATAATTTCTGTTAGGTTTTAAAGTATATTGTCCACAAATATAACAGAATACGTCAAGGTCATTCAAACAACTTCTTCTTGATAAAGTCATGAAGCCGAAAATAAAAAAAATGTTTTAAATTATAATTTTGTAAATTTAAGTATCATTATACTTTAAAAATATCTTTAAACTTATAGATTTGTTTTATAGATATTTTTTTAATTTTATAATTCACTAATGTCTGATTCTAATCAAAGAATATACTATACATTAAGTGATATCCAGTGCAATTCCCAATAGTATACTAGTTTCGAGCTGACGGCTCTCATCAGTACTATACGGGAGGCGCTCAGATTTGGTATTTTAAAGTTATTGAAATTTTAAAAATTAAAATTGTGTAAAAATTAGATCCGATTGAGCAAAATAAACATCATTTTTGATTCCAGAGTTTTAGAATTGTTCAGAATCAGTTTTTTATATCATGGACACAAAAATTGCCTTAAGATTGGTTTAAAATGGTGACCACTTCATATAAACAAAATAACTCTTACCTATTACATAACATGACAATACTCTTAAATGACTATATATATGACCTTAATCTATGGATCAGTAAATTCAGTACATTGCTGTAGAATTCATCTTAAATCATGTCTGGTTGATGCGTTAAGTAAAATACAGTCTGAATACCTAGATTTTCAAGTCTCCATTGAAACCGACTCCCTATAAGAGAGATGATTGCCTATGTATGTGTATTCACAGTCAATGTTTACCACGTAGCTTAGATCTCCAAACTTGAAGAGTCATATGCTTCTTATAATAACCTGCTGCTGTTACAGGCACTAATTGAATACATTGACATTGTGGAAGTGCGCTGTAATATCAATCTATATATTCTCAAAAGCTTCATTTGAACGTAAATTTTCCTCGGCAATTTTTTAGTTAAGCACACGGCATACAATCATCAATTTTTTTTATTTCTTTAATAGTATTTTTCCGGTGAAAACATCGTTTAACAATTTCTGTTGTTTTTTCGATTCCTTGGTGTCAATAATTATTACGATGAAGCTAGAATATTTTTTAACAGTTTTATACACTAACTAGTGATTGTATACATTGACTCGTATTTATGCTTTAACTGTAACACACACACACACATATATATATATATATATATATATATATATATTGATGGGAAGAATATATTTCTGAGTTTTTTAAAATATTTAATCATTATTACAAAATAATAATTTTTAAAATAATATTTAAATCATCTGAAAATATTTCAATGGTTCCCGTATGTTTGCATAAATATAATTTTAAATTAATAAAATAATTAGTTAATTTGAAAACTGATTAAATATTTTAGAATATATGAAAGTAATACAAAATATAAATACGTAAAACTGATTTTAATTATTATATAAACAAACAAAATAAATATATTCTTACAAAAGCATAGCATTATGTTTAAATAAACTTTTATTTTATAGTATTTGAATTATTAATTTTTATTTTATAGTAGTTTAACCTAAAGATCAAGTACCGAAGCACTTAAAAATCAATAATAGCACATTTTGTGTAATTTACATTTAATATATACCGCAAGGAATGTTGATTTAATAAAAAAATTTAATGCTTGCAGCTTTTGTTTGAATAAATATTTAATAATTAACTAATTTTTAGCATAAAATTAATTTCAATCAAAGGTAATAAGTCTATTATGTAATAAAAATGCAGTCAACTGCTCTAAACTACGAAGATATAAAAATCTTATATACATATATAAAAATAAATGATATCTAATTCAAATCTCAATCATTTGATGTAAACTCTATTATATTATTGTTATTCATGTCGAAGCGAACTTCTCGCTTGGTTCCAGGAGCTGATTGTAAATTCTTCCTAATTTCTAAAACCTTGTTGATAGGTTGAGAAGATACCATCGGTTTGAAAGACCCACTTAAAATTCGATTGTTAACATTTTGGTGAATAGGGGACTGATAAACAATATTGATGGTCTTTTTCAAAATCGACTTTTTTGGATAGATTTCTTGACTAGAATTCTCGATAAATCTTGGAGTGTTTTGTGGAACAGGAGTAGAGAAGGAGGAGAGATTTATGGAGTCTGTTAAATCATTTTTATTTTCGAATTTCTTTTCGTAATTATTAGACTCAACTTTCTCATCTTGATTCGAGTTGATATTTCCGTGAACAATGTCATACTTCTTTGCCAGTGAATAAAAGTCTTGATCATATTCGACATATTGAGGTTGAATTGTTTTACCAAGAAGTTGTGCTCTAATCGGTTTGATTTCATTTGGGATGTTAAATAATTTTTCCTTCAGAATCATGGGTTTCTGAGAAAATGTTAAAGGTTGCGATGGAATTATTGCTGATTTGGTTTTACCGGGATAAGTGAATGGTGGAGTAGTGTAATTTGTTAGGTAAGATGGGTTCGGATTGATGGTTGCAGAATTTACGGGACGCCTTGGTAGAGTATAGCGATATGTAAATCCTCGGTCTCGATTTGGCAATGCAATATTGCTTACTTTGATATAATCTGCCCAATTACTTGATACAGACGGAGAGTTAAATCCACTTCGACGGTTAGCATAATTTGCACTATGAGATCTCACCGGTTTTCCATCTATTGACTGCTTGGACGCCAACCACAGCTTTTTATTATACCACTGAGGAATATCCATGCAAGTATATTTGTTTCACGGATAGTTTGTCATTTTAAATGAGTAAAATCGTCAAATATTTTTAAAAAAAAACAATTTCTTGTTAAACAGTGTGATTACTGATAGGTGCTTGTGTATTCATATGCAGTAGCTAAGGCACACTAGAAATGTGTTGATAATATTCACTATGAATATCACCAATTATTGTTGCTAGAATGGATCAGTTTGTTAAAATTTCATTAATTAACAGCATGACGTAACACACTAATTATATAATGATAATAATAATAATAATAATAATAATAATAATAATAATAATAATAATAATAATAATAATAATAATAATAATAATAATAATAATAATAATAATAATAATAATAATAATAATAATAGTAATAATAATAATAATAATAATAATAATAATAATAATAATAATAATAGTAATAATAATAATAATAATAAAATAATAAATATTTTATTTTATAAATTTAGAATATAAATTAAAAGTAACCATAAATTTTGCGTAGTCCAAAATGTCAAACCATGCGTCAAATAATGGGTTAAATCAAATTTGAGAGCCAGCAACAAGTGAGCCGTGAGAGTTATTAAATCATTTCACACGGATAATTAACAGATTTAATTTTATTAGTAAATAAATTTTAACAATAAGCTTAATTTCATTTCATTAAATTTTTAAAATTTATTTATTTTATCGTAAGTAATTTATTTATTAATTTTTACAACGCCTACTATTTTAATTCTTTCTCATTAATTAAAAATGATTATCTTTTTTTTGACAATTTTTTATTTTTACGAACTTTAACTGAAATAACAAAAACTGTAATTAGAAATTTTTGAAGTTTTTTAGAAAACGAAATAGAGTAAAATATATTATTTTTTACAATTTTAAATTACTCTAACGGCAATTTCTCATATTTTTTATTGGAATCAAATACAATTATTTATATTATAAAAAGCCATATTTATCTTAATTAACTACAACTCCCATACTTAAGGGATATTTGCGCACAGGGGACGGTTGGAAATGATTTTACGGTAATTATTAAAATTGAGAAGTGACGTTTTATATTACAAAAATATTATAATTATTAATGATTAATTAATTAATCGTAGTTATATAAGTGTATTTGAGATTGGGACCACAGATATGAAATATACAGGGCCGAATCAAATTAGTTCGAGGTCCAATTGGATATTTTTCACAGTGTCCCTCAAACTTTAAATAGAAAAATTAATTAACAGTTAGAAATTACAGATTGAAATATAGATTTTAAATATTTATTTAAACAAAATCCAATTATAAGACAGACAAACTTTTAAATTAAAAAATTTGCACCAAATATAAAAGTAACCACATTTTATTAAATATAAACATACATATTGGGTTATCCGGAAAGTCCTTTCGGTTTTATTTAAAGATGGCGTTAATTTTTTTTGTGCGTATAAGTGCAAAAGGTCACAACGACAAAAAGTTTTCATAGTATATTTTATTTTGTTAAAAAATTTCAAGTTGATTGATTGTATTATTTATGAACAGATTGAATTTAAAAATGGAAAGTCAAAGTGAAAATTTTCGATATATTTTACTTTATTATTTTATAAAGGTAAAAGAGACTCAGAAGCATGTTGAAAGATATGTGCAGTTTATAGCACAGAAGCAATAACAAAACGCACTTGTCAGAATTGGTTTATAAAATTTCGTTCCGGAAATTTCTGAATTCACGATGTACCGAGCTCTGGTCTTTATTGAATCTGACCGGCACATTAGCATTCTTGAAATTACAGAGAAGTTGAATTTGTCCAAAACAGTAGTTGAGGATCATTTGAAAAGTCTGTGATACTCAAAAAGCTTGATATTTTGGTTCTATGTGAACTTAAAGAAATTCATTTAATGCAATGTATCAAAATCTGTGATATTCTCTTAAAAAGTAATCAAAACGATCTTTTTTTGAAAAAAACTGATAACGGGTGATGGAAAATGGATTGTTTACAATAATGTTCAACACAAAAGATCATGGCCCAAGTCCGGTGAGTCAGCTAAATCTCATCAAAAGCAGATATCTACCAAAAAATGTAATGTAGTCAATATCGTGGAGTTACAAGGGAATTGTAAACTTTGAGCTCCTATCGTCTAGCATAACGATTGACTCTAGTGTATTCTGCCAGTAACTATCAGAATAAAAGGAATCCTTGCAGTATAAGAGTCTTGAATTGATAAATCGTAAAGGTGTTGTGTTTTATCATGACAACACAAGGCCCTATTTTTCTTTGTTCACTCGGTAAATAATAGTGGAACTAGGCTGGAACATGCTGCTTCACCCACCTTACAGCCTTGATATAGAATCGTCAGACTTTTATCTGTTTTGTTCTTTAGACAACTCTCTAACAGGAAAATTTTACTTCAGGCGAGAGTGTAAAAATGTACCTAGGAAATGTGTTTGCTGAAAAAGATCAGAAATTTTATGAAGCTGAATAGGTAGTTATGAGCACACTGCAATACAAAAAAAATAGGGGGAGGGGGGGGGTTTATTTACAGATTAATTTCGGATTATCTTGATTACATAATGATGTAATCAACTTAATTAATTTTGTGTGTATTAATTTTTTTTTCGAAATTTTTGTGTGTATTTTTTTTTCGAGTTTTTGGCGCGATTTTTTTTTAAATTCAAATTTATTTTCGAATTTATTTTCAATATTTAAAATAAAATTTTTTAAGTATTTCTAATTAAATTTTTTTCTGTTTAATTTTATCAATGTAGTTTTTATATAAGATTTTTAAAATATGATTTTTATATATAAATTATATATGATTTTAAGTAGAATTTTCAGTAGAATTTTATCGATGAATTTTTATATACGAATTTTTAAGATGAAATATTTTCAGTATAATTTTTAATTTAAAATATAATTTTTCAAAGTAATAAATTTTTAACATAATTAAATATTGAAAATTTTTTATACAAGGTTTGTTTTCAGTATAATTTTATCGATGAATTTTTATATACGAATTTTTAAGATGAAATTTTTTCAGTATAATTTTTAATTTAAAATATAATTTTTCAAAGTAATAAATTTTTAACATAATTTTATAATGAAATTTTTTATACAAGGTTTGTTTTCAGTATAATTTTATCGATGAATTTTTATATATTATTTTAAAATATTATTTTTATATAAGTTTAAATTATATATGATTTCTAAGTAGAATTTTCAGCATAATTTAATCAATGAATTTTTTTTTATACACGTTGATAAAGATCAAAGAAATTTAGCTTTAACATAATAATAATAATAATAATAATAATAATAATAATAATAATAATATAATATAATAATAATAATAATAATAATAATAATAATAATAATAATAATAATAATAAAATAATAATAATAATAATAATAATAATAATAATAATAATAATAATAATAATAATAATAATAATAATAATAATAATTCCACCAATTAAAATCTTTATA
The DNA here is from genome assembly GCA_022537955.1 of Schmidtea mediterranea. NCBI lineage: Eukaryota > Metazoa > Platyhelminthes > Tricladida > Dugesiidae > Schmidtea > Schmidtea mediterranea. The sequence goes on from CM039679.1 coordinate 81,910,148, forward strand.
AAAAAAACTATAAAAACTATAAACACATAAAATAAACTCGTAAAAGATCAAAATTTATTTACATCATCACAAATCTGCTTATAGTAAGCTCTTCTTAGCTCAGCCAACAAAATATGTACAACTTCCTTCTTCTTGTAGTCTCTGTAGCATCTGCATCTAAATGGACAAGTCAACATTGAAGGATCTGCACAAACAATACAGTCTTCTAAACATTTCAAACCAGATCCTTGAACTGATTCATAGTGCATACGTACAATTTCTTCAATGTTGATTCCTGTCATTTGATAGATCCGTGTAGCCAAGTATTCAGGAGCACAATACGAAAGTTTGTTTTTCATATTCGGAAACAGTTCTTCCATCTTCATCAGAATTGTTTCGAATACGTATGCTTCTTGCTCGTCGATCATTTTTAATTTTTACAATTGTCAGAATTGAATCTATTTAAACACAATCAGTGCTTAATAAATAATCTAGTATTTCTTCGTCGGTATTAAGATTATTAATTTTTGATTTTATAAAATTAAATATTTCTTGTACTAGACTGTTGTATTCCAGTGTTTTTATTCCCATGACAACGACTTTTCCGTTTGCAAATACATACACACAAAGTGGATTATACTTGACAAGTCTTAATGCAGGAAACAATTCCGGTTCGTAAATGTTTTCTGTTTTTGTTGACAAATCATACAAGTTGATTCGACAACACATGTCAATATTCAAAGATAATGATTGAATTTGTAAATCTTGAATCTGATATTTGAGATCTACTTCCTGTAATGGTCTTTTACAACCCATTACTCTGCATTTTCCGCTCTTGAAGAATAAGATTGGATATTTTCCACTTCTATCCACTACATGTTGAGGTTTTCCGGTTGGGAACTTCATTCCAGTTACTTCACATTTTCCTCTATAATTAATATTACTAATCATTTTCTGATATCAAAATAAATGAATCAGTATATTAAATTATAAACAAATTAAATTAAATTAAATTAAATGGAATTAAGAAATGATGCAGTATATCAAATTGTAGGGCCTAGTGGGAGCGGAAAAACTTTATTTGTATGTAATTTATTGCAGTCAAACATGTTCAAATCAAAATTCAATAAAATATATTGGCATAGGGGTGCAGACGAAGAACATGGATTGACACAAAATCAGTTTTGTAAATTGAAAATGACAATAGTTAAGGGATTTGATAAAAACTGGTCGTCTAGGTTACGTCGAGGCGATGTAATAATTATTGATGATTTGTATCAAGAAGCAAATAAGGAAAAAGATTTCAATAATTTGTTCGCAAAAATCAGTACACATTGTGGAGTTACTGTTATTTTCATAACTCAAAATTTATTTCATCAAGGAGGAAGTCATCGAACTCGTAATTTAAATGTTCAATACCTAGTTATTTTCAAAAATCCTCGCGATCAAACAATTATCGATTTCTTAGCCAGGCAAGCTTATCCAAACAATAGAAAATTTTTAATTGAATCATTCCAAGATGCTATAAGCGTTCCCCATGGATATTTATTCTTTGACTTTACACAACAATGTAGTGACGATTTACGTATCCAAACAGATATTTTTAATGAAAAAGGGGTTACGATTTATAAACAAAATTGAAAACAAATAAATGATTATCAATCATGTCATTTAAAAAAGTACTTGTCAAAAATCAAATTCAACCCAAAAAAGTTATTCGTAAAACCAAATCCAAAGTAAAGAAGAATCTAAAAAAGAAAAAGATTTTAAAAAAGAAGTGGATCAAATTATAAACAATAATAATTAATTGTAATTAGTAAACATGAAATTTGAACGTAGTCTACCATATTTCAATGCATTGGTAAAGGCACAAAATAATAAAAGAATAGCAATTTTACAAGCTTTCCCTTCATTTGTTATTGACGATTTGCTTGAAGTTATTGTAAATATAGTTCGGGGTAATGTTAATATTAGTAAAGCTAAAAGAATGGTATTACAAAGACATAAGAGATCCCTTTTATCATTGGTAAACACTAAAAATAGAAGTTTAATGAAAAGAATAATGTATAAACAAAAGGGTGGGTTCTTGGGTACATTAATTCCTATAGTTTTATCCACAATTAGTGCAATTTCATCCCTAAGATCTTAATGGGTTTACAATACTCTAAACCAGATAAAGTTGTACATATTCTAACATCTTGTTGTAATAATGAAGGATCAATTAACCAAAAATCTACTCAAAACAATCTGGACAAATCCAAAAGATCCAGATGGTTTTGGTGGTGTAGAAAAATTAACAAAAAGAGTGATTAATTCTAAAAAAGAGACTCAAAAATGGTTATCAGGCCAACTAGCATATAGTTTAAATAAACCAATGTTGAAAAGGTTCCCAACCAGACCATACAAAACAAGAGGAATCAATGATTTGTGGCAAATGGATTTGATGGAAATGATACCTTATTCGAGAATCAACAAGGGGTACAAAAATATTTTAACATGTATTGATGTTTTCAGTAGATATGCACCGTGCTATTCCAACAAAAACTAAATCTGCTAATGAAATGGCCATTGCAATTAAAAAATTATTTAAAGATGGACAACCTCACAATCTACAGACTGATTTAGGTAATAAATTTAATTAATTATTTATTTTAATGTATTTTAGGTAAAGAATTTTATAATAGCAAAGTAAAAGAAGTTATCAAAGCCAATCATTACTCTATATTCTCGCAATTCAAAGCTTGTTATGTTGAAAGATTTAATCGAACTTTGAGAGAAAGATTGAAAAAATACTTTGTGCATCAAGGTAATAAAACTTAGATACATGTTTTACCAAAAATTATTTTTAGTTACAATCATTCGCCACATAAAGGATTAAATGGTCTCAGACCTGTAGACATTACAGACAACAACAGAAACCAAACATTAAAGAAAGAAAAAATCGAAAAGCCAAAATACAAGATTGGTGATCATGTAAGAATTAGTAAAATCAGTACTTCTCCGTTCATCAAGAATTTTGACAACAATTGGAGCGATGAAGTATATGTAATAAAGAAAATAGATACAAAACAGAATCCTGTAATGTATTTAATAGCAGATCATGAGAATAAAGAAATTAGTGGAAAATTCTACGAACAAGAACTCCAAGTAATTCCAATCCCAACAATATTTAGAATTCAAAAGATTTTAAAAACCAAAAATGTTGGTAAATATAAACAATACTATGTTAAGTGGCATGGATACGAAACTCCAACTTGGATATCCTCATCTCAATTGATTAAATAAATATTATGAAAGAAAACCAGTTTTATATGATTTTACCTTGTAATAGTTGTCCACTTATTTATCCTAATAACGAAGCTAGTAATTTTAATGTACAAGTAAATTCTGTCTACTTGGATGGTGAATGGGAAGTTGCATTGATTGATTTCACTTTTGTGTATAATCCTTTTCCGTATTATAGTAATTCTTGTATACGTTATGAATCGGTAAAGAGTGGTAGTGAAATAAAGTATTTGAAAATAAATAATCAAAATCATACTTATGAATTAATAAATCCAAAACATACTCCAGATGTTGACATATTTATTGAAAAATATGAGAATTTGGTTATTGTCTGTCCTCATGTTCCATTTAAAGTAACATTCCCCGATATTCAACATGCGTTTAGTTTTTGGACTAAAATCTACATCAATCATTTGTGAAGAGGATCATTGTCGAATAAAATTACCAAAATTTACTGATGATGGTGTTATGGAACAATTTGGGATAATAATAAGTTACGAAGAAAAATCAAAATTTGAAAAATATTTTGAAGATAATTTATTCATAAACACTTTATTGGAATTACAAGGTCATTTGTTGTCATTTAATCCTCCTTTTAAAGAATTAATAATTCAAGATAATGAATTGGTCAAAATAACACTTGCAGATGACATTACAAATATATCTTTTGACACAAATTTGTCTAAATCTTTGGGATTAAAATATTCAAACTTTACAGGCACTATACTAGGCACTAAAATTCCGAAATTATTACATCATCATCAACAAATGTTCATTTATTCAAATATTATCGAACCAATAAATGTTGGTGATGTTAGAGTTCCACTATTAAAATCGGTTTGGATTAAAATATATGATCAAGGAGAAATTGTACAATTAGAAATGAAGAATCCAATGTACCTTCCAGTATCGTATTCAACTTTAAACATCATTGAAATAAATATTCGAGAGGATAGTGGGAAATTAATAAAATTTAGCAAAGATACCAAAACACATTTATCGTTACATTTTAGAAAAGTAAATGAATAAAAGAGATTTTTACGTGAATTTACCCAGTAATAGTTGTCCACTTACATTTCCAAATAATGAAGCTGGAAAGTTTAATGTAGAATTTCCAAATCAGATTTACTTGGATGGGGAATGGGAAGTAGCTTTAACTGAATTCACTTTTGTGTACAATAATTTTCCATTTTATAACAACTCTTGTATCAAATATACCAAGAGTACATTACATAATAGTTATGAATATTTTTATTATATTGAAGGAAACTATACAATTAGTCACAACTCTACATTTTATCTGATATATATTGACAATAAAATTTTGAACATTAATTGTAAATATTTTCCATTCAAAGTAACATTTGATAGTATTGAAGAAGCTAATTGTTTGGGATTTAATAAAAAAGAAGTAGATTTTAATGACGAATTGAATCAGATACGTATACCAAATAAGAAATCGAAATTTGCTACTATACGATTAACTATAACTTATTATTATGATGTAGAGTATACTGAGACATTTAAAGAAAATTTATTCATTACTGAACTTTCACAAGTCACTGATCAGTTAATGACATCTTATCCCCATCCTTTCAAGTCTTGTGAAATTAAACAAGATCAACTTGTTAAAATTGAATTGGAAGAAGATGTTAAAAGTGTTAAATTTAGTAAACTGTTGGCTCATAGTTTGGGATTAATTGAGGAATCTTATAGTGAAAAGATCATTGTTGGATCTAGTTTACCAACTATAATGCAAAGAAATATACAAATGATGATTTATACAAATATTATTGAACCAATTCTTGTGGGTGAATTAAGTGTTCCCCTTCTTAAATGTGTTTGGATAGAAAAACATAAAAAAGACGACCTTGTTCAATTCATTGAGAAAAATCCAATGTATTTACCAGTATCATCCTCGTATATAAACAATATAGAAATCAATATTCGTGATGACAGTGGAAAATATATATTTGGTAAACAAGACAAAACTTACTTGATATTACATTTCCGTAAAATAAATGAGTAATCCAGACATTGTAAACTTTTATAGCACTCATCAAAATGGTGGGGATTTACCTTATTTTGTAGGTAAACAGTATGGATCTGGTTGGTTAAAAACAATTGGGCGATTTGCACTACCTATTCTTAAACGTATCGGAAATTTTGGTATGAAAACTGCTAATGACGTAATAAATTATAATGCACAAATCTTACCTGCTCTAAAATCAAATGCAATATCAGAAATTAAAGATTCTATGCCCTCTGTAATGGAACACTTACCTTCTGTTATTAACAAAGTTTCTGATGTATTTAATAAAGAACAAAAAGGTGGAACAATTAAACGTCGAAAAATTATCAAGAAACATATAAACAAAAGAATGAAAGGATACGGAACTATATTCCAGTAATGATTAGTGCAAAATCAGAATTATGCATCTTTGATAGACCATCTCCTCAAGCAGTAATTGAAAATGGTTCTTTTGAAGATATTTATCCAGTGAATTCAATTACAGATCCAGGAAACACCTCAATTCAATTTTACATTAATAGCTCTCAAACCGAATACTTGGATTTGAACGATACATTACTCTACATCCAAATGAAAGTTGTAAATAGCAATGGGGAAAATTTATCTAATGAATCAGATGTTACTGCAAACAATTTCTTTTTCCAAACTCTTTTTAAAGATGATGAAGTAATTTTTAATTCTACTAAAATTGAAGGAAGTAATGATGTATTCGCACACAAGGCAATGATTGAAACTATTATTAATTACAATCATGATACAAAACATACTTGTTTAGGTGGTGTTAGAAGCTATAACATTTAATTCTTCAGTCATCAAAATAAATTACTAAGACTATTAAATCCAAATTATATTTCATAAAATCTGATTATATAAACAAATATTCTTGGGACATTTTCTAAATTTTAATTTCAACCAAATATCAACATACCATTGCATTCATACTTGAATTTCGATTTTATTAAAAATTATTTTATTTTAAAATTTCAATTATCATTTCAATTTTAATATCTTAAAATAATTTAAGTTTCAATTAAAACTTTACAAATTTTAATCGTGAACTAATTTAATTTAGTATTTTAATTTTAACTCCTCACATCCCCCTTTTTTAAAATGTTTGATCTTCTCAACATTTCTGACTACCATCTTCCCATTTTGATCCTTAAGTAAGTAGCTCCGTTCATGTATTTTCTTTATCACTTTGTACGGCCCTTCCCACCTTGCATCGTCTTTATTTCGAATTTCTTGTTTGATCAAGACCACATCTTCCATTTCAAAATTTCTCACTGTTTTGCTTATTTTTGGTTTTAGTGTTTTATCCTCTATTCTCTTTTCCATATCTTCTCTATTTATTTCTTTATTCGAGTACCATTTCATTCTGTCGATCTTCCTCCCAAATATAATCTCTGCTGGGCTTACTCCCGTTGTTTTTTGAACTGTTGCATTTAACGTATATTCTATTTCTGGCACTATATCAGCCCAGTTTTCCTTCCTCCTTCATTCAATGACGCGTTAATATACTCTCTGATTGTTCTGAATTGTCTTTCAATAATACCATTCGTGTTATGGTGATATGGGCTTGAGAAAATTAATTCAATGCCAGCTGTCTTTGCTAGTTCTTTTATGCTTCTTGCTTCAAAGTTCTTCCCACAATCTACATGAAGTTCTTTTGGCGCTCCAAACTTTAATATCCATTTATTTAATAACGTCTCACTAATTGTTCTTTCGTCTTGCTTGTTTATGGCCGTTAATGAGATGTATTTACTATAGTGGTCAATGATTCCGCAAATATATTTCTTTTTGTTGAACGTTTCTTTCAATGGCCCACATATATCCATATATATCTTCTCGAATGGTTCTGTACTCTTTATTGTTTGAGTTTCCTCCTTTGTCTTGGTTGTTATCGTTTTCATTTTCTGACATCTTTCGCAGTTCTCAATTACCTTTTTTACTTCCGTTGCTAGATTTTCCATGTCGCAGTTGTTCTGGATATATTTTGTTACTTTCTGTGCACCTGCATGGCACAGCAATACGTGTACTTCTTTTATCATCCTCTGTCTATTATCTGACGGTATCCATATTTTACCTTGTTTAGTTAGTACCGTGTTGTTTTCCATTATGAACTTACAATCTTTATTTTCTAACTTATTCTTTATTTTTTGGACCTCCATATTGTCATTTTGCCACTTGTTATATCCGCCTTCTGCTGTTACTGTTAATATTCTGGTTTTAATTTTGCCGGTTTTTGCGTCTTCGTGTTCCATCATACACTGTACACATGTTCCGCATGTTTTCCTGGATAGCATATCCGCGTTTGTATGGCTTGTTCCTTTCCTGTATTCCATTTTAATATCCAGACTGCTTAAATAGTTGATCCATGTCTGGAATTGAGCCGTTATTGGTTTCTTCGTTGTTACCATAAACGTAATAGCTTTATGGTCCGTTCTCAGTACGAATCTCTTACCATATAAGTAGTGGTTGAAATGTTTACAAAAATAGTATATTGCCAATAATTCTTTTCTGGTAATGCAGTATCCTTTTTCGTGGCTGCTCATCGCATGTGAACCATATGCGATGACATGTTCATGTCCTTTTTCATCCTTTTGCGAAAGAACTGCTCCAATAGTATCGAAGCTCGCGTCTGTGTCTAATATAAATTCTTTTCTGAAATCTGGAAATACCAATACTGGGGCGGTTATCAATGCTTCTTTCATTTCCCCGAAAGCCTTTTCACACATCTCTGTCCATCTTATTTTCTCATTGTTTTTTCCGCATATACTTTCTAGTGCTCTTGCCTTCTTTGCATAGTCTTTTATGAACCGTCGATAATAGTTACAGATACCCAGAAAGCTCCTCAGATTCTTCACACATTTTGGTTTTTGAAATGATTGTATTGCTTCTATTTTAGTATTATCTGTTTGTATGCCGTCTTTATTTATTATGTGTCCCAGAAACTTCACTTCTTTTCTAAATATTTGACATTTTTCGGGGTTCAATCTTAGTCCTGCTGTTGCGATCTTCCCTAGGACTTTTCCAAATATGTTATAATGGTCTTCTTCTGTCTTTGTGAATATTAGGATGTCGTCTAAATATACCATCACTCCATCTTTCCACAAGTCTTTCAATACTTTCGTCATTAATTCTTGAAATGTTCCTGGTGCCGCTGCAATACCGAACGGCATCCTGTTAAAACAGAACTGTCCTTCTTTTGTTGAGAATGCTGTTTCTCTTGAGATTCTTTATCTAACTTCACTTGGTAATAAGCATTTCCCAAGTCGATTGAGCTAAAATATCTGGATCCGTGTAGGATGTCTAAAATTTCATCTACATTTGGCATTGGAAATGCTTGTCTTTCTGTTATCTTGTTTAATTGTCTGAAGTCTAGACAAAGCCTGATGTCTTTTTTCTCTTTCTTCCATACGCAAACTAAAGGTGTGTTCCACGGTGAATTGCACTTCCTAATTATTCCGTTGTTTTCTAGATTTTTTATTGCTTCCTCAATCTTGTCTTCCAAATTTATTGGCTGACGTCTCGGTTTAATCATTATTGGCTCTCCTTTCGTGATGATCTTATGTTTTATCAGATTGGTACACCCAATGTCCCATTTATCTGCCATAAAAACATTCTTGTTTGCCTGAAATATTTCTAGCAGTCTCTTATTTCCGGTAACTTTTAAAACGTCGATGGCATGACGTAATCTTTCTTCATCTGTTATAATCCGCCCAAATCTAGCTTCTATTTCGCAAATGAAATCACTACGTTTTTCATGTTCTTCTAGTATACATTTCAATTCTATACCAAATAACCTTTGTAGTTCTACTCCTCCAATAATTTCTGGTATTAAATTCTTTACTATAATGAATGTTACATTTCTTTCCATACTGCCCATTTTAACATTGATGTTTAGTTTACCCATAGTTTCTAATCTACTGTTGTTTGCACATCTTAGCGATTCCCTTGTTTCTAATATTTCGATATTTTCTAATCGATCAATTACAGATTTAGCCATCACATTAATTCGCGCTCCTGTATCCAATAAACAATCTACTTTCCGCCCTTGGATATCCAGTGTTGTACTCGGTCTACCTTGCATTATATTATATGTTATTACTGGACTTTTTTGTTCTTCTACTGACAAAATATTCTGCTCTCTAGTATCTTCTACAATTTCATTAATACACACGTCTCCATTTTTCTTTAGGAATTTGTAAATTTTCTCTATCGTTCTTTCCTCGTGTTTTACTACTTCATTTACTTTACACTCCTCTTTAAATTTTTTCTGACTTTCCTTATCATTCGACTTTTTAATTTCTACACTACTATTATTATTAATATCACGTTCAAAAACACTACAATCTTTATCAATCATACAATCATCATCCATACTTAAAAAAAAAAGGAGTATTTCATATACTTTTGACATTGTTGCTTTTTCATCAAAAATATTTTTATTTATAGCAAATAAATGATTTTTATTGGTTGCATACATGCACATTTATTTTAATAATTTAATTAATTTTTATTTTATTACTAGGTAAATTATATCCAAATTATTGTCAATTAACTGTGCATAATAAAATAAAATGTCACAAAAAAATGGAAGAGTATTATGGTAAAAAATACCATAATAAAATTTATTTTATATGTCCCGTATGCATAACTTCCCAACCCATTCCCTATTTAGACTTTTATGACTATCATAAAAATCATTTGCAACAGTTTAATGTTAAAAAAATTAAATTATTTAAAAAACCAGGAGCAATTAAATTAAGCAGCATCCAAATTACCCCTATAAGTGAACCCATTAGTGAACATACAACTGATTTTATAAATAGTATTTTTGAATCTGTAAATGATGATATTGGAATGGTGAATGAAACAATGGAATCAGCCGAAATTGTTGAAGCGGACGAAGCGGATAAAGATAATGAAGCGGACGAAGCGGACGAAGATAACGGATCAATGGATTCATGGGATGGAGAGATGGAAGAGGTACAAATGGGGCAAAATAACAATATACAAATAGGAGGAAATTTGCCTATAATCCAAAGTGATTTACGAGGTACACATAAAATAATTAGTATAGATACGACCAACTTGAACATTAAAGAAATTGTTTTTCCTATAGAGATAATAAACAAATTAAGAGAGATAATACATGAACTTAGTTATGTAAAAATTCAATTTGGAATAGAAATTGAATTTGAGAAAGATGGAGAAATAAAATTAAATAATATAAGCAACAGTGCAAGACCACTTACCCAATCATTCTATGACGACAGTATACAAAAGATAAATGAAAAGATATCTTCAATAACAGAGTTAGGGAGTAGTTGGGTTATTAGAAAAATAACTGAAATTTACTTTATAGTAACAAAAATAAGTAACATCAGTAGGTTAAGTGGTAGAAGTTATATTAAAACACCAAAACAATTGGCTAACAAAAAGTGTATACTAAATGTAAAAAATAGTGATAATTTATGTTTTATCTATAGCATATTATCAATACTTAAAAAAGATGAGATTATTAGTCAGAATAGAAATAATATTTATAGTTACACAAAGTATCTAAATGAATTAAATTATGACCCAAATGATATGCCCAGAAATTAAATGGTATTCGAAAATTTGAGTCAAATAACGAAGGATTAATATTTAATATATTTAGTTATGATGAAACAGCTAAACCCGAACATGATGACTTTGTTTTAAAACATCCATTTTTAAACATAATTCATAGGTCCAAAGTTTCAGAAGGAACAATTATTAATTTATTGTTATTAAATAAAGGAGAACATTATCATTATGTTGGGATTACATCACTCAATAGGTTATTGAATTGTAAAAATAAAACAACAGAAAGAATTCAATCATTATGGTGTCATAGATGTTTGAACGGATTTAGAATTAAAAAATCATTGGATAAACATGAGATGTTATGTATCAGAAATCAGTTAGGGACAACTTTATATACTTTCCCGGAAAATAAGTTTATTAAATTCACTGATTGGTCCAAAACTGTAACCCCACCATATGTTATATATGCAGATTTCGAATCTGTTTTGCCAAAGGATGACGTACGCCATCAAATACATTTACCTATTTCGGCAGGACTTTTGTTAATAAATAATTTTGATGGGAGTACAATATACAAAGAATTTATAGGTGAAGATTGTGTGGAACAATTTTTAAAAACAGTTGAAAAAATAGCAAAATATACTGTATTACCATATTATTATAAAATGGGAAATCAAACAATAAAAGATTTAACAAACTTACAACAGTTTCAATTTGATACATGTATAAAATGCTATCTTTGTTTGAAAGATATTGTGGATCCAGTGAGAGACCATGATCATTTTACTGGGGAATACTTGGGTGCTGCTTGCAATGACTGTAATATTAATAGAAAAATAAATAAAGTTTTACCAATTATTTTCCATAACTTGAAGGGATATGATATGCATCATATATTAAAATATGGATTGAGTAAATTTAAAAATTGGGCTTTAGATGTATTCCATTAACATCTGAAAATTTATTTCTTTAATTGCTCACTTGGGAAAAATTAGTGTGAGATTTATTGATTCGTATCAATTTGTAAATGATTCTTTAGCAAAAGCGGTTAAAACTCTGACAACTTTACCTTTGACTCGATCAGCTTTTACAGGGACTATAGTTGATGAAAAGGGGATCTTTCCATATAATTTTGCAACTAGTTTAGATGTTCTTCATGATACTTATGAATTACCCCCGATTTGGAAAGGTGTCACTGAGGCTGAATATGAAAAAGCTCTGCTTATTTGGGATGAAACTAATTGTAGGACTTTACTTGATTATATGAAAATTTACCTGAAACTAGATTGTTTTCTTTTGGCAGACTTTTTTCAACAATTTCGAGCGAAATCTATAGCACATAATAGATTAGAACCTTTAAATTTTTTTGGAATTCCTGGAATGTCGTGGTCTTCTGCTTTAATGTCCTTGGATGAACCTATAGAATTAATCACTGAAAATGAAATGTTTAGCTTTTATGAGTGAGGTATTAGAGGTGGTCTTACTTTTGTTAATAAACACTATGTTAAAACCGATGAAAACACAGACTTACTATATATTGATATTAATAATTTATATGGTTGGGCTTTAAGTCAACCATTACCTTGTGGTGAATTTAATTGGATATTTGATGGATTTGATACAATATTATCTGATTGTTTGACTTTGAATCTTGAATCTTTGTCATATGGGTATACTCTTGAAGTTGATCTTGAGATTCCTTCGGAACTTCATGTTAAGTTAGATGATTTTCCAATTGCAGCTGAGAAAATGAAACCTGAGGGTTCAAAGGTTGAAAAAATTGTTGCTGACTCATTATCCTAAATATAACTATGTAATTCATTGGCGATTATTAAAATTATACATGTCTCTCGGTGTTAAAGTGACACATGTTAATCGCGGAGTAAGATACAAACAGTCTATTATTTTTAAAAAGTACATTGATATAAACACTGAACTTCGAGCTAAAAGTACAAATACACTTGATAAAAATTATTATAAGTTGTTAAATAACAGTTTATATGGAAAAACTGTTAAAAATCTGAAAAAGAGAATGAATTTGCGTCTTTGCACAACTGATAAAAAACTTGTTTAGATCGACCAAGTTATATAGGACAATCAGTGCTTGACTTGTCGAAACTTAGAATGTATGAGCTTCAGTATAAAGACTTGGAAAATACCGACGACAATTTAATTGTGAGATTAATATAGTCGCTGGAGATACAGACTCTTTCTTCTTGGAGATTAAAAATTGTAAACTAGATGTTCTTTTGTCTGAAATGGTGAAGGATAATCTTTTGGATAGATCTAATTACCATTCTACTCATCCACTTTATTCTAAAAAACTTGATTCGGTCATTGGAAAATTTAAGGACGAAAGTAAGGGAGAAGGTTATGACGAATGGGTTTTCCTTCGACCAAAATGTTACAGTTTGTTAGGTAAATCTTCTTGTCTAAAAGCTAAGGGTATATCGTTAAAGGATACCGATCTAACACATAAAACTTATAAAGAGTGTTATGAGAAAAACTCAGTCTTTTCGATACCACAATTTAGAATAGGAACAAAAAATCATCAACTTTATAGTTTTAAAAATAGTAAAGTTGCACTAACAAATAGAGATGATAAAAGGGTTTGGGTGGGTAAAAATAAAAGTTTAGCATACGGGCATATAAATATATCTGGAGAAATTGACGTTGATGAAGAAATTGTCGCTGATGATGAAATTATTGGAGAAATAGAATCAGGTGACGAAATTACAACAGATGAAATTCAACAACCAAACTATGAGGAAGAACTAATAGATATAGACGATGTGCAGTTCACTGACGATGATGAAGAAGATGAAGATTTTTATTAAATAAACATTATAGTATAAATTTGTTTTTTTTATTTTTTGATTAATTTTTATTACATACTTTATGGGTTTATTTTATGTGTTTATAGTTTTTTATAAAGATTTCGATCTTTTACGAGTTTATTTTATGTGTTTATAGTTTTTATAGTTTTTTATAAATATTTTAGTTGGTGGAATTAATATTATTATTATTATTATTATTATTATTATTATTATTATTATTATTATTATTATTATTATTATTATTATTATTGTTGTTGTTATTATTATTATTATTATTATTTTGATAACGCTAAATTTCTTTGATCGTAATCAAAATGTATAAAAATTTCATTGTAAAAATTATCCTAAAAATTTTATCTTAAAAATTTAATAATTATTTTGTTAAAAATTTTATTAAAAATTAATTCAAAAATCAAACTAAAAATTTGATTGTAAGATTACATTAAAAATATGTAATTCTTAAAAAATTTAATTTTAAAATACACATTATCATCTTAAAATACACTTAAAATTTTCTCTTAAAAAATCATAAATAAAAATTCATCAATAAAATTATACTGAAAACAAACCTTGTATAAAAAATTTTCAATATTTAATTATGTTAAAAATTTATTACTTTGAAAAATTATATTTTAAATTAAAAATTAAACTAAAAAAATTCATCTTTAAAAATCAATTATAAAAATCTCATTGTAAAAATTATCCTAAAAATTTTATCTTAGAAATTCGTATATAAAAATTCATCGATAAAATTATACTGAAAACAAACCTTGTATAAAAAATTTTCAATATTTAATTATGTTAAAAATTTATTACTTTGAAAAATTATATTTTAAATTAAAAATTATACTGAAAAAATTTCATCTTAAAAATTCGTATATAAAAATTCATCGATAAAATTCTACTGAAAATTCTACTTAAAATCATATATAATTTATATATAAAAATCATATTTTAAAAATCTTATATAAAAACTACATTGATAAAATTAAACAGAAAAAAATTTAATTAGAAATACTTAAAAAATTTTATTTTAAATATTGAAAATAAATTCGAAAATAAATTTGAATTTAAAAAAAAATCGCGCCAAAAACTCGAAAAAAATTTCGAAAAAAAAATACACACAAAAATTTCGAAAAAAAAAAATTAATACACACAAAATTAATTAAGTTGATTACATCATTATGTAATCAAGATAATCCGAAATTAATCTGTAAATAAACCCCCCCCCTCCCCCTATTTTTTTGTATTGCAGTGTGCTCATAACTACCTACCAAGCTGGAATTATCAAATTGTCAGACAAATGGCAGCTCATAATTGAACAAAATGGTTAATATAGATTAGATTAAAAAATTTTCTATGTTAAAAATAAGTGACTTTATATTTTAATGTAAAAAACCGAAATGACTTTCCAGACAACCCAATAGTTATGTCCTGGCCGGATGTAAGCGTATGAGATGACGGCACTTTTTGCACTTTTCGACGGTGGACTTTTCTCATTTTTTTGTCAATTTCAATAAGAAAAATTTAAAAATTACATTTTTTATTTCGCAAATTCGCATCGCACATACACACAGAAAACTACTAGAACCGGGCATGAATATGTTTTAACATTTCGAGATAGTTAAATGAATATAACTATTTAAAGTTTTGGTAAAATTTGAATTTTTAAATATATAAATTAATTAACCGTCATTGATTTTATATTACTATATTCGCATTTGTTTCATCGTTTGCCATTTGCTTATAAATGTTTCCCTTCAATACCAATTTTTACTTTATAAATTTTTTTGCGTCATGTTAGATTTATATTTTTATTGTTTTGAAAATAATGTGTCGTCTTCAATTAATTTTACATAACTGGTACAATTAGTGGATTCAAAAGAGAGAGAAAGATGCGGATTATCCCATTCAAACTGTAATTAGTTAGAATTTCTAATACCTTTTTTTAAAATTTCAAACCTTTTATACTTCTTATAAAAATGAAATTTCATCAAAAACTTTAACTTCTAATATCATAAAATAATTTTCAAAATTATAATTTCAAATTATTGAAATATAATACAGTGGAGCCCCGCTATAACGCGCCCCGCCATAACGCGAATTCAGATTTAACGCGGTCGTAGCATGGCACTCAAAATTTTTATATTCATTTACATTTAGAAAAAAATTTGATAAAATTAAAAGAACCAAAACATGAAATTAAATTCATTTTTACCATAATAAACTGTTGTTGAAAAAAATAACAAAACTAATAAATATAGTGTGATAAAATTGTCAAAATGTATGCCGTGATCAAATTTGTAGTTAAAAGCAAATAAATTTAATATATTTTTTTGAAATAAAAATGATTGTAATTTTAGATTATTTTTAAAACCTTTATTATTAAAAATGATTCGTAATATTTAAATCTTTATTAATTAAAATCCTAATTATATGTTATGGAAAAGCAAGTTCAAAAACGAATGTCGTTTTCTACCAATGAGAAACTGCTTGCCCTAGATCAACTTAAGAATGGCAAACAACAAACCCAGCTTGCCAGAGATTTGGGAATCAGCGAGTACACTTTGAGAGGTTGGAAAACAAACGAAGTAAAGATCCATAGTCTACCCAACATTCTAGAAGAAGAACTTGGTTTACAGCGTAAAAGAGTTAAGTCAGTAAGTGACAATGTGTAAGATTCATGAAGAATGAAGCTGCACAATCAGTTACGGAAAAAACAGAATATAATGATAACGATGACGATTGCTCTACAATTCCTCCCCCCAAAGTTTCTGAAGCAGTATTACATCTAGAAGCTAGTTTAAGATGGCTGGAAACATAAGATGTTGATAGTTTAAAAGTACTTCAATTAAGAAACATTCTTGAATTTGCGAAAAACAAACAGTCTGCGGCAAAGAAGCAAACGAAATTGGATGTATTTTTCAATAAATTATAAAATTTAATTATAAAATAACTTACTTTCATTTTGCAATTAATTTATAATTTTTCGCATGTTTGTTTTATTTTTACAAATTTATTAATTGTTTTTGCGCGCTGAAATCATCCTTTGATTGCTAATTATTCTTGCAGTTGTCGCATAAAATAAAATTTTAGCGTTATGAAATGAGTGTTTAAATATACATAATAATAAACTTTTTCGGGCGACATGCAATTAATATAATATATCAACGCCGTAAAAGGTTTTATAATTCGGTTTATGTTATGTTTTATGGAGCGAATTCAGATAAAAAAAATTATTAAATGTTTTAAATATTTAAAATCTTTATAAAATAAAATCTTTATTTGACAAAACGAAACCAATACGGCACAGTAACCTTCTATGTTGATACACTTTTTATAATCTTATGATATTTTTGGTCAACACGTATTATAACACAAACAAAAAAATTAATAAATGTTATAATGCACGGTAATAACTTTTATATATTGGCATCGAAGCTATAAATTTATCTAAATTTTAATCAAATTTTTATAATCATATGATGATAAGCCGACTTTTGATTTTTACATATGTGCACGTATATCTTGCCCGAAAAAAGTTCAATATTGTAAAACCCCGAATTTACGCTAACCGATTTAATGGACCCTGATTTTCGCATTATAACGGGGTTTCACTGTATATTAAAACAATAAATAATTTAGTAAGAAACCTACAGTTGCTGTAATACATCATTGGCTGATTTTATAAAAATTTACAACACAAAATCTATTTTAAGAAATCTTTCTGAATTCGCAAAACACAAATACTTAAATACTTAAATGCCTAGGTTTTGTAGATTTAGGTTCAAAGTTAAAAAACTTATAAAGGTTTTCCGATTCCGAGACTTGCCAACGATTGTTATTTTAACGTAAAGTTCATACTAGGGTGGGCACAGTTGTATGTATTGAGAACCGCATTCATATAAAATCAATTTATGAAGACCCGCATTTATTTTTTTATCAAAACAGTGTTCTTGGATTTTACTACAATTTAAGTATATTTATGGGAAGTTTTCAGTATGGTAATAAAAATAGTATTACCAATAATAAAATGAATAATGCAAACAAATCTTTTTACAACCAAGACAGGAATTGAACTGAAATATTTTTTGAAATATCAATTAAGAATTTAAAATTTAAACTTTAAAAAGAAAGTAATTTATTCATTTAAACTTTAAATGTTTAAATTACTTTGTTTTTTAATCATGCTATAAAATTTCTTGATTTGAAAAATCCAATTAAAAATATTTAACTAAAAAAAATTAATTACTTTTGTTGGATGTACCGGAAAACTTACCTGATGACTAACTCACGTCCCTGGTCGATAATCGTTCTAGGTATAATCTAGGGTTGACTCTTCCGCGTACTCCATGATTTTGACTTACTGTCACGTACCCATTACCGAAATCATGTTGGTGCTGTACGTCACAGCCGAATGCCATTCGAGCAGGTGAGCGCTATTACTAATGCTACTCCTCGAACGACCTTCGTTTCTCCCGGTTCATGGCTGCCGTTAGAAGGACTTACGCTCTCGATCAATAAACTACATTCGTCTAGAACAGTCTTGAGTATACACGTCCTCTATCCCGGGGGAATTATGAGAATCTCGATAGAATTATAGATGAATTTAATGTGGTAATTTGATTGAACTATCTCCTCACAAAATTATATTACTAACTAGGTCCTTTGAATCATCGGATTAATTCTATACCATCCCAGTAGCTGCCTTTAATCCAATTACGTACTATCAATTTATTAGAAAATTTATATTAAAATCAACTTATTACTATTTAAATAAACAATACTCGTACATTCAAGAGACTAGAACAATTAACAAATTCAATTATTTAGTTTCAACCAAAAGCAATAGACAACACAACAACAAAACTAAGTGAATGATAAGGAAGATATCAGTGGCTACGAGTTCCAACATATAGACTGATAGCGATTCCGTTGCGAGAGAAGTAAATTTTCACGATAGTTCGCGCCGTCATCGGATTTATCCTCCGCGTCAATATCCACCGGCAAACATGGACGCTTCGGTTGACGGTAGAGAGGAGAAGTGGTAGTCGAGGTTTGTCTCACTTGAGTCGAGGTTTCGGGAACATTGATCGGGGCAGGATTAGTCGGAACGCGATCACTGAGGACTGCGATCTCGTCTAACTTGAGTTTCAGTTGCTCCAACGAGTGATTTAAGACGGGAGCATTTTTTAGCTCCTCCACAAAGTCGATGTATATGGATGGGGGTGGTTGGTAGACCGTTATCGCCGGGGCATAGACTACGTCCGGGTCTAATTCCGGGAATTCGAATTCTTCATAAACCAGAGGCGGATCGTTTTCTCTGATGTTCTTTCCTATTCTTTCATTCTCCCTAAGCAAGTTGGCTTCTGCCGGCGCCTTTCGCGACGACAGCGATTTCGATTTGGTCGCCGTCAAGATACTCCGGGTCTAGATCCCGTCACTTCACTCTGGGATGCTCATTTGGTGGAGGTGGAGCTGGATTTGAAGGGAGGTGTTGGGCTGGGATAATATTTAGGTCCTAAGCCCAACTACAACCGGTAAACGAGCTCTGAGCTCGCTTCAGTAAATATCCGCCGGAGTGCGGCACTCTGCTCAGCGATGAGAATTCGCTGGCTTCGCGATTCGATCACAAGGTCATCCTGGCCTGAGACAGGCGGGAGATTTTCTGGAATAGTTTGCGCGTTGCTTCGGGCGAGTTCCAGGTGCTCTTTAATTTTTGATATTTCGCCTGCAGAATGGCGTGCTCTTTTTCTAATTGCTCCAATTTCTGTCTGGTGGCAATTATTCAAGGGGACAATCGATGTATCTGTGGTAGATTGAGTGAATCGGACATGCTTATCACTAATAGAGTGCTCTGGGTATTAACTAGAATAGAATTGGGAATCAGTTAACGAGGAATCCATATTAGTGAAAAATTTGGGATGATAGTGGTGATTCGGGGAATGCAATTATGGTTTAGGGATACGATAGAGACCATTATGCCGAAGGGAATAGCTTCAAGAAAATGAATTAGATGTAAGGGAAGGTCATAGGGGAATTACACCATGAGTAGCCACATAAACGTAACTAAATTAGACGTCCGCGTTTAGATCCACATTTGGTCGGGGTATACATGATTCATTTATGACAGAGAGGGAGATTCATAGGGGTGTGAGTGAGGGTAACGACAAGGTGGATCTCGATAGGGATAAATAGGATAAGTAGGGTCGAAAATAGTGGTGGTAAGAGTCGTTTATGACTTATATTAGGTAGTAACGATAATTAGGGGAATCATAGTTGGTGAAAATATTCGCGATACATAAGATAATAGAAGTGGCTATGCCAACTGTACTGATAGTGTCAGCACCGACGGTTATTATGGTGAGGGGTAAAATGGTGCTGAAAAATGACGATATTGATAATAGTAGTAAGAGTAAAAGTGATAATGATAATGATGATAATGGTAACGACAACAATAATGTTATTTGTAGTAATAATCTTAATGATAATAACAATGTTAATCATAATAATAATACTAATAATGTTAATAATAACAAATAATAATAATAATGATAATATTAATATTAATAGTAATAATAATAATAACAACAATAATAATAATAATAATAATAATAATAATAATAATAATAATAATAATAATAATAATAATAATAATAATAATAATAATATTAGATAATAATACTAATGGCCCTAATAAAGCTGATGCTACTCATAATGAGGACGATAAATATCGTACCGATTCTATTCCTCGTAATGGGAGAAATTATTATTGATTTGATTTGGAGTGAGAGGAGGCGTTTCTCTCGCTTCTCTACTAGTTGCGGTAAATCTGCTATCTCATGACTTGGGTTGCTATGGCACGAACTATGAGAATTCAGAATAGTCAATCTGATATGGGGTGTGTATTATCATTTCGTCTAATATATGGATTTGGATACAGATAAATTTAATTATTTCGATGTTCTCCCAATAGTTATTGGGGTGGTATTCGTAATTATTATATCAATGTGTGGATTTTCGCTATTGTTTGCATTCGATGCGAGAGTAGATTTGGTACGTATGGGTCTAACTATGTCGATCCCACGTCAATAGACGATTTTACTTGTTGTGGCGGGGTCATGGCTTTACTAGGCCTTATTAAAATTTACCATGACCCCTAGCTAATCCCTTCGATGAGATTTCTAGAAATCTGACAGTGTGATATCGGTCATCAACGTCTTGAACAAAGTGATCTGACATTTCCCTAGTTTTCCTGCTTTCTCTTTGATATTGATTTCAAAAAGAAGAAAATTTCCGTCAATTCCTATCCCTCCTGTCCCGTCGGTTCAATTTTCGAGGTTTATAAAATCCTAAATGATCGCTGAGTGATCATCCCTATTACCCTTAACTGATGGCGTTCTTCCCTTCAATTTAGAATTTCCTGCTCGCCTCGACCGACGTTTCCATCAGCCGTTGCGAGTCGTTTAACGGTGCCCTACGGGGAGGGTCCTGTGTCTTTCGACCAGGCCCCGTCGCGGACAGACCGAGATTTCTGATAGGCTCGACGCGCGATCACAACTAGGGAACTAAATCCACCAGCCGGATCGCCGATCTGCCTATCCGAGGCTATTTCAATACGTATATCATATAATAATTTATGCAGGACCTCGTATATAATTAATGTATATAATTATTTAACATAGAAAAAGAAAACATTACGAACATCAATTTTACATGATTAAACTTTTATTAAAAAACCCATTAACATATAAAAACTAAAAACTTCCTTACTTTATCAAAATCGTCAGAATAAAGTTTTCAGTAAAATCAAATTTAGTGAAAATGAGTTAAAAATAATGAAATTGGTCACTGGTTATATAGTATTTTTGTGTCTATGTGCGACCAATAGGCGATTTTTCGCAATTTTTAGGGCTTTTTAATTGTTATATTTATTTCAAATTATTTTTATAATTTTTTATATATTTTTCTTTATTTTTTGATATATTAATGTTACGTCATTCAGTTTTATTTTATTATTATTTTTCGATGATGCTCGTTTTGCCCTTGATATTTTGTTTCTTGGTAGCCACTTCTGCCTGTGTTTTTTCTAAACCTTATTTTGCAAGGTTCTGGCAGTTTATTTTGTTTTTCGTATGTTTCTGTTTGCAGCTGTAGGCTTTCTCAAGAATTTTAATTAATATTTGTTTTATTTAATTTTGCTATATTTTTAATTTGTTTTAACTAATAGATTTATATTTTATTTTTGATTTCTTCTTGCGGTGCATGTGTATGTGCAGTGACCATTTTCCTTATTCTCGTCTTTTTATTTTTTGTTTTAATTACATTTGTTTTTGTTTTAGTTTTGGCTCTAAGTTCAACACTTTGTTTCACAAAAAGTTGCAATATTATGTTTCAACAAAGAAAGAGACTTATTAAAAAATTTTCAAAGAGCCGCATGCGGGCCGCAAGCCGCTTTTTGCTCACTTCTGCTATATGATCTAAATCAACAATTTTTACAGTAGTAAATCACAACAAACTTAACTTATTTTTTGAAAGTTTCTCTTTCAACTGAATTAAACTTAAAGATGTAGTTTGATCATAACTGTAATCATAATAAATGTCTTTAGAACAGAACAGCTAAGCAGAATCCAAAACAAAAGTGAGAATACTCTGAGTCTACTAAACTTCATCATACGTTGGGTTCATTGTGTGATGGAAGGAATTACTGAACCACCACTCGACTATTTTCGTTTAACTTTTTTATTCTTCTGATATATGGTTCAACATTTCATTTTACTTCAACAATCCATTTCATAGGTTATCTTTTTTACGTAATTCGACGTTATTAAAGCACTATTTATCTGCCTTTTGTCTTTTTCCAGCAAAATGTTTATGAATAGTTTTTAAAAGTAAAAGAAAAATTAAAACAGAACGTCAACTGCACATCTTTTTAATGAGTTTAATGTTGAAAATTCAAAGCGAGTTTACAATTCTGTCTTTCATAGAATGTGACATTTTTTACCAGATTGTGTTTCTAGTTTAGTTTTGTAGGCCTTATCTGCACTTTCTAACAAAATGGAAGTCATTGAGAAATTTGCGAGAGAACGAAAAATAATATTCTTGCTGAACTTGAGACAGTCGTTTTCGAAATTTGTTTTAGTGATGCTGTACTTTTTCTCTTCATAGTCATTATATATTAGAAATATGGTTTTTTGTTTGTTTGTTATTTTCGTAATTTCTTCAACATATTTTATCCCTTGGTCAATTTCATCAGACCTAATGACAATCCAGAATATGTTACAACCAATTCTGATGTCACACAGGTCATCGTCATCGTAGAATAAATCATGGTCATAATATATACCAAATATCAAATTGCTATTTTGACCAATTTCCAATCATAACATTTTGCATTTAGATCCAACTGGGAGTTAATTCCCATGAAAAATGGTTTATTGGAAGCTGATCCAGGAATTAACACTGTTACTGTTTGTCGTCTGTTCTTTGATTTATATAGGGGAAATAGATCAGGTATTTTTCTCATTGACTGGATTAAAAAACAAATCCAATATAAATATATTAATATATTAATTAAAGCTATATATATGATTATTGTTAATATTTCTAGTGGTTCAATGTCCAGTTAAGCGATTAATGTCCAAATCTTGCTGGACTCCTTGCCATGGAACTAATAATTTATGCGGACCAATGATCATATGATATTTTAATAACATATGATCAAACACAAAACCAAAGAGTATTTATTTAAAACATGTAACTGAGCCTGATGTCAATGTTGAGTTAAAACATCTATTATTAAAAAATATTCATTAATATAATAAATTTAAATTCCTAAGAAAAACTGCCGTTCTGGGATATTTAAACAATTCTATTTTGAGAATTATGTATCTTCATTAAATTATTTAAATTAATTATTTATAAATTTTACTTTTATTATTTACACTTACAATCACGATGGTAGCTTTACATATTAACATCAAATTGTTATCTTTCACGCAATAATTTCAGAATAAAAAACAGAGACAAGTTTGTTTTCAACATTAGGGGTTTCCATAGACGGTTTCATTTGCCATTTTAAGTGTTAATAAAAAATGAAATTTAAGTTAAATAGCAATTTAAAACAAAAATATGCATAACTACCAAGTGGTTTATAAAGATATTTTTTATTGAAAAACTAAACACAAAGATACATCGGTGTTTTTTGCGTCATTTTGTCATTTGAATTTGACGTGAAGTCAGAATATATCATCTCTAATAATAGCATTAACTTTTTCAATTTTATTCCTTAGATATTAACATTTAACACTATATATGAATGATAGATGATTTTACACATAGTATACACACGGGATGGGCAAAATGATTACTGGTATGACTGACTTTAATTTTTATTATTTTTGCGCGATCGACTTCCAAAAATGGATAAAATTAAAATACAAATTTAATTAACGTCTTTATTAATAATAATATGTTAAATAGGTACAATGTGTTTACTATTTTATGTAATACAGACATACTTTATTGATAAAACTTTTGTATTAATTTTTTGATGTAGATGTATGATATTATATTTCATCAACGAGTCTTGTAAAATGAGGTTTGTAATCACTGATGCACAATTGATTAGGTGCCATTAAGTCGCCATTCTAGATTCGATGAATTCAATTGAAAGGTATAAGTTATATTTGATGAAATATTCTCGTTATCGATTTATCCAAAAGAAAATGAAATAAATTCAAAAATTGGTTGAAGATTATTGAAATTTGCAAATAATTTCTCAAATTCTTGAAAAAAATTTCCAGTTCAAAAGAAAATATTTCAATATTACATTCGCCAACAAGTTAAACATGTTTTTCTAAATATCGAAAATGTTTAAAATTTTGCCTTTTTAATTGTGTAACCAAAAGTTTTAATTTTGCTTTTTAAGAATTTACAGAACTTACCAACTCAATAATATATTTTCTTTTTCTTGTAATTGTAAATTAAGCGAGTTGTAATGATCCATAAAATACGTAAGAACGCTAATTTTTTTTGCCCATACTGCATCTTCCAATTGTTGGTGTTTTTCTCCCATTGTGTCCAAAAATGTAATAATTTCAGCCAAAAGATTTAGAATTTTTTCTTAAAAGTTTCCTCAGCTTAACCACTTAACATAACAAATAAGAAGTAAATCTTCATATTCTTAAAGTTGATTATGTATACAAAGAAAAAACATAAATCGAAAATAAAGTATCTTTGCTCTAATTAGTGACATGATCTGAATACACCTTAGCACTGATAATTTTCCTGAAAGACGTAAACATTTGAGACAATGCTTAATCTGCGAAATCATAAGAAGAGTGATCTTCCATGTAAGTTTGAAATATATATTCGGTTTTGCATGGCGAAACAACTGATGAAATTTCTGTTGTTGATTTGAAACTGAAAGATCGTCTTGACTGATGTAGAAATTGAATAAGCAGGTAATACAGATTGAAAGTATGATTACTTAGAACATCATGTTTTTTGATCTGACGATTCAATATTTCCAAAATCGTTTTTTAATATAATATTTATATAGATTTCGATAAGGCCGTTGAGCAGTTCACCACATGATGTATTCAGGGAATTAGTCACGTCAGTTGTACTTTAGATAAATGTATGATTTAAAATTAATGTTTTAGCGTCTGCTAAATATTTAGTATGTATTTTAATTTTCAAAATTTAAAATTAAACTAGTATATTATTTTAAATTCCCGTGATCGACTGCTGAACTGTTCATGATCGACCGTTTGCCCACCCCTGGTATGCACGATGCAAGTCATGGGCGCTGGAAGAAAATAAAAATTGAAGTCTTCGTCGCTCAGCAGCAAACTCTTTAATTACACTGTCCGTGAATTTTGCCTTCTTGTTATTAATTTTGTTAATGCTTACATATAACTTGCAAAGGTCATAAAGCAATCTTAAGACATAGTTGCAATTTGTCATTTAAAACGATGATATAATTAATGAAAGGTTTTTGCTGTTCTTCGTATTATTTCTATTAATATCCATTACACTCGGAACATATTAACCAAATATTCAATTATTACGTGGAGCTGTTGGATACGTTTTGCTCAGAGGTCCAACAACTGAATTACGCTACCTCAACCATGAAACTGTTTTATGTTTACAATTATGTTGAATGCATCCTAGCAGTACTTTTAGAATTCAAAAATATAAATTGAGAAATTATAGACAAATCATTGTTATTAATAAAAAATATAATAATTTCATCTGGTTTATTGTTATCGACAATAAACAGTTTAAGAATAGAAGATGCGTTATTCATTTCCAGGAATCTCTGAATCATTGTCGAAACCTTCTGGATTATCATCTTGAACTTCATCGCTTATTTGTAACTGGGTGTCGTTTTCGTCAAATTTTACACTATCTTCTTTAATATAAACAGAGTCATTCTCAACTGGGGATCCAACTGGTTTTTTTTCAAGGATCAAATTTAAATCTGTTGTGAAATCTTCAAGAAAACTTTCAATGTTATCTTCAAGAATTTTTTCCTTTTCATCAGATTTCTGGTTTCAACATCAGTATTAGTGATATTATAACTTTCATATTTCTTTCGAGTTTCAGGCAAAATTTCATTTCTTCTTTCTGAGTTGCTTATGAAGTCATCATCCGATCCCATTGTCTCAACTTGCGCATCATTAGCATTTGGATTTATAAGGAATTCATCAGTAATATTGAAAATTTCTCTGTGTGCTGAATACAAAAATTTCTTTTGATTTTTTTTTATCTTCTCTTGAATATCTTTTTTGTGAACCTTATAAATATCATTATGACTCCGTTAATGAATTTGAAACTTACCTCGGGAATAAGGAAGTTATGGATAAGATCAGCAACAACTTCCTCTTGTTCTAAGTTTGTGTTGACAAGTTCTGACTCGTATGCCTGATCGTTGATCTTTTGAGCAAGTTCTTCAATTTCCAATTTTGAAATGTTGGACGCAGTCCAGTCAATATTAAAATCAATTATGTCCTTTAAGTAACAATCGACTGTTGTTTGATTGACTTTCACAACCTAAATAATAATAATAATAATAATAATAATAATAATAATAATAATAATAATAATAATAATAATAATAATAATAATAATAATAATAATAATAATAATAATAATCAAAATAATAAAAATTGTTGAATGAAAAGCTTATTTAAAAAAGAAGCAGAAAGCGAAACGCTTTTTTTTATAATTATTTATAGTAATGAGGACTTAAATTTTTTTATTATTTATTAATTTATTATTTCATTTTTTATAAATAAAAACTACGGAAATTAGCTTATATAGCTATTTATTTAAATTTAACTTTTTAAATGCTTTCGCTGTCGACAAAAAAATTTAAAGTTTTAATAATAATAATAATAATAATAATAATAATAATAATAATAATAATAATAATAATAATAATAATAATAATAATAATAATAATAATAATAATAATAATATAATTATAATTATAATTATAATTATAATAATAAACTTCTCAAGTTAACTAATTAGTCAGAGAAATAATAACTTGTTTAAAAATTTCATCATGCTCTCTTCGTCTTCTTTCTTCTAACTGACGCAATCCACTTTCTTCTGCTTCACGAATTCTTCTTTCTCGATCAGCTAACATTGAAAATGCATGAATTCTCCTTTCTTCTTGAACTCGTAAAAGTTCTTTACTAAGAAAATCGAACATTTCAGCCATTGATTCTCCTTCCAAACCGGATAATGATTCATCTATGTTTTCTTCCTTTCAATAAAAAAATGAAAATGAAACTCTGCAATAATGAAATACTCTATGTTCTAAAAGCATTTTCTGTCTTTGAAGATTTATAATTTTTGCTCTTTGCTGTTTGTCACCTTCACTTTCATTAGAAAGTAAAGAATGAGTGGATCGTAATTCTTCAATTAGTTCTTTTCGCTTTTGCTTACCTTCAAACATCATTGCTTGTATTGCTCTTCCTCTAATTATTTTTTGAAGAAGAATAATTTCTCTTTCTTTATCCTCTTCACCCTAATAGTAAAAACAAATTAGAAATAAAACGAAACATTTTCTCTTATTAACTTCATCTGGAACTTCAATTGTTGGAGTAGGTGGACGAGGAATGGGTTTCTCTATTTTCTCTAGGAAGCGTAATGGTTTTTCTTCTTTAGTAATCACAACGCCTGATTTTTTAATTGACTAAAAATAAATAATATTAAACATTTTAAAATTTAAAAATTTAACTAATAATAATAATAATAATAATAATAATAATAATAATAATAATAATAATAATAATAATAATAATAATAATAATAATAAAAAAAATAATAATAATAATAATATAATAATTATAATAATAATAATAATTCATATTCACTTCATGCAATATTCTTAATTTGTCTTGTTCTCGATATTTTCTTTTTTTGTACCCAGCATTTGTAAATTGGCTTTGTTTAGGAACAGAAATCTTAGGATTCAGAACATAATCTGGAAAAGATTCTTCCAACTCCAAAAGCCCTAATTTAATAAAGGATATCAAAATTTATTTACATAAATACAAATTTAAAAAAGGTTTTAATGGTAATTAAAATATTAATATAGATGCGAAGAAATCTTATCAGAGTTTTTTTTATATCTGTGGTAAGGATGCGCTGATTTCGATTTAAGAAGGAATAATCCGAGTGACATTAATTACCTGACAAACTATCAAATTTGAAAACTGTTGTATCCATATGACATATGTCATTAAAACCTTTATCATATGATAATGTCACAAGTAGAAGATCACAACTTGAAAAAGCCGCGTTCAAAAGGCCGCACTATAAAAATATCGTATTTCACTAAGTCATAATTACTGTTTAAACAAATATTCTAAACGTAAATAAATAAAGTTTACCAAATAGTCTCGTAATTGAGTTGAATATTTCATTTGAGTGGATTAAAATAAAATATCTATGTACATATTGTTTGAGATATAAAAAATACATGAAATAAAATATAAAAATTAGATTATCAAAATCAATTATCAAAAACTTGAAAAAGTAAAAATCAATATTTTTCGGATGGAAAGTGGTTACATGTGACAGTTGGATTTTGAAGACAAATAAAATAATCTTAAATTGATAAGAGGTCTATTGAAGGGTCATCAACCCAAACAAAAGTTAATTAATTAATTGATTGATTTTTAAGTGAGCAAATTAACTAATGGTTATCCAACCGAGTGTCAAACTAATGGGTTGCCGGGAGTTAGGATAGTAAACAATAAGTTATTCACCCGGATCAAAATGTTTACTTGTATTTATTCTCATAAGTACATCCACATACGAGGGCATGCATCAAACATTCAGCTTCTCGGACAGCATAATTAATAGACTACAAATACTGTGTAATCGGAGAACAGCATACAAGGAGCGCCAGTTGGCGAGAGTACAAGAAATTAATATAACAAAAATAGAAAATCAAAATAAATTCGTATCCAAGGAGATTGTGTCGCGACTTAAAAGAACTGATTGTGATTCAGGTTGATATCCGTTGGATGCTTACACATGTTACCTAAATGGCGGAATTTAATGTGTTCTATTGTGTTAGAAATAAAAGTTATTTTGTTGGGACTTGATATTATTAATTGTGAGATCGAGAGCTAATTCCTATCGGCTAGTCGTTAATATCCAAACCATATAATCGTGATTGTTTGAAGTGCTAGCAGCTGTTAGGTTTTTTTATCGTTCGATTTGTTTAATTGCGACATTTTTAAATACGATATTTTTATCGTGCTAATTTTTCATCTTGCAACTTTATTTAGTAAAGAAAATAACAACCAAACAAAAATTTACTTTTACATATGTTTTTAATAGTAAAATGTGATTCTGTTATTTAGTCTTTTTTTCTTTAGATTTCTGCTACAATTTTCAACTTTCAACTTTTCCCGGACTTTTCAACATATTGTCAAATCTGGCTACCCTGATCAAAGGGATTTTTCCAACAAATTATTGAAATTTTTTCTCAGCAGTATCTTTAAAAGTTTAAATTTTTATTTTTTTAAATTACAATTGTTCTCTAAAATTCTTATGGACATCTATAAATCTTTGGTACAGTTTTATCAAGTGTTAGAATAAATTGTCATTTAACGGAAAACTCTTATTTTCGAGCAATTATGAGGAATAAAATATAACATTTTGAATTTAATTTTTCTTTATTTATCAAGGTAGCCAAAAGGTTTTGTCGAATTTCTGATAATTTTCGAATGTATACGACAAGGCTTGTGTCGAAGTTTCTTTCAAGGCAAACGCGATACAAACTGAAATGTCGCTTAACGAATAATTTTATAAAATTTAAATCTTTGCACGTACAATATATTATTTATAGGAAGGAAAATACATAATGGCAAACTCTATTTTTTTATAAGAATAAAAACACAATATTAAATTAAATCAAAACACTTTATTCATTAATCCAAAGAAAAAATTTTTAATTAGGTTTTTAAATTAAAAAATTATCCTAAGTATATGTCACGACTGCTTTTGGTTAAAAGTGATAGATTTTTTTGTAATAGCTTATGTTTTCAGATATTGCTTTCTGGACCTTACTACTTATCTATCATAAATATAAGTCACTTTTTTCAACGTCCTATCAACTTATTAATTCCAAACGAGAAGAAATTATAAAGAAAAATTTAAAGACACAATGTCAAGTAAACTATAAGCAAAGTCTTTTATTTTTATGATCACCTTTAATCAGTGTTTTATTTTTTGATATTTCATTTATTTTCATTCTGACAAAATATCAACAATTAAATTTATTCGGCTTCGGCTTAATCAAATTGGTTTGATGATCGAATATCTCGGATTCAAAGAAATTTTGAAATTTGGTGCAAATCATGATTGATGCAGTGAAATATCGCAGCGTTATAAAGTTTCTGATATTACGCCATGTTCCCAATGACCAAATTTTTTCCCAATTGAAAAAGACATATGGCGAGGGCTATCCATCACGAAGAGCAATGTACAAGTAGATTCCACTGTTTAAACTTTGGAGACAGTTTTTTATGATCAAAGGACTGGACTACTATGTGAAATTTCTGACAAGATTAAAGAAGAGTGTGAATCTTTACTGCAAGAAGACCGTTGAATCACAACGCGGGCACTGGCTGATGCTGTGAATGTGAGCAAAGGAACCATACAAGCAATTCTACATAAATTGAGAGTAAGAAAGCTGGACTCTAGATTTTTTCCCCGCCTTCTTTCATCAGAGATGTGTGAGAAGCGACTGGAGTGCTCTCAGGCAAACCTCTTTCTTTTCCACTAGCATGATGAGGCTTTCCTACGTAATATCATCAAGCAAAATAAACCCTCTCAGTATGTATCTGCCAGAGTCTAAACGTGAGTCAAGTGAGTAGAAACTTCCAGGAGAATTAAGTTCCAAGAAGATGAGATCTGGAACTTCCCACAGAAAATGCCTGATACTGAGCAGTTTTTAGGATGTCCGTGATGTTATCCTTGTCGATTTTGCTGAAAAAAAACTAGGCTCAACTCAACATAATACTATGATCTTGTGTGTAAATGTCGGCATGATCGACGAAAAGAACGGGGCATTCCCATGTGGTTTCTCCAACGCAACAATCCACAAAAGTGCAGCATTCATGTGAGTTCTGGAGGAAAGTAGATTTGACCTATTGGACCATCCTCCATACAGCCCATAACTTGCCCCAGTGATTTTTACCTCTTCAGTCAAATCAAGAAATGTTTACGTGGCAAGCAGTTTGCAAATGCTGAAGATCTGATGGAAGAAATGGAGAGTTTCCAGCATGATCAGTCTTTGGATTTCTCCAAAAATGCATTCTCTGAACTGATCCAGCATTGGCAAAGGTGTGTTGAATGTAAATGGCTCTTATGTTGAAAAATGATGTCTATACATGTTATATGTTATTGTGTAGAAGTTTGGTGTTTCTATTCAATTGTTTTCGTAGTTATTGCGCGTACTTTTTGGGCGCACCACGTATGTTATTTAATAATATCTCTTATAGTATAGGACCTATAGTATAAAAAGATGTTTGTTAATATAATAAAATATCATCAATAACATATATAACTCTAATAGAAGTATTTTAATGAATTTCGTAGATTTTATTCATTTTTACATATTAATACATTAGAAATTTGACAACCTTTTCGGTCAACTCTTTAAAATAGGATAAATTGTTTTTTAGTTATTCCTTATTCTATTGTTTTATTTTTAAATGGTAAATTGAAATGAAAAAGTAATTTGTCATTTCATCCCATAAAAGTATAATTTATGAATTTGATCATCTTTAATTAGAGTAATAATAACAATTTGATTTTCTTTATCTTCATCTTTTTTCGAACTATAGATCATTATAAAACAAAAGATATGAAGAAAAAATTGAAAATGAAATACATCATTGATGAAAAAGATAAAATATTTTACCGACTGTAATTTGGTGACAAATAAAATTGCCCTTTTTCGATAAAGATCTCATAGAACATTGAATGTCGCTAATAATTTAATTATTTACAATTTTGTAATAATTTATACAAAACATGTGATAATAATCTATTAGAATTTCATTTTCCGTCATTTAGTTTTCGACTATATCAATTGTTTTACATGTTTAACACAAATTTTTGGGATTGCCTTTATAGATATAATGACTCATACTTCCAATTGTTAAATTATTGGATAAAACTTGATAATAGATTATAAATTAAATTCAACCTGAATAGGTCGTCAAATATCGGCTGTTGACTAAATATTGTTGAGAATTTCTGTCAAGAAATTGTCCTATTCTTGTTAAAGGAGCCCAAGTTTGAGAAGATCCTTCTGAATAATCTTGAATAATGTCTCGTGATGCGTGTTTGTTTTCGATGTTTTTACGAGTTTTTAACAGCTGCCTAATAGCTTTATAAACTAATAAACTAACCAAACAAACATTTTAACAAACCTTTAACATATTTCAACCGTAAGTTTAAAAACAACTTATCTTTTTCTTGTTGTTTTTTATTCCACAATCTATCTAATTTTTGATTACTCATCTCTTGATACGCTTCTTCTCTTTGCCTCAGCAATTTAATGAGTACTTCCAATCTCAACTTTTGCAATCTTTATAAAAGGCTTCAATTTAGGCATTTATATGAATAAAACTGTTACTCTTCTATTTCCTTTTCTCGGATTGCCCATTCTTCCGTTTCAATTGCGTCCATCATTTTACGTCGTTTTTCGGATTGAGCAAAGTCATTCAATGGTGGTAATTGAGCTTCAAGTTCTCGACGATGTCGTGCTCGATCTATCATTTCTACTTCGTGTAAACCTGCTGGAAGTCCTCGTCCACATGTGAGACTTGCTAAAGTCAAAACTTCAGGCGCTTCACCCGGTCTGACGAGATATTCAGGACTGTATGGGTCAGTTTGAACATCAGAATCTCTATAAATAGTTTGAGTTCCAATAGTCCGAGTTAAGGCATGGTAAATTTCTTCATCGCTAATTTGATAATGATTATCAGATTGATTTACAGCAAGAATAACATCAGGGGGAGCTAAAACAATTTTGTTTGAATGTTAAAAATGATGATAATACTAATACTAATACTAATAATAATAATAATAAAATAATAATAATAATAATAATAATAATAATAATAATAATAATAATAATAATAATAATAATAATAATAATAATAATAATAACAATAATAATACTTATTATTATTATAATTATAATAAAGAATGCATTATATACGCATTTGCTGCGTATTTCTATTAAAAAAAAATTTTCGGTTCTTGCATAAACTTGATCATCGTGATCTCATTCTTTTACAGCCCAAAAAGGCTTTGAAAAATGAAACAGTCCCAGAACTTTGGAGTATATTATTGATTATATGAACTGGAAAATAAATATTTTTGTTGTTTTAATTATGGTTCATAAATTTTATTCTAAGGTGAGATATATTGCTTAACGGTTGATCGGTACAAATCTGAATTATTTTGTACAATTTTAGCAATTAGAAATGAAAGTAAAAATTTATTAATTACAAATTAAATTTTTTGTATGATCATACTACAAAAAAGTGAATCTGTCACTTAGACAATGATAATGATTTGTAATCATCATTTATTACATTGCTTAAAAACTTATACTATTTTTAATCAATTGTGAAAATTAATAATTTAATTGAAAACTCGATAGAATACTTTTTCCGGTATTGCTTAGTTATTAATTCTTAATTGGTATTGGTTCATTGCTATTGATTAATTGTTATTGGTTAAAAAAGTGGAATTTAATTAATTATCATTTTCGAGTAAAGAAGTAAAGTTTATTGTAGATGCTTTTGAATCCATGCTTTCCATTGGATTTGCCTCATTGGCTTATCTATTCTCTTTATTTTCAGTTAATTATAGATAATCTATAGATTATAAATTATTTTACTAATACATAAAATATACTAAAATTAATTATAATTCAAAATATTATTTTAAAGAAGTTTAAACCTTCAATTTCATAAGATTGTAATAAAAAATACTTTGCCTTTAATTACTTGTGAAGCATAAGGAATTATAGGTCTGCGAAAATATCTAAATCGATCTCTGCCCCCAACTTCTGCAGATTCCGCATAATTAGGTAGGTATCTACTGATTATTGACGACGTGTCGCCCAATCTAAATAAATTTGCTTTTAATTTTTTCTCAAATCTTTTATTTGAAAATTTACTTTGAAAGATTTTTCATCATTAGTTTAGCCTGTTCACCGAAACCCCTCCAGTGCCTGTTTATGAACTTAGGCACTGGATCTTTGTCTATAATTCTAATTTGATTTCTTGGATAATGCCTCAAATCACTAAACATTGTCGGATAATTTGGCACGACTTGAATTCTTTCTGATGAAGAATTTGCTTTGTATGTCGCTCTGGCATGATCTCGTTCGCCAGACAACTGATAAAGCTTATCTAATTAAAATAATACAATTTTGTTGGATAATTGTACACTAACCATATAAATAGTCGTGATTTCTTTCTACAACAAGTGTACGAGTTTGACTCATAATTAAAAAAAAATTAGAACTAAAAAATATTACCAATTTAAAAAGAGAACACTTGATTCACCATAGCAATAGCTTAGTAAAACAAATAGCTGAAATTAAAGCGATTTCATATTTTTTATTTAAAGTCTAAAAGTAATTGAAATAGATTTTCATTTAGGTTAAAGAATTTTCATGTTAATTAAATTAATTAAATTAATAAATGTGATTGAATTTTGAGCTGTAATCTGTGTATTTAACGTGACGAATTATTTTTCAAATTCATTGAATTAAAAAACAAATATCCTCTATTGTAATTAAGAATTGTCTAGAAAGAATATTTTAATTTCTTTAAATATACGATTAAAATGTAATTAAAAATCAGTCTGATTAATAAATGTCAACACACAAACATTATTTGTAATAATTTATAAAAATTGAAAAAGTAGCAATTTATTGACTAAATTGTAATAAATTCGTGTTTCTCATTATTTAAGGATTATATTTATTTTAAACCGAAATACTTTACTTTTTATTTTTCTATTATGATATGGTTAATTAAGGTTAAACTTGAATATTATTGGAATAAGTTATGAATTTTTGAGCATCTATAATGTTGCTGTGCTCATAATAAGAATTATTCGGTAAATCATTTATTTTATTTTC
Organism: Schmidtea mediterranea; assembly: GCA_022537955.1. Taxonomy (NCBI): domain Eukaryota; kingdom Metazoa; phylum Platyhelminthes; order Tricladida; family Dugesiidae; genus Schmidtea; species Schmidtea mediterranea. The sequence continues at coordinate 81,945,564 of CM039679.1, forward strand.
GGAATTATTTCAATATAAAGGGAATGAAAATTTTTTTGAAGTAATAAAACAAATTAATCTCAATAAATATGTATTATTCAAACATCTCGTGAAAAATCTCTGAATACTGTCAAATTAGTTTAAATTTTCTTTCTTTAGCTAACTATAAAGTTCTTCTTTCAGAACATTAAATATGTATTTATAAGACATGAAACTGAATTCACCTGCCATTGAAATAGTCTTCCAAGTTTTAAATTAGATTGATAAATAATCGATTTGATTAAATAATTTGATTATAACTTATAAACAAATCTTAAAAAGAATCACCTTCACAAAATGGAAGGGTTTTGACAGTAATTTCTGAAATACTTAATCATTAAATTAATTTGAACTTTAAATTAAACCTTACGATGATGTCATTTACAAGAAAACTCAGAATGAAATCATCAGAATTTAAATTTGTTGGGAAAATTCTAAGGTTATGTATATTTTTGGATTATTCGGAACTACAATAAATAAAAAAATTAATTAAAGGAGAAGATGATTCACTGAAATAAATTGTCAGCATCAAAAAGAGTAAAAAGAAACAATAAAAGTAATCATATTACGATGAAAACTGAAAGAAATAGCAAATAATGCCAAATATGCTTCAATTTTAAACAAGAATAATTATAAGAATAAATGCAAAAATTAAACATCTAATTAAACTTGAGACTTAACAAAATGAAAACATTGAAATTATATAAGTAACAACAAATTAGACAAATTTGGAAAAACTTTAAGGCATTTTGTTTCACTACATATAAAATACACGTATATAAGTCAATGCCGAATCGACAAAAGTTAGTCAAAAGTGTTTCAACTAACTAAATTCTCTGAATATTTTAATTTTAGCGAACATTAATTGATCTTCAATTTAATATTTATCATTATTCTCAACGATTTTCTTTTTTTTGTTAAATATTATGGTTTTTCATTATTTTATGATAAATAAATGTTTTTGACCGAAACGTGACCATATTATATATATAAATTCGGATTAAGGTTATAGATTTATGAACCGGCGTTTGAAATTTTTCTTTATTGCAAAACTATGCGGTTTAAATATGTAAAAATGTTATCTATTAAATTAAAATTATTTGTATTTCATTTTTTTCTTATATTTATGAATTCAGGAAGCTCTTCAAGTTTGTTCCATGATCGTCATCGAAAATTAATTCTGTTTTCAATCCAAAGAGAATTTTTAAGTAAATATATTTATATGCATACAAGTAATTAAATTAATTATCACCACCCAAGGTTGCCAGACCTCCCGATTTCGTCGGGAGTCTCTCGTTAAAAAAAGTATATTTCCAGACTCCCGATATGTATAGCAAAAGCCCTCGATTTCTGCTACCGTTTTCTAAATTAGGTTTTCCCAGCAATAGGCATCACTTAACATTTTGGATTTAAAATTTTTCGTTACTCCCAGCATGATGTTTTCGAAATATGGCAACCCTGTCACCACCTGAACTTGTTGCAGTGACTCGGAGGAGGAGCAGCCATTAAACAGCAATTAAGCGATCCACATCCCTTCCATAGTAAACCCTGTCACTAAAACATCAGTAGATTTTGGCTGACTATAGGGAAGATCTAAGAAGGACATATTCTAGCAAAACCAGAAAAAAATAAGAAAAACCATCAATATTAAATTGAAAATTTCGTTTTGGTGATATTAAAAGAACAAGTGAACAAGAAGTGAAAATTATCTATACGAGAAAGTCGATGCTGGAAACATGATCAACTCTATATTTCAAGTAGTGATTTCATAATGATAATTCTTTATGAACGTTTTCAGTTCAATACAATTCATAATGAATTTTTTTATATAGTTTGTAATTTACTTAATTTTTATTAGAGATATATTAATAGTGACGAAACTTCAAAGTTTGGGCTTCCGGCAAAGGAATTTTTTTAACTTATCAAAAAAAATGTTACATATATTAAATAAATATTAATTTTATATATTATCCTTCAAAATAAAAATTAAATAAAAATAATAATATTATTCCATTTCAAAAACTTTTCCTATTGATTTGCTATACAGTTCTGAAATATTTGTATGTAAATACGATAAATTTTTGCGGAAATGTATATTTTACAAACCCTAGGTTTATTTATCATATTTTAAATCATAGTTTTATATTTTTGGTCTTACTATAGCTACGGAAAAGAGTTTCAGAGTATAATATTTTTTGAGATTATATTTTTTAGGTGAGGGCCCCCTTGCAAGCAAAGTCCTGCGTCCCCTAGTTCCGCTTCTGTATTTTATCATGTATAAATTTTCTTTATATAATTCATTATGTATAAACTGCTATTTTATTATTCAGAAATATTGGTTTGCTTCTCTACGTACGCAAATTATTTAATTGTGGTTAACTTAAATTCTAGTTCTATGAAAATTTATTTCAATTTATTTATAAAATTTCAGAAAACCAAGAAAGTTGTATTGAAAAGATTTTTTTTTGCTAGAATAAATAATTAATTAGTTTTTCAAAATATCCGATATTTTCCTTAGTCAAACTTAAATCGAAATTCATTGATTATTTATAAATAATTTATCCTAATTTGAATATTTTATATTTATGCAAAATATATATCAAATTTAAAACAAAACACAAGTTTTATAGAAATTAAAAATTGAAAAGAAATAAAAATGGTTATTTAAAAATTTTAAATAATAAAATCTTAACATTTCTCGATAACGGGAAAAGATTAATTACTTCCAAGGTGTATGAAGATTAAAGTATATGAATCAACGGCAGAGGGTAATTGGACTTCGTTTCAAAATTTGCCCGGACCAAAACTATAAGAACATTTAAATAGATTAAACACAATAAGATAAATAGGATCATAAAATATTTCAGTACCGTTGTAAGACAGTTTTATGCTATATATACAAGGACAAAAATACCGCTATATACAGCTTTTTTGGTCTTGTATTAAATTTTACATAAAAAATTGTTCTTTCTATTTTGATACATAATTCCAAACAATATAAAATTATAAATGTTACATCGCTTTAAATAGACATAATAGTCAAAAATTTAAAATGTTCTAGACTTAAGGCAGATCGAAGACAATTCTTAAGTTACAACGGTGAAGTACATCAGCAGGAAAAGCACATGTATTTATAAATTGTAATGCAATGCTTTAATAAGCGAAAATCCGGTTCCGGGGAACACGCTGAAAATGCCTGGCGGTGGCAATCAGTAATCGTATTTCCTCGATTAGTGGCCGATTGAGACTTGATTCCGCTTCCACTCCTCCATCACTAATATGGAAATCTGTACTGGAGACAAAGAACTGAGATTGAATTTCGAAATCGTATTTCATTAACTTTGCCGCTTTTACTTCTCAGCAATAAAAACGAAGTCATACTTTTCATCCTCATAGTATGTCCACATTAAGTTGCATTAATGTCTGTTATAACAGAATCAACAGACGATCCAATGTCATTAATAGAATTGAGCAAATTACCATCTGTTTTCACTGTATAATGTTCATCGTCTTCTGTTAAATCCATTCTCAAATTTTCGAAGTAATTCCAACCAGTTTTCAGTTATTTCATCAATTGAGATTTAGATGGTGTTGATAATACTAACAAATCGTTATAGTGAGATTCTTCAAACAGAGATAAAGTTCTTAAATACATAAAATCGAAGAACAAAAGAAATTTTCAAAGATTCAAAAATATTTTTTACCCAAAAAAATTCAAATTAAACTCAAAAAACACCAACAAAATTGATCCAGCAAAACAACCACACACAAATTTTATAAAAAAAACAACTTTTTACCAATTAATAAATCTACATTTTAATTGGCACAAGCAAATCGTATATATATTATAGGTGGTCAATAAAAACTTCCATAAACGAACACATTTTGTGTCAGTTTGACATTTTATTGTATTTCAATCCGACAATTTATGTGATATTATCAAAATAATATATCTAAAATTTGTGTTTATACCAGTGGTTATCAAATATGATTTTTGGTGTTTGTCTAAAGGGGTGCAAAAAGAAATTTAAATACACTATCAATTAATTGTAAATCGATAAAAATGACAGAATTCATTAAAATTCACAATTAATAATTAAATCTTATAATTCGTAACTACAGTTTCTAATACTACAAATAAAATAATGTGATAGCACTGTACTGAAAGAAAACATAATTACAAGAAGGATACAGGAGAATTAGGAGATAAATAACACTCAAAACACGTCGGTTAAGATTTCAATCCAGGATTGTGGTTCAATCTTCCATGTCAATGTCGACCGGTAAGCAACGACGTTTTGGCTGACGGTGGTTAGGAGTTGAGGTGGCTTGACTTGGATCCTTTGAATCGAGTTGACGGTTCTACCGCGGAGTGGGTGCTCGTCCACTCAGAACCGCTATCTCATCCGGTGTGACATCTAATCGCTCCAAAGTACGATTCAGATTGGGTGGTTCATTCTCTTCCTCCAAATCGATGTATATTGAAGGAGGCGGGGGTAGAACGTCATCGACGGTGCGTACACTATGTCCGGATCTATGTCGGGAAACTCAAATTCTTCGTAGGCGGGGGTGGGTCAGTTATTTCAGCTTGTTCTCCCGTCCTCCCATTCGCTCGTAGGAGATTTGCTTCGGCCCAGCGTCTTTCGCGACGACGACGGTTTCAATTTGGCCGTCGCCTCTGTGTTCCGGTTCTAGTTTCGATCGTTCCACTCGGGGGAGGTCCATTTGACTGTTGAGGCGCTTGGTTGAGGGGGAGATGTTGGGCGGGGATAATTTCGATCTCTTGGGCCCAGCTACGACTCGGTAGGCGAGTCCTGAGCTTATTTTCTGTGAATATCTGCCGTAGCGTAGCACTCTGTTTGGCGATCGTGATTTTCTGCTCCGGTTTTCGATTATGAGGTCGTCTCTGGCCCGAGAGAGGCGAGAGATCTTCTGATATAGATTGCGAGTGGCCTCGGGCGAACTTCACGTGCCCTTAACTTTCTGATATTTTGTTTTGAAGGCAGCGAAATCCCTCTCGAGTTTTTCTAGTCGTTGAGACATGGCTGCAACAGAAAGTGACAACCTCGGTGACAACATTTTGAAAATCAACAGTGGTTTCTTGGGTTCTTTAGTAATAGTAGTTGAGATTTCGATAGTCTTTCTGAGGACGTTGAGATGATACCTACAGTTTGACAGCTAGAAAAGGGAAAGAGAACATTATGGTAAAAGCTTATATGCCTGAACTTATATGCCTGAACGCGTATCTAGAGTTAGTACGTCCCTCTGGGGTGTTCCTTGTGAATTAATAGTGTCATAGAACTTAATTTGTCGGACTATCTCTACCATCGTTTTCGGGTTGCAATATTGATTCTCTTTCATGATCGCTCCTTAGATTTGTTTTAGTAATTTTACTAATGAGCATTTCGGTTTTTGCATACGATTAACGTTTACTTAAATGTTTTCAAGTCTCTTTTTGGGTCTACATTAGAGTCGTGAAGTTTCGGTGGGCTTGTCGTAATAGTTAGGGGAGTCCGTGACCTCCGTAATAAAATTTTAAACGGTGATAATAAGAATAATATTAGTAACTATTTGTACTGGTAATTATATTTCAACAAGGGCGAATAATATCAGGTTAATATTAATCACAAATATAGTGTTCGATCATTAAAACTAGAATTAATCACCGATTAAATTTGGATTGGAGTTAATATTAATTTCAATGCGGAGGAAATAATAATAATTAAATGACATTACGGAGATTATAGCCGGATTGGATTTAATGGGATGGTTGGTGAGATCACGCCCTGCTCGGGTCATTACCAAAAGTAGTCAGGCGAGATGTTAATCTACATCCGGTTTCCTGTTTAAGTGATTTTGCTCTATTATGATATTCTGATTTATGACCTGATTTGTCGTCAAGGTCCTACAAAATTCGGCGAATTCGGTTCATATTGTGAATACGGGTAGTTTGACCCTTGAGCTAATAATTCAAAGTATTTGATTCACTGCAGACGGCGAGCGATTGGATTTAAATCTTCTCACCTTTATGCTCGGGTTTATCAAATGGATTACTTATGGATTTTTCAGGAAGTCCTATGTGAGTAGAAAAATTCCAAACGGGTCGATCTCTACCTATTGTTCAGAATCGTCGACAAATTTGTGGATACTCGATTAATTCGTAGTATATGAGACTAGAGAATTATTTATGTCGTTTACCTGACAATCTGCGGTTCATATGTCGATTTTCACAACTGCTATATATTTGTAGTAGGTGAGCACGGCTGGGTTCCGACTCATGTCCCCGAAAAATTTGTGATCGATCACCTACATGGATAACTTTCCGTTTGGCGTTAATCTAATATCTCATCTATTGCGTGATATACTACCGGCATTTTGTTCAACTTCCTGAGTTTCTGTTTGTGTTCAGAGAGTTGCTTGTTGGTCTAAACCATTCGCACAAGTGATCTGACAATTCCTTAAACAATACATCCTATCCTATTTACGTCTTTGAACTATCCTTGCTATCCCATCGTAATGTAGTTTCGAGGTCATATAAAAATTTACTTAATGATTGTCCAGCGATCATCTCTAATACCCTTAACTGATGACGCTCTTCCCATGATTTTAATTAGTTTTGTGCCTGTGTGCGACCAATAGGCGATTTTTCGCATTTTAAGGGTTTTTAATTATTTTTATAATTTTTTATATATTTTTTCTTATTTTTTTGATATCTTAATTTTTGTGTTATTGGATTTTATTTTTATTATTATTTTCTTATGATATTCTTTTTACCCTTGATATTTTATTTCTTGGTCTCCGCTTCTGCCTATGTTTTTTCTAAACCTTATTTTGCAAGGTTTTGGCAGTTTATTTTATTTCGCGTATGTTTCTTTTTGCATCTGTATGCTTTTCACGGATTTAATTTAATATTTGTTTTATTTAATTTTGTTATATTTTTATTTTGTTTTATTTAATGTTTTATTTTATTTTTGATATCTGCTTGCGGTGCGTGTGTATGTGCAGTGACCATTTTCTTTATTTTTATTATTTTTTGTTTTAATTTGTTTGTAATTTCGTTTTAATTTTGGCTCTAAGCCCAACAATATAAAACATTAACAGTTGGAAAAATTATAAATTGACATATTTTTAAACATATATTTAAAAATACAAATTAATTAAGAAAACCAAATAAATGTTATTGCTTTGTAAAAACCCGAGCTCTAAATAATTAGATTAGCTTTTCTTCAAAATCAAATTAGTTGAACACAGTTTTTTAGTGTAAAGGCCAGATGTCGCCTTCTAATTGTTTGGTTTTAAGGAAAAATGTCGCTCTCGACTTGAAAATTGATTGATATTGGTAAACGCAATTTTGTGCTGCATGATGAAAATAAATGTAAAATAGTTTTGTTAAGAAATTTAAAAATATTTTATTGAGAATTTATTACAATTTTGTCAAAATCTCGATTTTATAAAATAAATTTTTTAAGAATTGAGATTTATAAAACAGAATTTATGAATTTTAGTATAATATGTTTTAAAATATAAAAGAAGAAATTTGTTTAAAGAAAGTAATTTATTCTTTATAGTTTCAAGATCAAATTTACCGGACAATTACAGTTGGTGGGTTACTGGGTAGCGATATTTAAACTGTATTGTTGTTGCCCAGACAACCCCATATAAATATTTTTCGCTTGCCACTCGGCACCCGTTGCTAGGCAACGTTGGAACTGCGTTCGAGTGGGTAGATCGTCCGCAAAAAGTGAGCGCTATTACTAGTGCTGTAATTGACCGAACGATCTCTGGGTCCAACGAGCTGTCGATAGAAGACCTGTGCTCGCTTTTGATTTTTAGGTCCCCTTATGTCGTTAATGTTATCATTCGTATTCATAACTCTCGTGTAAACTCCTCATTCATGCAGTGCAATGTCCTCATGCTACTTTTACGAATTAATATTTAAATAACAACAATTATATATTTTGTAAAAGAAACAACACATTTTGACTCGTCAATTACGTATTGCTTAATAATCGAGCGGCTCGGCGCTTAGCCCGCTCTTTACGTTCGGGTCGATGACCACTAGCCTTTGGTGTAGTTTTCGGATCTGTTGTTGTCTCTCGGTAGGCTAGTTGGGTAGGAGCGAAAACGAGGGGATATGTCACTGCCGCTCCTTCCTGGCAGGCTGACAATGCTACTTCTAGCCCCTTTATCTGGGTCCTCAGGTTTTGATTTAATTGCCTTTCTTCCGTCCAGCCCTTTTGTGCTGCCATGAGCCTTTCATAAAGCAACTTTGCTTTCTTTGGTTCCATCCAGGTGGCTTTTGTTTGTTGGGTTTCTTTTGACATCTGAATAATCTGCTTTTAGAAATTCTTGTTAATATTACGTGCGTGTTCCAACTCCTTCTGTAGAATTGTTAGTGATTCCATATCTGTAAATAACGAAAATTAACTCTGGTCTACAAACCTCAAGTTATTTAATTGATCATCCAAATGTTAACAATATTGAACCAATAAAAAATGAAAATAACAACAATAGAAAATCAACTAAATATTTATTCGGAATCTAATTTTAATTTCACTAAATGTAATCGAGTCGTTATTGAAAATGAAGGGTTCGTTCTTCCGAGGCCGGCCGAGCATATGGACGCTCCAGATATACAAAAATGGGCCTCTCTGTCCTTCTCATGTGGCTGGGAAGGGTCCTCTGGGACATAGCGACATTGAGGTTCGGAGGATTCACGTCCCAATGCTCATCTGTCCGTTTGAAAAGGGAGTGGGGCGGCGGTGAGTAGTCGTCCGTACTCGCAATCAGGCCGGTGACAATATCCTCCTCCACATTCGTGAAGTATAGTCTGGCTCTGGCTACCAAAAGATTAGTACGGCGTTGTTGATCCTCGAGACGGGCGAGGAGGAGCATCGCATGCTCGTGAATTTCCTGGGCAGGGGGATCGACCTAGTACCTCCGATCGGTTTTCTCTCGACCGGGACACGGCGAAGCCCGCACCACACATGGCCTGTCGCCATCGATCAGCTGCTTGTGCGGGAAGTCGAATAATGGCTCTTGATTCTCCTAAACAAGATTTGATTAGGTTGATCATTCCCATCCGTTGGTCGATAAACATTGTGTTTTCCACCGGAAATTCCTTATGCCTTGTTTAGATTAACTATTTAGTTGAATTTTCGTATCCTAGGTAACGAAATTACTGTAGCAAAAATTGAGCAAAGTTTAACCTTATCATTAATTACTTTATCACTAGTCCTTATGGGAATTACCGGTTATAAGTAATATTAATTACAACAAGTATCATGTTTTATTCATTTAATTGTCATATTACTCTCTAGTTATATTTCATTTAGGTTGTTACGAATAAAAATTACTCGATCGAATGTGAACTAATTTAGAACAATACCCAAATTCCCGAGGTAATTGTGAATTAACTCAATTAAGAATAACTAAAACTAACTTTTAATGATGTGGCGAAGGTTAGTACATCTTTCCTCTGAGCCCATAAATGTAATACATTAGATCCCTTTGATGGTTGTTTAAAGTAAATATTTTACGAAGGTTGTTTAATGAAGTTGGAATTCTACATTATCAGGAAAACAATGTTTTTAGAAAATTTCTAACTCAATAAAATTGGATCGCTAAATAAAATGGGATTGGTTATTTTCAGGATGTTTAATCTAATGGTTACAACAAAAAATAAAAATTGTGATGTCATCCCTAACTAATGATTAACTAGGATAACGTTGGATTTGGAGTTCTCGTAACTTATTTAAGAATTTCCGAATACCCAAGATGCCGAACATTCGTTTTGTTATTTCGTCATAACCAATACTAATATAGTATAGCCATGTTTTGATAATTTTTATACCTTACTGTACCGACTTGTCGCTTCACCTTGTCTAGCTAAAATAATAGAATAATAAAGTGATTATTTAAAATAAAACAAAAAAAACAAACGAATGCGTATGAATTTGATAAAGTTGTTTAATAATATTTACAGTATAAGGTTACCTTATTTTATAACTATCTATCGTTGGCGCATAATTGCTAGATAAGCATGAAACAAAATTAAAACCTTCTATTTGCCAGTGGAGATTCACCAACAAAAATTTTATAAGCACATCGGATTATTTCATTTTATTTTTCGTCATTAATCTTGGTTAACCCAGCATACTTCAGTTATTAATTTATCGATAACCTGGAATCGGGAAAACACATCTAAAAATGGGACGCTTCGTCATTTGAAATGGTCTGGAATTCGGCATTCTGATAATATTCAAAAGAGGAACATTTGAATCGTTCGAGCGTTCGGATCACCCCTCTATAGCTGATGGGTCACGTCATCAAAAATCCACGGTTATTGGCTATGGTAGCTATGAATGGATTTGATATCGACTATCTCCTCGAACTAGTTCCACTGTGCAGTATCTCTGTGGGTTGGGTTTTTGGAAAATTACTCAATGTAATACACAGAACTTTCTGGCATCAACTTTTATATTTCTAATTTATCATGGTTATCGGCATTTCTTAACTCAGTAGGTGCCATCGGGATTGGTACTGCGAGATTTTTTATCTAGGACTCGTATAGGTTAACAATAAAATTTATAATAAAAACAATTTACCTAATGGTTGAATTCTGGGATTTAAAACGATGTCGTTGTCTGAGGTCCCGGCCGTCGCGTCTTTATTTATCTGGTTCTCTTGTCGATACATTTTTGATTTTTCCAAAGTTTATCTATTAGTTCTGACCTATCGGTATCTCTTATATAGGTCGGGATGTTGATTAAAGAAGAGAGAAGAAAAATGTGTATGACTATCAGTAATGAGTGTGCATTGCAAAGGTCACGCCGACCAGCTTACTAAAGGAGTTCTCTGCACCGCGCGTGTGTGTGCCAGTTGGATTGTGTATGCCTATTGAATTCAGCCGCGCAGTGTCAGGCATGAAATATTATTGATCCATGCAGAGATAAAAGTCATAGTAGAAGTATATAGTAAGCATTCAATTTTCCCTGATTTTATCTCATTAATCATTCTATAATTTCAGGCTCGTTTGCAATTTATTCTGGTTAGATCGTTATAACCACAAGTATTATTTGAGAATTACATTCTACAAATTTTAATATTTATTCTTTCAGGGATTCAACTTTAGGGCAAACGTTGGTGAAGGAAATTATTCTTTGGCATTTACAAATTCTTGGGTGGATTTATTGTATCAAATAAATGTTTTCAATTTGTTATTTGTGTTTGGTTTGAGCGATGAAGCAGGATTAGTGATGTACAAAACGGGGGTATATTTTACTTTTGTCTTATGTGGGAAAATGTTTGTTTTCAACTACTGTTAAGAAATTTGAGATTTATTCGCTTCAGTGATTTCACCGTCTGACTTTTTTCTATTCGGTGCCATAAAACTCTTGCCGCGTTATAAAGCTATGGGTCTCGATTTATCAAATTGTTGCCGATTTCGACTAAAGGTTGTTTCCCTTATTAATCTATCATTTGACGTTAAGTGGTCGCGGATTCATTGTAGTGGGGTTTTTATCTAATATGTTTTTTGTAAAATACTTAAAATCTTGGTGGTTTGGAGTGTGATTGCAAAATTTGAACGTCGTAAATAGTTATTCCCCGATTAAATTTTCTCGATTTTGTTCAACGAGTTAAAAGCCGATTTTAGGGATTGTTAAAACTTACATGGGTTCAGTTTGCGACCTCGGTCATTTTTGGCGAAGTGAGCCCACGAAATTTGATTATTACTCTTACGTTTCATTGGTGTTACTCGTTAGGGAGGGATTCATAATGTCGACTTCAGTAAATTTTTAATTCCACTTTAATGATATTGATTTATAATTATCATATTAAAGGTTTCCTACGTTATTTTATTGAACTTTCCTCATAAGTGATTTTTGAGTTATTTTATCAGATTGGAAATTCATAACAACGATTTCATTTCATTGTCTCCCCGTGTCCGTCCTTTTAGTTGACCTTAGGCGCATTGTGTTTATATTATAATTAATGAGTGCCCACTGGACTACTCGTGTGATGATTCTGAGCCGTATGTGAATACAATTTTAGGTCGAATTTATGGAAATTGAGAGACGAGGAGACAGTCAAAAGACTACTTCCTTATCCCTCGATTTCCTTATACGGAATGCTATTGACGTTCCAGCCCCTGCGTTCCGCACGCCTGGTCCTTCACGGGCACGAATCATTGGCGATATTCCACGCACTTACACGATTTCTAATAGTATGTTGGATTTTAATGACTTGTAGTGTGTTTTGGCTGTGGGCCGGAAAAATTTCGACAATATAAAACAAAGTTTTATGCTATTTAAATATTTTATTAAAATTAAAAATATAATTTACCCGACACATTCAACAAAATATCATAAATACACCGCTCCCCACGCCGACACCCAAGCAGAGCTCCATTGAGGTTGCGAGGATGCGACGTGGAGAGAGCTTTCAAATAAAAACTCTCACTTACATCGTGAAAATAACGTTCAAGTTTTGAAAACTGTTTTCCGAGAAAAAACGATTTCAAGTTTTTGAAAAATTGGTTGAAATTGTGTAAAAATGAATCGGTATATATATCTATTGTACGACCCTAACCTTGAGTGTTCTTTTTGATTTGGTAAAACAAAATTTGACCCTGGAATTTTCTGGTATATTCTAATCTTTAATTTTATTATTTTGAGAATTTATTTGACAATTTTTTCTTTAGATTTTTAATTGAATTATTTCTAATTCAAATTATTTGATTTTTATTTCATTTTCATGAAATTTCGCATTTTTTAATAAATTGTCAAATTTCGGTCAAAATCGTTGGGTTTTCGTGTTATGTTTATATTTATTTCGTGCGGATCTTGTTGCACTTTGTTATTATTTTAATTTATTTTTGTGTTTATAATTTTATATTTGATTGTTTTCTTTCTCGCATTTTGATAGGGTTAATTGGTGTTTTAATAGGTTTGATTTTAAATCTGCCTGTTATATTTGCATGTGTGTTACCGATTCATTTAAACATTTACAAGGCCGTTTGTGTTCTGGCCCAACACAGTGAATATGTCGAAATCTATAGTAATATAATATATGTTGGATTGGCGCTTTCTTTTATTATTATTATTACTATTATTATTAATATTATTATTATTATTATTATTATTATTATTATTATTATTATTATTTTCACTACATTATCACCAATATAATTTATTAAATTATTTTAATTGGTCAAATTTTAATAGATGTCATTAGTTAAAATGTATTGGATCAATTTTCGCGTTACAGAATATAAATAATTCCCCATGTTGTTTTATTACAAGACTTATTGAATTTTCAAATAAAGATTCAATAAATTTTGAGGTAATTATTTCTTTTAAAAATGAATCTTTTCCTATTAATCGGAGTTATTATTGTTGGCGTTCAAGTAACAGTGGATGCTGAAAATTCAGATTTAATTGATGCTTTGAAAAAAAGGCCAAATTGGAAGGACATGCCATGGGGTAAAAGAAGTGCTTGGAGGGATATGCCATGGGGTAAAAGAAGTGCTTGGAGGGATATGCCATGGGGTAAAAGAAGTGCTTGGAGGGATATGCCATGGGGTAAAAGAAGTGCTTGGAGAGATATGCCATGGGGAAAAAAGAGTGCTTGGAGAGATATGCCATGGGGTAAAAGAAGTGATTGGAAAGATATTTCATGGGAAAAGAAACAAGGTCTTCATGATTTGTCTTTAAATAATCCATTTGAAAAAAGTTTAATATTAAATAATTCGGAATTTGAAGACTGAAATTTAGATATTATTGTTATTCAACTCTGTTTCATTACTATTATTATAATTAATATTGAAAAGGTTAAATAAATCTCATTGTCTTTTATCTTTATTAAGAAAATTGTAAAATAATACAAAATTTACTAATACTACAAATTGTTATATTAATAATAATAATAATAATAATAATAATAATAATAATAATAATAATAATAATAAATAATAATAATAATAATAATAATAATAATAAAATTCATTGTAAATATTTTTCTTAAAATTTAATTATAAAATCCCTATTTTAGACTTACCTTAATAAAATGAAAACAATTAGTATTTTCCGAGATACAATCAAAGAAAAGTATAAGTCAAATACTGTATTGTGTTGAACTATTTTTGATTTAAAATTCTTGGTTTAAACATTCTTGACAAAGTTTAGGTTAAATCTTCTTTCTAAATTTTCATACATGAAATAACTTTATTTATTTTTCAATAATTTTTATTTATGTTATTTTATTAATCGAAAGTCAAGAAAAGCTTATTGCAGGTTTACTTAGAAATAAATACGTTAAAAATTTATCCATCAAATTTTATTTCTATTTCAATATTCTCGTTGTTTACAAAATGGACAGTTATTTCAGAGCTTGATTTACATATACGCAAGACAATCTCGAGTGAAGGGCCTCAAAAATTTGGTTAATATTAAATTTTTAAGAAATCATAAAGATATTTATGCGATTTCCAAAATATCAGTTACACATCATTTTCTCAATTTAAATTAAATTAAAATTAAAAATTGTTTTTGAGCTTTTTAGATATTATAAGAGGTAATGGAGAATTTTAATTATGTTAAATTTCTTTTTGAAACTGCAAACTGCAAATTCAAACAACGCTTAACTAATAAATTAGCCTCGTCTGAATTCGGAACATAATAAAACAAAACCTTTAAATTTATAGATTCATACATATTTCAGTTGTAAAATCTTTTATTTCCCCGTAGCACTAATTCTTACCATTTTCCTGCATCTTGAAAAAAATCTATATTAGTAAAAATAATGAAAAAAAAATAATAATAATAAGTTATGATAATACTTTTTGATATTATCAGGGTTCGGAAATTTTTTAGCTGTGATGTGCCAAGCCACACTACCATTTAATTTTGGGTGCCACCTTATTTTTTTTACAAATAAGTAATGGTATACGTCTGTCACATTAAATAATAAAGTTCTTTATTGAAATTAATTTGATCGCAAAATTATGTTTGCCACATTGTGAACTTCGCTTTGACGGCTATAGCCGCAATTGTCCGTCAACGTGTTAATATATTTAATTGAAAAACAAACAACATGCATTGCTTTAGTCAATATTTCAATATCAGGGGTATATTTTGTCAGTTTAAATTTCACACAAAATCTGCTAAATCTGGTTTTATGAGGAAGGCAAATGTGGGTATATAGGCTTCAAAGTCTCTGCACCTTTTGAAAAATTTCTATTTAAGGACTTCAACATAGGTCAGAAGTTCATTTTTGTCCATGGATAATTTATTAGCAATCGCTTTAATATTTTGGAAGTCAAGTCAGGTCTTGTCGAGCTCGTACTATAATATATTATGAGGAAACAGGTTCGGGTCTAGTGGGATCATTTAAGTTTTGGGCCAGTTCGGGTATAAATTTTACCTGCCCGTGCCGGTCTTTGGTAGGTACTAGTATTAATATCTGATAAATATATACTCAATTTTGTAGTAGAACCCTTCCAATATTCAACAAGTTCAAGCACTGTTTAGCTCTGTCCTTGTAATCTTAAGTTTAGTTCATTGAGATGCTAAGTTTTATCTGTAAGAAACATCAGTTTGCATAACCATTCTATATCGTTTATCTCAGAAAAATGTTGTTTCTTCTTGTTTAGAAAAAATTGAATGTAATCCAGACATGACACAAACTTATTCAAGATATTGCCTCGATTAAGTTAACGGATATGGCTGCATAGGGGGAGGTCCACGTATTCACTTTCCATTTCTTTTAAAAGAGATTTAAATTGCCTATGTGTCAATGAAGAACGAGACATGAACTAAGCGCTGTGATAAAATTTTGGAAACTAACCTTTCATACAGTGAAGATTCAATAGTTTACGTCCAATATGATTTTCAAGAAGCTTTGCAAATTCTCGATTCTGGCAAACAATATCAGGTGTGCCATCACTAGTTACACAAAATATTTTTTTAATATTTATATTTTTGCTATCAAAATCATTTATGAATGAAGTAAGAAGATGTTGTCCATTGTTGTCCCAGATAGTGGAATTAAGCTACATAATTCTTCGTGAACCTGATCTTTACCACAATACTCTGAAATTATTGCAAGCTGTGTTCTGGGGTTGTCGGTGAACTTAAATGTTATCTGCTGTTAATCTGACTCCAAACGTTCCTTTTAGACAACAATAACGAGCTCCAAATAATATAAACTTTATTGATTAACACTTTATCACCACTTTACAATGACATAAAGAATTATCTGTTACAATAATAACTGGGTGCTTATTACAACCATTTGGGACGAAAAGCATGTTTCAATATTGATTTAGTTGATTTGATTGCTTTACTTTGAATTGAATTTATTCAATAGCTCTGATTTCTTTGGTTTCAATTTCTTTATCTCCTCAAAATTTCTGCATTCTTCTCTTTTCAATTTTCTGTATTATTTTCGTTTACTTCTAAACGACTTTCTTTTAGTTTCTGCTTCGCATCTTCGTTTTCTCGACTTCTTATTCTCCCTTGATTCCAGCTGCGTTTCCTTTTTATACTTCTTTACCAAATGGCACTTACTGATATAAACTTCAATTTTCATATCTCTTCTAGCTAACTTAATTTGGCTGTCGAGATATCCGATACTTCAAAACGCCATCTCTCGGCTTCTGAGGTAATTTATTTTCCTTATCTTGACCAGACTATCGAGATATGTCACTTCACTTTCCTTTTTGTTTTTTCATTTCTTCTTGTTCGCTTTGTACTTTCTAATTAAAAATAACCTTGACATGTTTTATTATTTGATTGATTATTTTTTGTTATTTTCCTTTTATTTTCTCATTTCTTCCATTTGTTTCTATTTCCCAGGGTTGTGGAACATACACCCTACTTGTTGCCTATTTCCCCCAAATCATTTATTAAAGTAATTATACCTATTAATTTTTATTATTTAAGTATCCTCAACACAAGCAACATCATTTATATCAGTGTTTTCATCCACAGCGACGCTAAATGCACCAGCTTCTTGTAATTCTGAGGTCTGTTTTGTTGTAATATTTTCAGTCATTAAGTTATTCTTCTTTCAATTGATCGTGCTAAAGCTGGTATTTCTCGAATTCTTGTTTATTGATTGTTGGTTAGGCAAATCACTGAACAATGTTTCAGCCCTTTTAATAAAAATTTCCTTTATATATTCACAATATGTAAATGGTTTTCCCTTGGCAGTTATACAGTGAGCAATTATAAAGCTGCACTCTGTCACTTGACGCTTCATTCCAGTGATTCCACAAAAGAATGATACCTGTTTCTTTGAACCAGGAACAGCTTGCTTTATAGCTTCAGATTTATCATCATTGTTACTAAATGTGGATTAATGTTTAGTTTGGAAATGTCTTTGTATACTTGACGTGCATCATACAACGCTCTCGCAACATATCACACGTATAGCACGATCCATTTGCTTTAAAAATCCATATTCATTTCTCCACGAGTCTTGAAAACTACGAACATCAACCTTTTTTTTCTTATATTCCATTTTTTTAAATAGAAATGAATTAAAACAAAAATTAAATGAATAAAATACAAATCTTCACAAAGAAAATTAAAAAGTAAAGTAACGACTTAACAGTGTTTGTGTATTATCTTTAAATGAAATTCATGTATATTATTACTTATTTTCAAACCTATTGACGAAAGACACGAATCATTATATTTAAAATTTTGAAAGATCATGTTTAACTCGAAAATCAATGATTAAATAAGAAGTTGTACCAAAAACATTTTCAAAAATCAACGTGCTAAAATGAACTACTTTTCAAAATACTTATGGTAGACGAAACGGCTATCTGGTTTGTTTTTTATATCGATGATAAAAACCTACAATTAAAAAGTACACGTTTTAACAGGTATCACAACAGAACGAAACACATTTTAAAATGACCCACTCAATTCCACGAGATTCCGAAGAAAGTTACAGGGTTGAATTTACTTTCTAGTTGAATGCCCTACAGTAACGCATGTGTGATCTACAGCTTATTAATGCAACGTGTCAACACAAGAGATGCCTGTGATATAATTTGATGTTGTATGGGAAATTGGTGTTTAATAAAGCAAAAAGATACAATTTCGATACAAATATAAATTTTTATCTAATGATATTAGAGATTATATGTGAAAACGCTTTTAGCAGTAAAATAGTTGCTAGTAGAGTGCCATTGACAACTTCGCCGCATGACAAATTTGACACACGTGTCATAGGTTGCCGACCCTTGATATATATATATAAACAAATTGAATTCAAACTACTTGGGAATAATGATACTGAGCACAAAAACAAGAATATATAACTCAATTTGACGTTTAATCTCAAAAGTCCACATACATTTAGTCGCTAAAATATTGCCGACAATTGTTGATTCATAATCGGCTTAAATACAGTAGTTTTGTGCTTTTATTTTTTGATGAAACATTTATGAAAATTCTATGAGACATTTAAAAAAGCGTTGTAATAAATATTAGATAAATTTTACTTTTCAAAAATAAATCATAAATGACTAGAAACACATACTAAAATTTCGTTATAAATATTATTAACATTAAAAATATTTTAAAAATGTAAATTTAATGTAAAATATAACATTTAGATTACCTTCTATCTAGTGTTGTATTGCCAAATTTGCAACAAAGGGTTCATAAACAAATAAATTAAATTAAATTAAAATTTTATTATTGATGCAGTAGTAGTAATAACAGAATTAATTTGAGTGTAAATAAATCGACTACGCTAATTTCCACAATTCCTCTTCGTCTAATTAGTATTTTCTAGGTACGCTATTTTTAATTCATGCATCGTTTGCGTTCCTATGCCCTCTTAACCAGGCTTTTACATAAGGTACCTGATCAAAGGCATTACAGGTATGTCCAAATTTTTATGCTATCAAGTACGATAAATTTGTCACTAACAATTTGTTTCTCTCATTCGTCGCACTGTAGTTCATTATACTAAAGCCACGTTCAGCCTCTGCACTACTAACAGAAATTGTCTTGATTATTTTCTTGCTCTTTTAATTGATTCTGGAGGTTCACTATTCCTGTTGTCAATAAAATCTCGAAAATCGTTAGTTGGAATGTAATATTTTAGTTGTTTGCTTAAATCGTTAAGGTGTCTTTCACTATCTAGCGTGTAATACTGTTTGGCCATTTTTTAGATCCGAGCCAATCAAATAAAGATATTAGATGCGTATATTGTGCTGCTGCTGCAATCTAGTTTGTATGTGCTGTAGACATTAGCCTGGTTTGCATGTTGTCTATCACGCTCTGATAAAGCTGCGAACATTGTAAAGATTGTTCCGATTCAATATTTTCTTGCACATTGTTTTCAAAATTTACACCTTTTTCTTTCATCATACTAAACTCTGCTATTGTTCTGTTTATCAAACGATCCGCAGCTTCAATGAAAATACTGCGACTTTGTAAACTCTCGCTTAAATATGTTATAAATGTCGATCATGATAGCCAGGTCAATTAAAAAGCTCAACTTTCCATTTTTTAAACAAACCTTTCGTCCACAACACTTGAAAAATGTTTATATAAATGGATATGCATTATACACTGCTTTTTCTGCATGTAGGCTGCACGCAACCCAACGAGGTCCAAGAACTCGACCGATCCTTTGGATTTCTAAACCAATATCATTTGCAATATCGTTAAGCTCCAGTATATTTTTATAGGATTGGCTATGTAGGCAATACAGTTTTTCAAGAAAAATTTTAAAATGATTAGTTGTGAAATATTTTTGATTGCTTCATCCAATGCTAACTGCATACTGTGGCATAAATCGTGTCAAATTGTGATGTTTGGATATATATTTGAAAACAGAGCAGAAACTCCAGCTTTACGTCCCAGTATAATGCTTACCCCATCACTACAATAGCCAATCAAAAGTTCGTTAAAATATTTGTCATCAAAACTCCATTTCTTCAAACATTCAAGCAAAACATTAACAATGGTTCAGTTTTTTCTGTAGAAAAGCTTGTTGAACATGTTTTTCTTCACCAGCAGTCTTGACTTGAGTTTGTATCCACTGTGATGCAAGATGACAACCAATCTCTTTTTAAACACAAATCGAATTAAATTTAGAACAAACATTACATTCTAAAAAGCCATCTGATATTTTTAACCACGGATAAAGTAGACTAAAATATTCAAGTTTCTCGGTTTTCCAACAACACAAATACTTTTCTCCTCTAACATGCTAGCATCTAAGGCTGATTCTAATAAACGAGGACTTCAAAACGCTTGCTTGTAGTTTCTTCACACTTTCCTGTTATAGTTTCAGATTAGTATCATTAGTATCGTTGGTAGATATTTTGGCTTGCTTGATTTTAAAATTAAAATCGCTAAGAAAAGTTGGTTGCTACGCTTCATTTCCAGAAATTATTGTTTTATAATTATACTAATAAAAAACAAATTGACAGGCATTTTTTTTCAAAAAACAGACATTTTTTTCAATTAAATAAATTTTGATTTTTTTAATATTATAAGTTGATTTTAGGCATATTAATTATTTTGAACTAACGGTTGGCACGAACCTGACCGAACCGGCTCCAAATCGCCGCTGCTTCTATTCATACTATATGTCCTTGGCATTACTTATTTATGACATCTGATGTAGCATATATTTTCATAACATACATTTAATAAGTTACTTAATGCATAAGCAGTAGATGAAAACTTATTTTATATAAATTTAATTAAAAGTAATTATGGAAAAATTGCAATAATTGAAAATTTCGGATTTTGGAAAACATGTTTAATTATTCAAAGATTCCAAATGTAAATTCCTTTCCTTTTTATTCGATGCATCTATTAAAATATTCAAAGGAGGTTTTGTAAATTTTAATTTAGAAAATTAGTTTTATCAGCATTTATAAAAAATAAAACTTAGAAAATTCAATAATGCATTTTCATAATATTACGATCTCAATATACTAAAATCATATATATATATATATATATAAAATTAGAAATTTAGTGTACGTATTTATATTAAAGATAATCTATGATAAGATATATATCTCCGATTATTGTCAATTAGAAAATAATTAAAGTTTTGTTGAGAAATGCAAATGAGAAATTTTTAGCAAAAATATGATAAATAAATAAAATTATTAAAAACAAAGGCCACTTTTTTTTAATAGTTTAGTAACTCTTAAAATATAACCATTAATAATAATAATAATAATAATAATAATAATAAAAATAATAGGGATAATAATAAGTAGTAAATCAGAGATCCCCGTTTTCGAACAAGAAAAGGTTTTATTATTCTAGAAATTTAAAATCATTAAATATTTTCTATTCTTTCTAGGAATGAACACTTTAAAAATAAATAATAAAAATAATGATTTAAATTAATTCCAGATAAATATTATAATTTTTATAAGAAATAGATTATTAAATTGGTAGATTAACCAAAAAATCTGTAGGTGAAATTGTCATGTTTGCTGATTTAAAAAAGGTAAAATTCTCAGTTCGTTGAAAATATTAATTAAATTAAATGAGAAAACCAATGAAACAGATTACAAATTCATAAATAATTTTATTGAAACGAAAATAATTTTAGTTAAATCAAGTTTAGTTCGAAAATTGTTTTTATGTTAAAATTCCGACTCAATTCACAAGGGAATAAAAAAAAATAATTTGAAAAATAAGTTATAAATTAAAATAGAAAAAAATAAAAATGAATCGACTAAAACACAGATTATAAAAAATCTATAATTATTCAACGAATTTTGTTTCAATTAATTTCAACTGAGAAAATTTTACATTTTGTTTTGTTGTTTATATATATTAAAATATTGTCCGTTAAAATTCAAAAACTTTTATAATTATTTATTTTTCATTTATTTTCCGATTATATAATAAACCTGCTAAGAATAATTATTTGCCAAATCTAACATGGATTATGGTAGAAGATTCTTTATTTATTAAAATTTATTAATAAATTTTACAAAATAGATAATCAAAAAGCTTTGAAAATATTTTATGAATTACGTTTGGAACTTCAAAAATCTGACGAGACAACAAAATTGAAGCAATTAAATCAAATAATTTCAGTTTTGGAAAGTTCATTTTTCAATAAAGTTGTCGGAATCCATAAATCTTTAGAAGCCTTAAAGAACCAAAAAGTAAAATTAACTATCAAATGATAGCGATATTATTGACATTTTCATTTATAATAGAATCTTAAACCAGAAGATATTCAAGTGGATATTGAAAGTGGAGTTTTAAAAGTCGGAAAGCTTCACAAATCTAATTCCAAAGAATGTTTAGATAAACCAATAATTAGTCCAAAGCCAAAAGTAATTAATTTAGCATATATAAGTTTTTATAACTTTCTGAAATATTATAATAATTTTTGTATACAAATAATTAAAGTTTAAATAATCCTAATTTTAAATTTAATAATAATTCGATATAACTTTATCATTTTAATTAAAAATTAATTAATATTTAATTAAAATTTTATTTATTTTACAAATTTCATTTTTATAAAAAGTTCGACTTAAGGGATAATTATTGTAAACTAAGTGAATAAAAGTTAATAAAACGTTCCAAAGAAGAGATAATGCAACTTGAACGTTTCCAAGTACTCCAACCTGCTTTTTCATTATTTTTAGGGTTTAATGATTAGTGTAACTTATTGAGGACGACTGAAATAGATTTGCGATATGAGCGATGGGAAGAATGACAAATATCAATGAATGAGGGGGCTATATGAGAAAAGAGGAGGTTATATTTAGCACCAAAGCTAAATCAAACAATAATTTTCATTTTAAGCTATTTGCGAGGATAAATTAGAATCTAATTTCTTTGTTGACTGTCTTGACTCAGCACTGTGAATAATTAACAGTTTATTAACATTAATCTGAGGGTCCCAAACGTTTTTGTTCCACCGCCTCCCCCCCTGATTAGATTCTCCGTATTCTGTAGGCCCCCGGATTTCCTGAAATTGTACATAAAAAACAACTGCTTGAAAAGCTACGTGGAAACTTTCACTTTGATGTGTGCATTTTTATAGTTATAAATCAATTAAAACGCCATCCTGATGGTTATTTCTTCGTTGGTTTTCAGATTATACTTGCAGAGCTTCCTCTTGATTGGGTTCAGATCTGGAGAATGACCAGGCAAGTCTTAGACGTTAATTGCATTTTCCTCTAAAACGAACTATATTGTGCAAGCAGTATGACATAGAGCTTTATCGTGGATAAAACTCTTCGTCATGAAACCACTCACCAATTTGAGGCAGTAGATAGGTTTGAAGAACATTTTTTTTACTGCTTTGGTTCCATATTTACGGTTTCATATTTCCTACCTGAACGTTTAGAGGAAGAAACACCTATAATCACTTTTATGGAATGTCGAGCTTATTGAATTTTCGGCGGAGACTGGCCTGGACATTGCCAAACTCTTGTTCAACGGCGATGACCACACTCGAACAAACTTTAAAAACAATAAGAATTTACAATGATAAATTTTAATATGTTACACAAATCCTTTACCTGTTTCCATTCATTAATACTCCACGATATATACTTTTTTTGCGAATTCCAGACGCTCCACGTTGTTGTAACTCATTTCTTATGTTGTTTCAATTTGCTCTTGTCATCGCACGCTCGGCTTTATATGATAAACGTATTGGCCGATTATTATTTCCAATACCTTTTTGACATAAAATTTGATTGCGGAGATGTTTTTGTTCTGTTAACACTAGATTTTGATACATTTCTTCTTTCTGCAACGTCCATTTCCCGTTACCTTCTTGCAAGGTATTAACTTCGGCATTCTTTTCGTTTTTAACACGTCAACTGCCATGTTGACTAATTCCTATGTATTAACTACGAGTTATCTCGTAGTTGGCAGTCAATGTGTTAATGTATTTCCTAACCATTTTAAAATAAGCGTTTTCGGAAATGCTGTAATAAAACAATTATTATAGATTCCATTTTTCATGATTAATGTCACAATTGGTTTTACATAAACAAGAATTTAAAGAAAGTAAAAAAAAATATAGTCGAGTGAATGCTTTAAAGACCACCAGCGGTTGGTAATACCAAAGGTAGTCATAACAAACCTATAATTCGTCACCTTGGAATTCAATTATTTTATATAATTGAGTGATTCCAAGTTGCATCGCGTTGATTTTACATATATTAGTTTAAACTTCAGAAAATTATCAAATTTCATAATAATTGGAAGAGTAAAACGAATGTATTCCATAAATAATTAAAATATTGCGCGCACTGTAAATGTACTGAAAAATAAATTTTTTTAATGAGAGGGATGAATATAAGGTTTGATAGCAAAGCTTCAATATTTGGCTTCAAATTTAGTCAAATTCAACCTTAATTCTATTCGGAGAGTAATTACCAATCAGTTTCTTCTTTTTATAATGAAATTTGCAACCACAGTGAAACCTTTTCCCAATAGCTGTTTTTTCGCTATATTACAAATTCTAGGATACGTTTCGGGTATATCTTTTTTGAAGCGAGATTCTCTTGTATCCTTTTTTGAACTCCACTTTAAATTCTTCATTCTTACTGGTTCCGATTGGCCCTTTTTGTAACAAATCTTTTAAATTCATATACAATTTATGTATATTATAAGAAAGTATTATGTAAGTACATAAGAATTGTGTGTGTTGTGAATTAAGATAAAATTTTGATCATGCCCCCAAATTTTTGTTTTAAATAACACGGACGATTTGCAGTTCGTAGTCGACTCCTAATAGTCGTCATAAATCTCTTTGGTATTCATTTAGATAGATAAATACAAAATGAGTTTTTATTAGTGCTAATTTCATAACTTTCTGCTACTAAATGATGACACACACCCATGGACAACTCTTACAATCTGCAAGATAGTGACTTGACGTGTTGCAGTGGGAGGATCTCAACAGCTCTCCGTGAGATCTTTGCTAAGTTGGTAGTTCTACCAGCAGGTTATATATAGTTTAGCGCCTGAGTTGCATAACATAGCAATTCACAGTAAATTACATTGGACGAATTCGCCAAGCGTGCATGTTAGCAATGTGTACGGCTACATCATCGTCATTCTGCCCATCATTCCTAATTTCTAGGACATATTAATATAATTTGTTTTATAGAACTAAATTCTATAAAATAATGTTTTTTAACATTATCAACTGAAATCTCAATGACATCCGTACTCGATTTATCATCAGAATTGATAACGCATAACTGATGTATTTCATATTCTCTATATGCAGAATAACTATAACTATAATGTGACATAGTTTAGAAATGATTTTAAATAAGTCAGTTTTTTAGAATGTTTTATTCTAATTGCTCTTTTAAAAAAATACCATACAGTGGCGTAGTTCGGGAGAGGATGAAAGGACGCATTTTAATGTTGGGTGGTTTTTAAACTGAATGCGCCAATATATATATATCCACATATAGTTAAGTTTAATATGAGAAAACAATAAACAGCAGTTTAAAAATTTCTGATTTGATCACCTGATCGGCCATTAAACACCTTCTGTATACTTTTTAGCTGGTCCGAAAGTTGTGGCCAATTTATTTTAACCCGGTATAAGTCGAAGTTACACAATTAACAGAAATATCCAAATTAATCAGCCTTTTTTGAGATTTTATATACTGCTTGAAAGATTTTGTGAGTAACGCGAAATATCTGATTCCCAGAATTAAGCATTGAAATCGACTCTACTTTTAAAAAGAAAGAATGAAGTTTAGAATCTAAAGTATTAGGTTAAAGATTTTAAGGAAATTCAGATTTTGTATAAGATAATTGTATCTGAGGTAGCAAAGTGTATCATCTATTTAATAAGTCATTGTATATTAAAAGAATTGTATATTAAAAAGATTGTGTTGGTTGCGAAAATACTATTTGTATTACATTATTCTTAAATCTAACTTGAATATCACTATCAGTCGCTCTTTTGAGCATATTTACAAAATTAAAAACGTTCATTTCTGGACAAGTAGAACATAATAAATTCAGTCACATACTTAACGATAAACCTTTAAAAAACGAACCGTTTCGGATGGGTAATTGTATATCTCTCGCTTTAATCTCCTAACCTAGTCTTATTGGAAATAATTACCAGGACTTTGAAGTGTCCTGAAAGCAGCAAAGTTTCCAAATTCCAAAACCACTTTTTCTCGAGAAATAGACCTGCTACCTGATAAACTGCAGACAGTCATAGGTAATTCCTAAAAATATTTTTTAATTTAAGTGCTTAATGTTTAATGAAAAAATATTTTTAAAGTCAAAGAACTTTACTAGATTTAATATATAATGTATATAGAGTACTGTCTATTTCAGTGGCTCCCAACCTTTTTTGGATGTTTTATCGGTATATAGTAGGCAATATAATGGCTCATCTGTAAGTAAATATTTTTGAAAAAATGAGTCCTTAAAAGGGGTGTAGTCCTAAAAGAAATATGGCAAAAAAGCAAAGATTTTTCAGTCTGCGCATAGATTTGCATTGTAAACATGGAATATTAAGCTATGAACGAAGACGGATATAATGGATAACAATTTATTCATCATATTATGAATATTCTGGCTCATTTTTCACTGAGAGAAAAACGAAACTTATGGTTTATTATGTACAATTATGGAATACACAAGCTAAATGATGTCCGTGAAATTATATGTTCTTACGGTCATAAAATTCTGTTTCTACCACCCTATCATATCGAAGAAGTATTTTCCAAGTGGGAAAACCATGTTAGTTCTGCCAATCGTAGCTCTTAATCTGATTTGATGACTGCCGTTCACAGTGGGCTTGAAAGCATTTCAAGTTATGATTGGCAGCCACAACATTCTCACGCGAATAAGTACATTATAAGATCATTCCCAAACGATTTTATTATGAATTAAAAATTAATTATATTTTGTTATTTAACTCATATTTTTCTTACATATGATTTTGCTGTTTAACATTTTTACCAGATTATTACAAAACTGGAAAAGACAGATAGCGTTTCTGCCTAAAATAAATCATAATTAATTAGTTTTTCAGGTTCATTTCAACACATTTATTTTATTGAGATTTTTAAAATTAATTTTCACCTGTAATAGAATTATTGAATTTCATTTGTCTGTAAAATCTTATTAATTTATTTCAAGTCGGTTTTTAATTAATTTAATTTTTAAAATTCTATTTATAATGATTAAAATTCTATTTATAATGCAATTAATATAATTGGTAAATAAATAATTAATTAATTACATTAAATTTTTTTACTTAATTGTGCCGTTTCTGAAATTTAAATTGCAACAGAAAATATAATTTTTGATTACTCAATTTTGATAATTGTAAAAACGACAAAGATTATTTAATCACTGCTCAGATAAAATCTGGTTTTTTTAATTTTTATAAATTTAATTAGCGCGGATTACGGCTTTTTGATTAGTTGATTTCAGACGATTCGGAAATGATTTCGAACTTGAAAATAAGTTAGTGTTCGTTAAAATTTCCAAAATTTGATATTTATTTTAAAGTTTAGAAGTTTATTTTTCGTCAAAAATTTGAACTTGTTAATTTAAAAAGATATAGTTTATGATGAATAATTAAATTTAATTACATAATTTTTTGGATTAAAATATTTTATTACGTTTATCTGTAATTTTTTCTGTTTTACTAATTATGAAGTCTGCCATCTGTCGTTTCTGAATCTTTCATTTATAATATTAAGATCTTAACCATCTGGAATTTCATAACTCTTTTTCAAATGTACGATGAAGAGGCTGCAATCTGCATTTCTTGTTCAAAATCAAGAGCAATATAGCACAATTTTTCTTTAATATCACATACAATTTCTATTTGGGCTGTAGTTGTAAAACTTTAACCTCGTTCCGCCTTTATGTATTTATGATGGCAATGTTGATAATGATGGTAATAAAACAGTTACTCATAATAATAAATAGATAAATAATAATAATAATAATAATAATAATAATAATAATAATAATAATAATAATAATAATAATAATAATAATAATAATAATAATAATAATAATAATAAAAATTTTGTATGTATGTAATATTAAAAAGCTTGTTAATATAAACCTGGGATTCAGACAGAGAACGGCCAATATTTTTGATAGGTTACAACTAGTAATATAATAATAATCAAAATCACTGGATTTTTATTACAAGTTTTCAAAATCTTAAATTAAATCTTAAAAATAGATTTTTTACAAAATCAATTAAGTTTTTATTTAATAAAACAAATGGGCCAATAATTTTCATTTAAAAAAAGAATTCAAGTAAACTTTAGTTAAATTACTTTTAATTTAATTAGAAACTCGTTCTTTCTGGCGAAGAATTGAAAATCCGATTACAAAAACTTTGTGGAAACCGAGAATTGCTACACATTCAACTTAGCAAAGATTCGGTGTCCCAGACTCTTGGATTTTCAATTAAATGTTCCGGTTCTTTGCATGCAAATGGAATTTTCATTGAAGATGTTGCTGTCGGTACAATTGGAGAGCAGTAATAATTCAAATTTATTTATTAGATTAGTTAGATTAATTAATTATATTTCATAAATAAAAATAAAAATTTTAGAAATATAAATTCATAATTTATAAAGTCAACTCAATAAATGCTTTACTTAATAAATTATTTATTCGTAGTTTAATTATATTTACAATCTACCAAAAATTTCGATAATATTTTCACAAATTTACATTAACGACAAATTATTAAATTAACAAGGCAATGGTTTAACTAAAAAAACGCGCCACTCAAACACACATTTACGATATATTTCGACAACTTTCCTGCCATCATCCGGTAGTAAAGAGAAAACTATTGATATTATAGATTTAAAAAAAAAATTACATAAATGTTTTTAATTTAAAAATATTTAAAAATTTAATTTAAATTATTAATTATTTTTCGATTTAAATTATTTTCCTGTTTGTCATATTTTTATTATTAACACTTTTAAAAGAATAAAATTTCTTTAACGTTTGTGGTTTCGGTAACTATTTTGCCGTTAATGTTTCCGCTACATGGGGTCCATATTGACATTAATGGTGAATCTTGACATCTACGTGGCAGACTCATAACTCTATGTAGAGTTAAATTACGGCAATCTTTGTTATGGATCACATTTGTCCTGAGTGAGTCGTTTTTGTCTAAAGATCTACGCTTTTTAAGGTCATACCGTCAACGGGTTAAAGTCTTGCGCAATTATTTCTGGAAAGAAATCTTGAAATTTTATTCTTATTAAGTATCCATTTCCTTAATGATAATCATTTATAAGATCATGATTCTATTTTGCAATTATTTCAAACCTAAGTGATAATTGATAATATTTATTCAATTTTTGAAGGTTTTATTTTGATTGAATCAAATCATCTCTTAATTTAAAAAAAATTTAAAAATAAAAATTAGTCATATTATAAGGAATTCTTTTGTTTTTCACCTCTGATTTCTTTATAAGTGACATAATATTTTCTACAAAATTTGACTATGAATCAGATTTTGTAGAAAATATTATGAAAAATTACTCACCTTGGATATCTTGCTGTTTAAGCAGCCTAAAATAGATACTTCTAAAATACTTCAAAATGGGATTCAATTTCTTCGAGATAACAAGTGAAATAGCTAAAGCGTATCTTTGCCGTTAGATGAACGCAAATATAATTTGAAATCGTATTTCCTGCAGCAGAATCTTTTATAATTAATCTAAGAACCTGACTGAATGCCTACACATTCATTACCATTGTCTTCTTAAATTTTATTAAAATGGATTGTAATACAAATTTCTTAGAAATTTTTTTGAAATTTTATGATTCGAAGTTTTTGTCCTGTACATTTTATTTGAAAAGAGTCAAATATTATAAGCCATAATTAAAAATAATTTTAATTAATATTAAGTTTTAATTATTTTCACTGATATTCTATAGCACTTTTAAGTAATTAAAACTATAATTCCAGAACTTATTTGTTATTAAATATTAAATAGCATAGTTGTGGATTTTTGTAGAATATTTCAAATGGTGGTTTCTATTTATTAATTTTGGTAACAATGCCGTCGTTCGAAATATATATGCAAATTATATATTCATTCTGGACTCTATTGTGAACGCGGTCAGGTATGAATAGGTTCATTGAATCCAACACTCAGTGGTTTGAATTATATATAAAATGAATTATAAATGGAAATTATGACAATAATACTCACTTTATTAAATTGTTATCTATTTTTCATTATATATATATAAAATTAATATTGTTAATTATTATTCGCTATGAGGGTAGTAAAATCATAACTAAAATTTTTAATCAAGTTTTTTATTTTCATCATTTATTGAAAAGTTTTATTATTCGCTGATAAATATATTTTTTATAACTAACCAAATAAAAAGAAAGTTTTTTGCAAAAACATTTCAGGCTTATTATTTTGTAAACAATGTTTTTCAAATAATTATAAACCACCTAATAATTATAATTCACGGTGTCACAAAGACAAAGTTTGACATGTTTTAGGTACAGCAATGTCGATAAAAACGTGGTTTACCACTAAAATATTGAATTTTTCATGCGTGAATTGGCTCAAAATTGAGTTTGATTTTTTAAAATCCAAAACATATAAAAATCTGTTGTTATTTATATTAAAAATTCATTCATGTCAAATTCATGTATGAGTGATTCTTCTAATAACAAACTTCCCCTAATATCAAGTTATTATAAAGCACCAGCAAAACGACCACCTATGCGATTTTAAAGTTTATTGATAATTTACTATTAATACCCCTACTCGCTGCATTAAAAAACATTGAAGCAAGTATTATGAACATTGGAAAAAATTATTGTAAATCAATTATCTGATACTTAGAGAATATAAACTTCAAATTGTAATTTGGTCTACTTAAAAGTTTTTTCTGACATTTCTGATTTGCTAATATGCAATTTCTACAAATTTTATTATGAATAAAACAAAGTATAAACAGTAAGCAGCTCTAGAAAAAATAATTTCATTTTCGTTCGAGTATTTATCAAATTTAGTTATCTTTGATATGAATTGTTTATTCATTTTCTGTGTTTGATAAATTATTTTTATTATATAAATAATATATCGTGCTTCACAAAAGTCATGGGAGTAACATCAAAATCATATAGGTCAATTGAGTGAGCCGGCAGCTCATAATTTTGCTATCTTTGTTTTTAATTATTATGGAAAAGTACAAAATAAGTTTCTTGTATTTTATGGTAGTCAGAGCTATTGCAATGCTTGATAATTAGTTTTCCCAGTGGATTATTTTAATATTCCAATTAAAAATGAATGAAAAAAATTTCCCTAATTACATTGGTAATTTATCTGTAAAATGAAAACAAATAATCTTTTTCCATGATTTTATTTCCAACAGATCTTTCGCAAATTTCATAAACATAATAAATCTTTGCGTTTATATCCAAAACAATTGGAATCAAATTCAGGTTTTTATGATCTATATAACTATTTTGCATAAATGACGACCTAGTAAATGTGTTGAACTGCTGAATACATTGAATTGACACTGACGGAAAACTAGTCAAGAAAAAAGTCGCATTCATAGAAACTGCAAGCATTTTATGATTTTAGCATTTCAGTTTACTTTCTGTGGATAAAATTGAATTTAAAACGGAAAACATTATTTTGAGGAATAAAAATTTCATTCCACAAAACATTCTTAACGCCTCCATATGTATTCCCGATTTTTCCGTTGGTTCTCATTTTTATTAGAACTTTATACCTAATACTATTTGAATTTCCTTCGATTGTATTCATATTATAGTGATTTTAAACACTATGAAATCATTAACCCCTTCGTGAATAAAATCTACAGGAGAGATAAAATATTTCACCAGATAGTCATTCTCAAATAAAAGCCCACCAACTTCAGTTTTGACACTCGAAGCTAAGGTTTCATTTTCGGCAAACGGTAAACTGTAATTATCGGTTTTACCGGAAATTTTGATTTTTTTTCGGTAAACGGTAAACTGTAATTATCGGTTTTACCGGAAATTTTGATTTTTTTTCGGTAAACGGTATTACCGATTACCGCATAATTATTTTACTTACAAATTTTATACAGCCAAACAAAATGTTTTAGAAAAACATAAAATGATTAAAACAGATTAATGTTTCAGTTAGATATATTTCTCGATTTTGAAATAAAATTTTTAAAATTTTGTTTGAAAAAATATATTTGGTGGAGTTGAAACCCCTTAAATGGTTACATATAAAAATATTACAATTTGGGATTTTTATAAAAAGAGTAACAATGTTATCACCTGTAATATATGTAATCGAGCAATCAAGTGTTCTGGCTGATCAACAAGTGGAATGAAATTACACCTGAAATCATTACACAATATTGATATTGATATTGATAATATGACCGAAAAAGTTATGGAAATGGCTACAGCTATGAAAAAAAACCATGTGTTATTGAAATTTTTAAAAGAAAGACGTCCGGATATATTGGAACTTATAGCCAGGCTAGCTGCCGAATATGGATTAAATTATAATATTATAGCAAAATCCACAACTCTTAATTATTTATTTGGAAAATTAAAATACGCGAATTTGCCAGATTCTCCAACAACAATAATAAAGATCGTAATTGATTACAAAGAAAAGATTCGAATAGAATATTTTAAGGAAATAGAGAAAATGAAATTATAAATGTTTTCTTTGAGCATAACAATTGATGAATGGACATCTGTATCTAACAAAAGATAACTTAATGTAATTCTACATTCATTTAATAAAATTTGGAATCTTGGAATGTGCCGTATAGTTGGTTCTGCAACTGCCGAAAACCTTATAAATCTTATACAAGACAAAATTAAGCCACTAGGCCTTAGTTTTAAAGATAGAAGTTTGACCTCAATTAAAAGCGACGGGGCATCAGTCATGAAGTCATTAGGAAGAATATCCAAATTGAATCATCAATTATGCTTTGCTCATGCGATTCAACTGGCAGTAATCAAAGCATTATACGATAGAGACTAAGTAGTTGATAATGATCACCATGACCAAAAAAGTGATAGGAATGTTACGAATCTATCTATCAATTAAATCCGGCCATAATAACCTTTCAAGATTTGATAAATAAGATAAGAAAGACTATCAAAACATTCAAGAATTCATCTCTTTCATCAGAGAAGTTGTCCCATTACATTACAGAAGAGAATTTAAAGGACAAAAAGCTCATTTTGGATGTCAAGACGCGGTGGAATAGTCTATGTG
This sequence comes from Schmidtea mediterranea, assembly GCA_022537955.1. Lineage (NCBI taxonomy): Eukaryota > Metazoa > Platyhelminthes > Tricladida > Dugesiidae > Schmidtea > Schmidtea mediterranea. Next base: position 81,978,874 of record CM039679.1, read on the forward strand.
ATATGCTAGGATCATTTCTGTCATTCGTTGATCCGATAAGAAAAGCTTTAATTGATTTAAAAAAAGATATTACATTTAGCGATCGCGAAGTCGCATTTACAGCTGAAATATATAAAACCCTTTTGCCAGTAAAATCAACGGTCGAAGTTCACTGCCGCAGAAACACTGATCTTTACTAAGCAGATCTTACTTTTATGTTTTTGTTAGACGAGCTGACAAGTTTAAATTCTGATTTTGCTTCAATTATAAAAAAATGAGTTATTAATTAAAATAAATGACAGCCGAACAGTAAATTCAGAAATACTACTTTATCTTAATGTAGAAATGGATACTCCTCAAAAGTATGGAATTTTATTTAGTATGACGATGCCAGAAATTGAAAAGGCTATTTTAGATAATTTTTGCGTTTCTTTTCAGTAATGATCTCGATGAGAACAGCAACCAATATGATAATTCACATGAAGAAGATAGTTTGCTTTATTCATATAATGAAAGATTAGAAAACGCCTTAAAGCAAAGATGAAGTACACCACATTTTCAGAAATATTAAATGACGAATTAGTAATGCTCACAAGAGGAGGCGATATGGGTAAATATCTCAAGCAGGTTATGGAAATAATCTTAAATATCAAACCTACGAGTGTAAATTGTTAGCGAGCATTTTCTATTGCTAATATATTTTGCTCTAAATTAAGAAATAAGCTAGGGGACGATTCAAGAGATGCATTATGCTTCTTAAAAGATTATTTTAAGGAAAAGAATATAAATAAATAATGGTTAATTAATATTGTGGAGCTTGAGATTTTTGTAAAAATAAAATTGATTGTTATTGAATTGTTTATATTTAATCGTTTATCATCCTTGCTTACATCTAAGAAATATTTTAATTAAGTTTTCTTATTTGTTAAATCCGTATATATTTTTATGTGATTTACCATCGTTAAAAACCGTTTTTACCTGTAAATTACCGGTTTTTAAGAAATTCTGTATTTTCAAATTACCGTAAAGACCGTTACCGGTAAAAATGAGAACCATACTAGAAGCGTCTAATAAATCATTTAATTCCTCCCCCTAAATTGCTAACTGTTTCAACTAAAATAATTCTTTTAACACCAGTTTTTTAAAATCTAAAACTAGAAATGCGAAATATCATTTTCTGAAAATTTTATCAAAAACTTGTGGCAAATTAGTAAAATTTTTATTTGTTGAATTACGTTGTAGGTAGAACAAAATTGAAAAGTTTCTCTGTGAAACTTGTACGATAAAAATATTTCTATAATATTTGGAAAAAGGCCACAGCACTAAACTTACTGTATTAACTTAAAAAGTAATTACATTATTAATTTAATGATTAAATTCAAAAATTTAATAAAACTTTTTTATTCCTCAACTACAAATTTTATTTTGAAAGTTTAAAGCGACACATATTTACCCAAGTGCAAATCTTATTAAAATTTAACAATTTTTATTTTAACCCTAATCATGTTGGGATAAGTCTCGAAGACTCATTTCAATTTCGTTTTCATTTATTTGCCTCACAACATTGCTTTAGGATTACCGCTGATAAATGTATTCTAATATTAATTATTTTAAAACGTTTTTTCCATATTTATTATTATTTATTTGTACTAACAAAGTGTTCCTTGGGCCAAATTCGAAAAACTAGTATATTGACCCAACGTAATTAGGGTTAAATTTGTAAATCATAATATTTATTAATCTTTATAAATAATTATTTTACATTGTTGCTAACATTCAAAATTTATAATACATTTGTCAATTTTAATAAAATTTCATATTTATCGTTTGAGTAACATAATTTATTTTTTGTGCACTATTGATCTGTTTTCGAACATTTCAGTGTATTTAATTTCGGTTATAGATCAAATTTGGGTTACACAGTAAAGCAAAATTTGATCTATCATCGTGATGAAAATAAATTAAATTTCTCTTATATTGTATATAGTCTTTTACATTTTTTTAATTTATCAATTTTAAACTTTAGTCTGAATTTAATATTTACATTTCATTTTTTTGAGGTCATGAATTTTATAGGCTCTAAAAATTAATGATTTACCTATTAATGTTATTATAAATTATATAAATAAATTTATAAACTGAAATATTAATAAATATTACATTTAAAAAATTTAAAAGTATTTTCGAAGAAATTTATTTCCAAATTAGACAAATTATAAAGATATTGTAAAAATATTAATATTGCATTTATATTTTACAAAGTAATTGTTAATTATATATGGTAAAGTTTGCTAAGCAAATAATAAATATATTTCCAAATTTAATATCGTATATATTTATCAATTCTACATGTTTACAAAAATGAAAGTTCTAAGTAAAATTGTTAAAAGCAGGATTTGATAATAAACCATAAATGAATTGAAGAAAATAATGAACCATTTATAAGTTGTATAAGTTAATGATTTTCAGTTTACTTTATCTTCATTTTTTCATAATATTTATTCACATTTTGTTTCATATTTAACTCGATTTTTCGTGTTAAATGTAAAATAAATCTTTATTATTATAGAAATTGAAAATGAAAATAGATCAATGTTGAAAAAGCTAAAAATATTTTTCTTATAATATTAATTTTAATTTGATTTTTCTTAATGATATACTTTTGGCACATACTATTCATTCTTATTATTAAATGATATTAGATCAATAAACTCCTTAACGATAAATACAAAATTTTAGCAATTGTTAGTCTAATAGTTACCATCTTTAACCACCATCTTTAACACTAGTTATTATATTCAATGAATGGAAAAAAATAAAATATAAAATGTTTTTTTTTCCTTCTTAAATTAACATTTCTGTAATATATTTTTTTGTGAAATTTTATTATTTTAGAAATTAAATGTTAGAAAATTGCTTAGTAAACACCTGTCAATAAGCGTTATGTTAACTAATGATCAATATTTAATTACCAATAAGTCATAAATATATTATTTAATTTCTCGTCTGTATACATTCTATGTTCATTATATTTTATATCATGGTGAATTTGTTGCTAATTATAAACCAATTCAAAATTCTAGATCGGGTTTAAAGCGATATGATCAAATTATTGCAATTAATGGAGTACCACTCGATGATCCGGATACCAATAGGGATATTGCACTCCAGGCCTTGAAAAGTAATCATCTGAGAATTGATCTATATCTTGCCAGAGATGTGTCTAAAAATACTCTTGCTCTAGCCAAAGAGCACGGCCATACTAGAAATCGATCAGATATCGGTTTAACCCGAGAGGTAAATTGTGAATTTAAACTAATTTTTTCTTTTAGAAATATTATTTATTTATTTGAAATATAAATTGATTTTTTTCCCGATATATGACATCATATCGAAAAGAAAATATTCTTAATGATAACCACAGATTTCGGCCAAGTCTTTTTCAAATGTTAATCCTAATATATAAATTGATGAAATATTTTATTAATTTTTTTGAAATAGCAGTAAAGATTTTTTTATTATTTGACTATGAATCAGTAATGATATCGATGTTTTATTGATATCATTATTGATCCATAGTCATATAATAAAATATTCTTAATGTCATTGCAAAATAAAAAGCAATCAGAGGTGAAAACCAAAAAAGTTCTTTTTTATATCCTCCAAAATAAAATCATCTATTGTTAGGCATTCTAAAAGACTTTGGCATATTAATTTTCTTTTAGATATTTTTATAACTATAAAAAATCTGTCGAAAATAATCTATCTTATTTATTTACTTTTGATAATTCAAAATTAATCCATAAATAATATCTAGGAGGCCAAATTTTGTAACATTGGTGATTCTAAAAATATTTCAAAAAAAATATCCCGTTAGTTGAAATGCGGTTTCCCACCAATTCTTTATTGTTATTTATAAGGCATCGATATTGTTATAAGGTTACTTACTACAATTTGCAAAAAAAATTTGTATTTAAAATATTTTGGTTTTTATAAAAATATTGTAATAAAATTTATTATTCAAAAGTTACTATTAATACATTTCGTATCTTCATTTCTAATTGGGTGAGTACTATTGAATGATATAATTGCTGTTTGTTATAAATTCAATTACACAACCGTAAGAAGCGATGGATAAATTTATTATTCGAAAAAGATCAGCAAATGAAGAAGCCATTATCAAAAATGCAAAACCTGATGCGGTTAATTCCAAAAACTCAACAGTGGTAGTTGAAATAGCCTCAAAAAGTAATTTAAACTTGAGAAACGACAGACAATGTTGAAAATAAACCTAAAGTTGCTTTCCGGAAGTATAATATCACATATTTAAATATGGGATTTTCATGGGTCGGTAATGATACATTTCCAATTCCAATTTGTATTGTGTGTGATGAAAAACTATCAAATGAGCCAATGCTACCAAACAAGCTTGAACGAAATTTTAAATCAAAACGCCAAGTTTATCTACTAAAATATTTTTGAAATTGGTATAGGTATATGAGAAAGCACAAGAAGCTAGGTATCAATATTGCTGAGCTCATTGCAAAGAAAGTCACACCTAATTGCTGAAAGCCTTATTTTACCTGCTTGTCAAATAATGGTAAGAATCATGTTAGGAGATGAAGCTGAAAAATAAATTATCAAAATACCACATTCTAACAACAATATTAGTAGAAGAATCTTGAATATGTTAGAGGATATCGAACAACAGGTAATTGAAGTCATCACATCTGAGAAAATGTTTGCACTACAAGTAGATGAGTCAACCGAGATTAGTGGAAAATCTCAGTTGTTAGCCTTTATAAGGTTTTTTTGGAACGAAAATATAGTTAGTCAATTTTTTTGCTGCAAAAATCTAACTTAAACTACAAATGGTCGAGATGTTTTTAGTATAATTAATAATTATATGGAAAAATATAATATTATCCGGAACTTTTACACTGATGGAGCTCCGTCTATGACTGGCTCTATAAAAGGATTTGCAACCATCGCTAAGGAACAAAACCCTGCCACTATGACTACTAAATGCTTTTTACATCGCGAAGCGTTGGTTGCAAAATGTATTGTTAGTTATTTAAAGATTATACTCGATCAAGTAGTGAAAAGGGTAAATTATATCAAGAATAAACCAAAAAGTATGCGATTATTTTCAAATTGTGCAAATCCATGGAAGCTGATCATTTGACATTGATAATTCACACTGAGATAAGATGGATGTCGAAAGGAAAGGTTTTTTCTATAATTTATGAATTGCGTAATGAACTTCTAATCTATTTTACTATCGAAATGAGCGAATATTGTAACTTGTTAAGTGATGAAATTTCGTGCTCAAAAGTTGCGTTCCTGGCAGATATTTTTGCTCATCCAAATCAATTAAACTCCAGTATGCAAAAAGGAAATGAAAGTATTCTCAGTTCTACTGATAAGTTACAAGATTTTAAGGATAAACTTAATATGTGGAAACGGCGTGTATTATAAAAGAATGTTGAAATGTTTCCATTAACAGCAAATACTTCATTTTATAATGAAGTTTTAAAACTTATTGCTGATACGTTAAATGTTTTTTGTGAGAACATAGATTTTTATTTTCCTTCACTTGAAATTGCCCATTTCGAATAGGTCCATTTGTCAGTGAACTAGACACAACACACCTAGAATTAAAAGAGGAAGAAGAATTTTACGAAATAAAAAATGATCGAACATTAAGAATTAAATTCAATACCGACGAATTAAGTAACTTTTGTATAAATATATCAACAGAGTATCCAGCTTTATCAAAAAATGCTCTAACGATGTTATTGCCCTTTTCAACTTCTTATTTGTGTGAATTAGCTTTTTCTGCACTCAACGAAATAAAGTGTAAAAAGCGAGAAAGATTGATATCTGTTGTAGACGAATTAAAAGTGACTTTGTCAAAAATTCAACCACGTATAAAAAAAACTATGTTCAAAACATCAGACGCATTAATTTTCACATTAATTTTTACTTTTTATAAATTTTAATTCTGTAAGAAAATTGTATAAATAAAATGAACATGTATTAATTTTTAATTAAAATATCTTTTTCTTATAAAGTATGGACATTATTGTTAGCTGTGTCACGTAATTTGATTACCTTGAACATTGTGACGCTACACATGAAAGATTGGGAAACACTGCAATATAGAATCGAAAATTTTGTAAATTAGCCGATCTTAACAAAGGTTGCTTATTACTAGAGCTTGACCGATTGCATTATTCACCGATTGTTCCGATTTCCGATTGTGCCGATTGTGAGAAGTACCGATTGTATTTCCGATACCGATTATGTATAAATTTTAATTTTTGTTAACTATTCGACTTTTTAAACGTTACTTGTCATAAATGGATTTTTTACTTGGTTCTTTAAAGACACTTAATTTTTGCATTGTGTATTATAATATAATTAAGTGATGCACGTCTTTTTTCGTCGCTAATTTATATTTGTCCAGAAAAGTTTGTTGTCTTTTGACTTCTGTTTTTTGTAAGTCAGAGTAATTCCCCGTTATCTGTGAATTAATTATTCATCTTGAACAATCGGCTCTGGGTGGCCAACCGATTTCCGATTATACCGATTGCGACATTTTGGTCCTATAATCAGCCCGATTGTAAATGTTACCGATTAATCGGTCGAGCTCTACCTATTACTGCTTTAAATTATATCATTCAGCTTAATAATAAATTATTAATTTGCTGAATTTATTAATTTGAATATTTTCACTTTTTTGAAGATATTGCCAAATATTAATTTCATCATAATAAATTTATTTGATTTGCTATTTATTGAGAGGTTGCACAAAATTAATTAATAGATACGGAAATGGAAAATATCAATATATTTTTGTGAGAAATTTTGGAAATAGCTGATCATTATTATAAAGGCAACTGCAAATCAAATAAATTTTTGTGTAATTTTAAAACAGTTCACATGCTTAAACATGTGAAAACCAAATTCGCTTTTTGATATGAACATATTTTTAATTATCAACTTCAATTTATTAATTTGAAAAAACATGGGAGTCTGGAAGAAAGAAAAGTGAGTTACAGTTAGAATCAATGAAAGGTTTTTTTTCGTATAAAAAGACTTGGAAATTGTATATTTTTTGTCAGGACAGTATAAGAAATGAAAGCGATAATTTTCAGTAAATAAAGATAAAGAGTAAATCAAACACCTTTCACTAAGTGTATTATTAAAAGGTATTCTCGTTTTGGAAGTAGTTACGTATTTTTATAAAGTCAAACTTCAATTGTGTAATAATTTGTGATCATGAATTTAGAGTGCAATTGTCACATTGATTAGTGAACTCTAAGGAGCCAGATTTGAATTTTTCTCTTATTAAAACATTAATAATATTTAAAATATTTATTTCACATAAAAACGTAAATTTCTAAGGATTTAGTCATGATTGAATATTTGCTAATTATTTCTCTTTTTATTATTATTTTTTATTTTTATCGTTATATTGGTTAAAATTTTTCTGGTTGTCAGTTTTTGTTTATTAATATCAAATTTTGTTTTAATCTCTAGTAAACTCAAAAGAATTTGGTTGATAATTATATTCGGATTTCAAACTAAAATTACCGCACAATGATTAACATTAATAAACAATGAATAATTATATTGAAATATTATTTATTATCCATTAAATAAAAGTAGATTTTCAGGCTTCGTAATTGAAATCTGATTTACGATTAAATTTAATATTATATGCTATATTCTTGCCGATTGTCTTCATTTCTTTCAGTAAATAACAATATTAAAATAAAACCGATCAAAAACAATAAAGATTACAGGTTTTTACAATGACGGGAAAAAAATATTTCACGTGTTATATGTCAAAGTAGGCAGATTTTCTTTTACTCGAAAGCAGTAACAGAATTGGTAAGGATGAAAAAGGGTGGATTTATATTATGTCTACAAAAACCTTTAAGTTTTTTTATAATGCTACTTGTTAATTGAATGAATTTTTAAATAATGTATCATTTTCTTTTAAATCGTTACAAAGTGTTTACTTCACTAAATTCACTGCTGATAAGGCTGTTAATCTCGATTTGTCACTCCCCCAGAAATTATTCATAATTCAAAATACGCTTTCAACTATCGCATTAGTATGTGGTAAGCCCATTGCAATTTCAACAAGTAATATCAACTTATTTTTTATGCTTATTTTAAAAAATTAGTAAATAAGGAGTACATGAAAATTGGGCAGTATAGACCATTTAAAAACAAAACGACTGGTTACTTTAGTTAAGGTAATGATTGATATTTGATAAAAATTATGTCATTTCAGAACGTACGGTAGTTTTGGAGAAAATTATGTAGAAAATTCCTAAATGTTACCGTGTAAAGCTACGAATGCGTTATTTATGTTCTAAAATTTAGGTCAAGGATTTCCATAATTTGTTTACAAAATGAATGTTTTTATAGTAAATTTGTTTTACGAGAGAAAGATTTACGCTGAATGACCAAAGTTATATAAATATTTCTCAGAAAATACTTTGATCGGTAAAGATTTTTGGTGGGTTTTATTACTTGTAGCCCTACGTAATTATCAATTGTCAAAGCTAATTCAATCCCGAAAGACTTTGTATTGTTTCATAAGTTCTTCTGGTCCTGAAATAGTTGAGAAAGTTATAATTTCAAAAGCCAATTTTTTTTATTAAATTCTATTTATTATATGAAATTAATTTAATTTTTATTTATTAAATAAAAGTTAAATCTATTTTAAAGACAAATAACATTATGAAACGTAGTATTTTTACGACTATTGAAGTAAAAGACGAAACACAATCAGCACATCTGTTAACATCTGTTGAAAATTTATTTTATTATACTTGATTAAAAAAGAGTTCAAATATCAAACTTCGGTTTAAAAAACAACAAAATTATTTTATAACTTAATTTAACGACGGACACTAAAATGCTAATAAAACCGATTGACGCCAGTCATTGACACTTTATTGTTTTTTTTTGAATATAGCTTTGATCTATATTGAATTCATCAACTAATTTAGTTGAGCACTGAATGGACTCAATACGAAATTATAGATTTAAAGAGCTATAATGGTAGTTTCGGTTTCGGAATAATGGGTGGACTAACTAGCGAAGTTATGGTTCGAAATATCCTTAATGGAGGAGCTGCTGATATGGTAAAACTCAATAAATCAAAGTGCTAAATATAACTGCAGTTTATCAGGATGGACGAATACAAATCGACGATCATATTATGTACATAAATGATATCCCTGTACGCCATTTGAGTAGCAACCAAGTGGCCGAAATTCTCAAAAATCAGGTATCAGAAGTGAAATTAATTGTCGCTAGGCCTTTCGATCAAACGTCTAGCTCTACAAATACTGGTAAAGTTCAAATGGTCGAAACTGTGAACCTAGATTCCCGTTTGGAGGTACGGAAAAAATAATGAAATTTTCTTTGGTCCTAATTTTATAATATCTTTAATTTGTCTCTAGATGATTGTCAATCAGTTGTATCCGGACAATATTCATGTGAGATCAAATAATTCTGAATATGAATATGATCTTCCTCTCAGTACTAATGATAAGGTTGTTGAAATTTTTTATAATAATTTTTACCTTACATAAATAAATTATTATTCAGTAAGTATTGAATGATTATTATAACAAGAAAATTCAAAATAAAATTTGTACCCACCCTCGATATAATTATTAGAAAGCGCCACTCAAGTAACAGTTTTACGATGCATTTCAAAGGTTTTGTTGTCATCTAGTGAAAAAAAAACTTTAGACAATATAGATTTATTAAACAAATTTTAAATTAAATTTAAACGATTAATTATTTTTAATTTTAAAATTTTAATTCGTTCATACTCAAAATAATTTAAATTTTTTTAAAGACGTTCTATTCCGACTTTGCTTGCGACATAATAAAATGCTTCAAACCTCAATTACGTGATAATTCGAAATATCAACTCTAGTTTTGCAATAATTCAAAATAAATTCTGTTTTTTTTATTTTTTATGAAAATATTTTAGTGATATATTAGAACAAGAGCAGACAACTTTCCACTGCTTTTGAAACAATAAATTTAAATAAAAATTAAAGATCGTATAAAACTTTGATTTCTTGGTTGCAAGATAAATTAAAAATTACAAATTTTGGTCATCTACTCAAGTTCCACCTAAAACTTCTGCCCCTAACAAACGTTTCGATCATTTATAAGTTAAAATTAGTATAGGCTGGCCAGAGGTTTTCTTAGAAAATACGGAACATTTATAAAAAAACCGGGACAAAAGCAAAAATATATTTTCTACTCAGAATATTGCTTTTTATTATTCATACTTTTCTGAAGAATGAACTTTATCAAGGAACTTAATGTCGTTCTTGATAAAGCTGTAGAACTGGTTACATTCTAGATCACAGTTAAACTGAATAGTAAGAAGAGCGTTAAGTGTTCCGATTTCTAATCGACTTTTCAGATCATCCCAAATCAAATTTATTAGCGAGAATATACGCTCAACATCTGTCGATGTTCCAGATAGAGCGAAAGCATATTGGACTAATTTTTCCAAGTTGGGAAGCTTAGTGGATTCATTTCAAATTTTTGACTTTAAATGAGTTAAAGTTTTTAACTCATTTAAAGTCAAAAAATTTAATTCAATTAAAGAGTTCCTAAATTTCCATGTCATCAAAATATTGTTCAAAGAAGCAAAATCTTTCGAATTTTATTGTTAGTAAAATTTTGTATTTGAATTAATAAGATGGTCTGACTTTTAAACATAATTGCATTGTAGCAATACTTAATTGTACCTTATTTCTGAAAAACATAAAATTTGGTACACAATTTCGATCAAATTAATAATTCCGGGATAGTTGCTGAAAATCGGGGACTCTTCCAGCAAATTCAGCGCAGATGGCCAGCCTAAGTTAGTATAAATCATTTTCTATCACAATATATCCGATCCAATTCATTATTACCTGAAAATACTAAATAAATTAATAAATTGTAGAATATTTTAGTAATAAATTGTAGTAATATTTATATTTGTAATTTTCTTTTTTTAAATATTCAAACAACTGATAGATCAATAGTTCTGACATTAATGCAGATATTGACCTCAATATTTTTAAGTGATATATTATTTGACTATGAATCAATCGATGCTTTATTGATATCTTTACTGATTCATAGTCAAATAATAAAAAAATTCTTAATGTCATTGCAAAATGAAAAGCAATCAAAGATGAAAACCAAAACAGGCTAAAAAATAAAAACCAATACATTTTCAAAAAAAATGTTAATTCGATTTTTTAAATATAGGGTAAACTTCGAGTAAATCCGTAATATTAAGAAATAATTTTAATTTTTATTACGGGAAATTAAAATAGATTTGAGAAAATTATGTAAGATTACAGGTACAAGATTCTTTTATAAATATCTAGTAAGATTTATATTATTCTTATTCTTATAGCATCTTACGGTTTTAATTGACTCTCACGTATTTATCCTAGTATACCCTATATATATATATATACACTAGATTTCACATTTAATTTAAAAGGTATTCAAAATTTATTCAACATGTGTCCTAGTAAAAAGCATAATTTATTCAAAGTGTCATTGTTTAGTGATGTTCGTTATTTTGTCACAAATAAACCCGTGGAACTGAAGCATCTTGCTGCCTCAACTGATGACGGCGGATTGGCCAATAATGAATTAAATATTTTATCTAATAAATATTGGCTAAGTTTGTTCGTTGAGCTTGTGATTGTAAATGATGTTTTATTTGACTTCTTTGAGAGTCTATGATTTTTTTGTTTATTTCTGCCTCATCACCATCGTTGAATTCAGTTTCATCTTGTACGTCAGAGTCAGGTGTACACTTTAACATAATCAATCCAATATTTCTTTAGTGGTATTTGTCAGTTCTTTCTTCATCGACCGCTTCAAATTCTAGTTTGGTTCAGATAACGATTCAATATAGGAAATCGGATCGTCATCTACTCATCTAACGTTACAAAGAACTGATCACTAGCTTCATATTAAAATTTTCTCTCAGTTTTAAGAACTTTTTGTAGTTGCTCTGCAAAATTGATTAATTCGTTCAATTAATCGAAAAACTAAAAAAAAAATGTGATTATTCGACTTATTGAACCATGCAATACTTGTAATATGATCATTTAATTTAATAATATTTATTAATATCGTACGGAGTGTGAGTATAACAGTAAATTAATATATGTTATTTTAGTATATCATATCATTATAAATGTATACTTAATAATTGTGATTGAACTATCTATGCAGAAAGTGTACCGAATTTCACACTTGAAGGCATGTATAAATTATATAATGTACTTATAGTAGCTTTAGTAATGAAATAAGCAGCGCGTACTATCGCAAGTGCAATCGTACTGGGAGTCCCATACTAAAAATAAGAATTTAAAATTCGTTTAATTTTCAAACAAATCTAGTTGGCTACGATTTAATTTGAAACAAATATACCGCAATACTGTCGATTGAAAATGCAACAACCAAAACAATTATTTACAATGATGTAATTGGTGAATTTATCAGCAAGACTAGAAAGATCGCTTAAAAAATTGCTTTGTATTATTTTTTAATTAAAATCAACAAAAATGAATTCAATAAAATTAAAAAAAATTTTTGTTTGTGTCTGCGCATGGCCCCCAAAAGTTACAGCACGGCGCTGGGAATAAATTTTCATTTTATATCACTTGCTTTGTTTTATTTTGTGTAAATCTATGATCCCAAACGCACGGCAATCGACGCTTTATTTTAAAGCGCAAACATATTCATGTCACTTTCATGATGATGACCAAGTATCGAATATTTATAAGAAACATTTAAATGGGCAATAATGGTGTAAGGTTCTAATACTTGCATGTTCGCTTCTACATTAAGATGTAAAATGTATATTACACATTGATTCGCCAGTATAAAGCAGTATAAAAGTATAAAGGAACTAATTCTGAAAAATTGATCCGAAGGTATTTTGATTAAATCATTTTTAATAACCTTGTTTTATTTTAATATAATGATTGTAATCCAATATATTGTACTCGCGAGTTCTTTTGTTTTATGTCTTTTACAGTAATTTTTTGTGTTTTATGGTTATTATATTATCAATGGCGTCTGCTATTTGATCATGATTTGATATTAAATAATTATTAAAAAAGCTATTATAACAAACATATATACTAAATATATAACATTGTGTATTAAATAGCATGCGTATGATTGGATTATGTTGGCATTGTATAAAAATTGAAACTCAATTATTGAATTAACTAAGTTTTATTCGACGTTTTGTTTTAATATTGCTAACATTGTGCAATTATTTTGAAAGTTATTATTATAAATAAAAATAATAATTTTAATATTAGTTATTGGTTGTCTATTGTAATACTTCTTAAACTTTATGTCCCCACTGTGGTATAAAGGTGCCATATCTTCTACATGTTATAAATAGCTCGATTATTGTATCACTTTATATTGCCTTTATAACACTTTATAGTTTGTTAGTAAATTTTTATTTTATAAACCTTAGATTGGGTTTATTAGTCTAGTGCAATTAATCAACTATTTAAATTCTGTCTTTTTCGGTAGGAGGAAAAAATCAGTTATTAATTTATTGAATAAAGTTTCCTTTTTAAAAATCTGGCAAATCATCACATTATCTAAATGTTTACATTTTTAGTTAAAGAAAATTGGGTTATTTTTCCAGTTTAATATATAAAAAATGAAATATTTCCTCAGTGATGATATAACAATCATTTTATGAGATATGTAAATATTCTCATCTGTAATTCTACATTAATTTTCATCACAATCCAAGCTCTTTTAATCAAATAAAAATTCTTAATTGACTCATATGTGATGAAGAATTAAGGACTTTTTTGATCTCCACCGGTTTCATTAAAATCACTTTTAATGTTTTTTTTTCATGTGGGTAAATTATTTTTTTTCTGAATTAATTTTAACATAATTGATTTTTTAAAATTATTATTATTATTATTAATTTTATCATTATTATTATTAATATTGATTTTATTATTATTATTTATTTTATTATTATTTATTATTATTATTATTAATTTTATTATTATTATTTTATTATTTTTATTATTTATTTTATTAATTTTATTATTATTTTTTTTCTGAATTATATTTTAAACTAATTGATTTTTTAAAATTATTATTATTATTAATTTTATCATTATTATTATTAATATTGATTTTATTATTATTATTTATTATTATTAATTTATTATTATTATTATTATTATTATTAATTTTTTATTATTATTTATTATTATTATTATTATTTATTTTATTATTTTATTATTTTTTTCTGAATTATATTTTAACATAATTGATTTTTTAAATTATTATTATTATTAATTTTATCATTATTATTAATATTGATTTTATTATTATTATTTATTTATTATTATTTATTATTATTATTATTATTATTATTATTATTATTATTATTATTATTATTATTATTATTAATTTCGATTTGTCTATTAGTTAAGCGATGAAGTTAATCCTGATGATAAAATGGAAAACATTCAGATAGATCTTGCACGGCCGACTAAAAATCTTGGAATGACATTATTAGCTATCAATAATCAAAATTATTTAGGTTTGTTTATTTCTGCAAATATATTTTTTCAAAACATTTTATATGCTAGACGGTATTTATGTTAATAATGTGATTCCTGGAAGTCCAGCAGACAAATATAATATTAAGAAATTCGATCGAATTATTAAAGTAAACATTTTTTGATTTTTTCTTAATTTACAATTTTTTTCACGTTAGAAATAATAATGGAAGTTAATTATTTTTCAATTACGCCCATCCCTCGCTTAACAAAATTTCGATTTACGAATGAATTTTCGTCAACGGAATAATTCCGTTGATATTCGCTAATTTACTTTACGCAGCACTAGTCAAGCTGCATTGTTTTTAAATAAAATCATTTTCCCCTCCTGAATTCATATAGAACCAAAAGAATTTGGATGATGAGTCTTTGACTAGTGAAATACAGTGTACCTTTTCATGTGGGTCCCTAAGATAAATTGTGATTGTTTCAAATATTTACGAAAATTTTTTTTTGCTCGGATATAATTATTTTTAATGATTATTGATTAATTTTGAAAAATCGATATATTTATGCTTTTCAACAGTGCCTTGACACTTGTTAACAAATCGAATTGCTGAATGTTAATCCATAGAGATATTTTCGCCAGCAATACATTATTTACACCAGTTTTTCCAAAACTATTTTTTGTGCTCTAAAATTTTACAAAAAGTTTTGATGACCCCAACTAATAAATTTATTTAAATTTTTTCAAATGACCAAATTTAATGTATTTCATTTGGGAATATTCACTATATACCCATTTTAAAATTATTTTTACACTTACCCAAATAAAACAATAATAATAATAATAATAATAAAAGTTTATCAAAACAAACCCCTGCCAAGGTAAAATGTAGAAAATCCAAAATTTAATAAAGTTTTTATATATTTATCTACATTTTTTCTAAAATGCAAATTCGATTTTAAAATATTAAAAAAACATTTTTTAGAATTGAATACATAATTTTTGATTTCTAAAAAATTTAAAAGTTTTTATACTAATCTATTAAATTTATAATATTGGTAAATCTAATTTGAAAAATATTTTGGAAATTTGTTTAAATAAATATATTTGTTGAATACAGTTGAGTGAAAGAAAATATCAATCATAGAATAAGAGGAGAAAGCGAAAGTCTAGTTTAA
Organism: Schmidtea mediterranea; assembly: GCA_022537955.1. NCBI lineage: Eukaryota > Metazoa > Platyhelminthes > Tricladida > Dugesiidae > Schmidtea > Schmidtea mediterranea. Next base: position 81,994,665 of record CM039679.1, read on the forward strand.
TTTTGGTTAAGAGTGATCAAGACCGATTATCGGTCGAAATATTTCATTTATGAATAAAAATTGCAGAAATTGGCTCCTTCTACCCAAATAAAAATTTTTATTCACTTTCTACTCAAATAAATTTTTTTATTCAACTCCCACCTTCTATAGATAATTTGTTGTGAAATTTTAATGTTGTTCCTTTAATAATTAACCACTGATTATAACTCCACGTGATCTTTGAACCATATATGTAAAGCATCATTTAGTTCTGAATATTTTGACTTTCTTGATGCGAATCTGTGAACAAATGTGAGTCAAAATCTGTCATTTTAAGAAAATCTTCCAGAGATTGGCTAATCGTATATGGCTGATCTTTTTACATAATACTCTTGACACAAAAGGTTTATCGACTCCTTATTTTTTAGCCGGTTAACTGCGTGTAATTTCTTTTCTATTGCAATGAGTGTTCTTTTTTTTTTTTTCACTTAATTATGTTGATGAATCCAAAGACATTTTTAAATGGGCAAAAGATATTACTTTTTAATCATTGTTGATCCTATGATTCGTAGTGAACGAAAAAATGTTTAATGGATTTGAGTGAATGTGGTCTATAAAACATAAGAATACGCATATTTTTTCTATTGCTCACTAATCAGGCCTGACTAATTCAGATGATCTTGTGGGCCACTTTGGAAATGCAATTATACATGTACACCTATTTCTGTTTTTGCACGGTAGATACGTTACAGACAAAACCGTGTAAAAAAGACATGAAGTACACAGAAAAAAGGGGATTATTTCCAACCCTGTAAAAAATAGTTAAAATAAAATTATTCATACAAAAAAAACTATTATGAAAGTTTTTTAAAAGCCAAATTAAATTTTTTTGTGCATATTAATGCACAATTTTTTTCATCAAAACAAAAGACAAATTCAAAAAAATCCAAAAGTAACATACACATAAAGATTATAGCAGTGTAAGAACTGAAAACTCGTACAAGAAAACAATATAAACTAATAAACAAGATGTATAAATAATACAAACAATCAAGGTGATTAAAATAACATAACTCTATTCGCTATTATAATCGGATATCATAGGCGATCGACTGGTTTAAAATCGGTATCATCACTCGAAATATTTTGGACGTCATTATCACGTTCCAATTCTGGTATCTTCAACAAGATTAGGATTTTCTCTCTCCGACTGGATAGCACTGCATTTGACAACTAAATAGGTTATTAGTCGTTGTAATTCAGTATATTATACTTAAGCTACTTTGAGAATAAATTAGAAAGGAGAATTCCCTAGATAAATTTCTAAAAGATTACGATTAATAAAAATATTTTCCTCTAAAATTTTAATCAAATAGTTTTGTTTAACTGTGCTAAATCGAATAAAATCGTGTAAATTCGGAATCAATATTTTTTATAGACCTTCTTAAATAAAATCCGAGTTAAAACCGAATTGGGTGTATATACAAAATCCTACTTTATCAGAAATTAATTCATATGTTTTATGATATAGAAAGAAAGATTTTCACTTCAAATTTATAATAAATTGGTGACGAAAAGAGTGAAATTATTTTTGGTTGTTGGAATAAAAGTTATTGTTACACATTTTGTTTTTTTATTGATATTGTAAATGCCATTCTGCACAGACATAACATATACCCCAATTGTCCCACCAAATCTGTTAAAAGTAGACTATTGGAATCTAGAAATTTTCTCTACATATAATAAGCAAGATAATTATAACAAATAAATAAATTTAATCCCTGAGATTTAATCAGTGAGATATTTGTTTCTCATTTCTTTCACTTAATCTTTTCAACTCGATCTCAATACTTGCATTTGTACATCATAGTTGATGTTGGATATTTTCGTCACGATTGTACAAAATAGTTTTGTGAAATCATATTGAATTTCAAATCAAAATTTTAAGTGCTGGCAGCATGAGTCCAGGGTGCCACGGGCTGGCGACCCATAGTCTAAAGTTAAATAAATTTTTTTTATGAAATTTAATTAATTTTCTAATTTATATCGGTTTTTAAATTTAATTTTCTGGTAATCTAATTTTTAAAATTTCCGAGGCTTATAAATGTGCCAATTTCCATATTCAATTTCTTCTATCTTCATTTCTTTTCTCTTTTTTTCTGTTCATGAAGATAGATGAAATTAAAACTGTAATTAAACTAATTGCGACTGTTAAATGTTGTCATAACATCTTCGTTTAGTTCAAAATCTGTAGTCATTAAAAGTTCAAAATTTATTCAAATCAAAGGTCTATATTCAATATTTTCGAGTATTTTAACAAAATTAACAACAGAATTTATTTTTATTTTTAAATTTAATTTTATTCAAAATATAAATTTATAATAAAATACTTATTTTATTTAATAATTAGCATAATAATTTATAATCAAATATTTTAAAATATTTTTCTCTAATTTATCAAAAATTAATTTAAATCTTAATCATTTTAAAACTTAATTTTATGTCCATTGATAATTATGCCTAAATATCCTCACAGCGACCATGATTAAATTTTCTGTTTATTGGTTATTTCAATTTAGAGTCCTTAATCCAGAATCGAGATCATAATTTATTTGAGATCCCAAAAATTAAAAATAATTCAAATTCTTTTATGTTGGTATTTAAATTTATTTCTATAGAAAACTAATTTGATTTTTTTTGATTTTTCTGTATCAAATATTTTTAAACTTTTAAACGAGCATATATGATTATTAAATTGAATTGAGTCAAATTGAAGTCCCTGATTACTAATAATTATGTTTGGAACGCCATATCTGCTAGTACATTTTCTTTCGAGCGTTTTTAATATGCTGCCACTTTTAATGGCATTTATTTGAATTGCTTCACCCCATGATGCTGATCAGTCGATCTTTGTAAGGATAAATCTTTTGTTTTTCATATGATTAAATTATTATTATTATTATTATTATTATTATTATTATTATTATTATATATACGGAAAGTATGTAGTTTAATAGAGAATGGTAAATTTTCTTTTCTCATGACGGGTTTATTTGATAAAAGCACCAGTTTAAAGTTGTGAAGTGATGTTGTAATGAATTGTTGACTAAAATTGAACAAGAATCAATTTTTATTTGATTAAAGTATATTTTTATTTATTTCATTTACCTTTCCTTTATTGTAATTGTAATTTGTTCATTCCATGGCTTCACTTTTGTTGGTCAAAACAAAATAGATTAACATTGATCATAGCGATCACAATACAACGATTTTTCTTATTTCTAATTGAATAAAATAAACAGTCATATAAACAGTATTTATTTTAATGATATCTTAACGGAAGACCATCATGTTTACGAACTCTTGCAGTTTCTTTGATTTCCGTAACATTAAGAAGCTGACCGGCGACTGTTGTAGTTACATTTCGTGGTGTTGCTATGATAATTGATACGATGATTTTTATTTTACCTTCGCTTGAGTTTGATTTTCTCTATCGTTTTCATATTTCGACTGTTTTCTGAATCGGAACAATATTGTAACCAGATCTTTTTACATAAACTTCACCCTCGGTATGAAAATTAGCGGGACATTTTAACTTATGTTTATCATTGTAGGTGACATAATAAATGATATATAATAAACTAATAATATAACCGGGCACTATGACCTTGATGTTTGATGACTGTTTCGGGAATGTTTGTGTCCAAAGAAATGAAGTAAATATGCATACGATCTTTATCAACAATGTCGCTTAAACTAACAAAACCCCATTTTCTAGATTATGCTATTGGTAGTGCTATAGATAATATGATAACATCCAGTTTAGATTATTTTGAATAAAGATTATATATCAATATCTTCTTCTAACAATCATTACATTTCCAATGTCTAGTTTCCTTTATTATTTGCTCCTGTCTAAATGTATAACCATGAGCTATTGGGAAATTTCGACCTTTATCACTTCTTGTGGAATTTTTAAGGATTTAAAACTAATTAATTTTTCTAATAAATAGCTTGCTTTTATATTTTGATTGTTTTAAATATTATTTTAAAATATTTTGGTACTCTTCTACATTCATAAGGTGATAGAAGTTGGTATTTAGGGCTTCTCTTAAGGCTACCTGACTGTCTGCCCACTGTTCTTGTTACATATTTACTACGTTTGTTAACATATGCACTGTTGTTTCCACATCTCTGTTATTGCTTTTTCATTTTAGTTTTCGCCATAGTGTTGATTCATTTCCTTAATAGTTATATTTGTCATTCCTTTCCTCATCTAATTTTAAATGTTAAAAAATTATAGGGTTATATACTATATGAAACTTAGACAATAATACAATGTGATTTTTCAACATATAGAAGTCATCATACTTATTACGTATTTTGCGTGATCAGAATGATAAGTTCTCTTACAAAAATGAGATTAATAAATCCATGAAATTTCAAACGCAAATCAAAGAATATCTATAGGCAACTACTATTGGGTTCATTTTACGTAGTGAACCTCTGTTGATATTATTTACGGCGGTTTTTTTTTAAAAAAACATTCCAGCAAGCCGAATTTCTCAGTGCTATCAGTTTTTTGCTTTTGAAGAAAACAGAAAATAAAGAAGTCATTTAGCAGCTGCAAGACCACTATATATAATTAGAATAGAGTTTTGAAATGTTTTTTTGAAGAAAAAAGTGGATAACCCCAATAAATTGGCGAAGAGAAATTCATCTCGTCCTCTGTCATAATATTTTTCAAATTTTTCTGCAAGAGTATTAAAGAAGACCATATTTTCTTGATAAACTTGCAATATCTTTTCTTGTAGTTCTGCTGTCAAGAAAACTGGGAGCTATCGACTACATAATTTTCTAATTTTAATGCCATTCCAGACCACAGTGTTCTTACTTTTACAATAATCTTAAAGACTATTGTTCCATATATTATTGCTGCAAACTTACAGTTCAACTATTTACTGGCTAGTGATGTGAGAAGTTGCAATGGAATTCCAGGAACCTACATTATGAATTAAAACATTTCTGTAGTTAAATATCTTTGGCTGTCACACTTAAGTACTTTTAATTATACTAAGATGATTTAAAAAAATTTTTTTCCACCAAAAATTTGAATGACTCGTAAATCTGGATAGACTGGTGGTTTTATTTGACAAGCTGTAAATCTGCGAGCAACTGTTGTCAAAAATGAAACCACTTAAATGATTATGAACCGCATGAAATGCCATAATTATAGTGCCGGATTTTTTCCCCATTGTATATCATTAATTTTTAGAAAACATTGTATATATTTTATGTATATGTACGATCTATATTCTTTTAAACTTTAATAAAACGATATATTTAAATTAAATAAAAAATAATATTTAAACTTTTAAGTTATTAATTTATATCCTTCTTGAGCACAGTCGGGCAAATTCCAGTACTCCGGCCAAATTAAGAAATTACAAGTTCTGAAAACGATAAAATTCATTTCATTAAAATAATTTCCCCATATTTTTGCTTAATTTTAAAGTTAGTTTTAATGAAATTTAGAAACATCATAGAATTTTAAAAGTTCTTGATTGCACTGTTGGCGGCCGATAATAATCTGAAGCTTAAATAGCCACTTTTATCAGTAAAATGTTTATTTGTTATTATTTATATTTAAAATATCAATTGAGTCCACCTTGTAATTTTACAGATGTTCAAATATTAATTGAATTTTGAAGGATTAATTAAAAATTTAAAAATCTATATTAAATCACCATATTTAATTTTAAGTGATCCTATTCTACGTATATTAACAAAATGATTTTAAATATTTCGCAAAATAGAAACAGAAAAATAATAAAATTTAATTAAAGTTATTTAATCACATATTATAATGATAATAAAGTTCATATAACTAATGAACTTTTTTATAATATTTAAAATTAAATGTAAAGTGATATATTTTTTTATTTATTTTTTTTTACAATAATAACAAGCTAGATTTAAACAAAGATTTTTCATTTCAATTTTCTAATTTTTATTTTCCTTTGAAATAATCTTTTATATAATTTAAAAACAATATGAAAATGTTTTCCATCTGCATTTATATCCGACTATTTATGGTTAAATGGAATTGTCAGTGTAAAGTTTTGTTTTTATTGCATGAAGTCTAAAATCAAATTTCTATATAAAAAGCTTTTATTTTTTTATGAATTCAGAAATAATACATTGCACAATTATTTGCCATCATAACAGTAATCTTTCTATTACAAAATTCTACTTTATTTTCAAATTTTTTAAACAAAATTTATTTTAATTTCATTTTACTAGTTGTATAATTAATATTATATAATTACAGAAAACTTCTATTTTTAATGAAAATTTCTATATTCAACAGGTAAATGATGAATTTATCGATATAAATAAAACCGAGGCTGTTATTCACGAAATATTGAACTTTTCTCCTATGAGTTTTTTAATTCGGAGATTCACGAGTGGTCCCACATTTGAAAGTTTACAATCACTTAGTATTAAGTGGTGGTTTATATTATTTTATATTTATCTCTATCTTAGGTATATTCTACAATTCACCAAATGCATCTAAAGGTTTTAATAACAGTATTGTGAAAACTATGAAAACTCCGTTATTATCAGAATCGAGTGAAGAATTAAGTGGCAGTGATTACGAAATAGAAGACCTACATCAGCGTAAGTGAACCCCATATGCCGCTGAAGCACAAACCACCTCGATTTTAATGAAATAACACATTAGATTTTCTATAAATTTATTTTCATTTTCTTATTATATCACTTGAAAACAAATTTATTTTCCCATGATTTAGCAAATATAACATTAGTTTTAATTAATAAAATCTTTATTATTATTATTTTATTATTATTATTATTATTATTATTATTATTATTATTATTTCTATTATTATTATTATTATTATTATTATTATTATTATTATTATTATTATTATTATTATTATTATTATTATTATTTATTGTTATTATTATTTATTATTATTTATTATTATTAGTTTTATTATTATATTATGTCTCTTATAAAGAAATCAGATGTGAAAAACAAAAAAAGTCCTTATAATATTATTTATTATTATCTATCTATTTATTTATTTATTATTATTTATTTATTTATTTATTATTATTATTTATTTATTATTATTATTATTATTATTATTATTATTTTTATTATATTTTTATTTATTTTTATGTTATTATTAATATTATCATTATTATCATCATAATCGTCATCATGGAAAGTAACATTGTCTCAACACGGATAATATTCGGGTTAGTATAATGTCACTTTAATATATAAACCTAATGTATTATTAGAATGTAAAATGAAAATAAATTTTAATGTGAGTTAAGCCACTTATTATTAAATTAATTTATCTATAACCTCCGGCATTTAGAGATGTGAAATTTTTCAAAGTTTAATATTGAGTGAATTACAGAAAATATTGTATTATTTGAATTTTCTTTTTGTATATAATATTTAGATTAAAAGTAAAAAACTAGATTATTTTCTATGTTTGCGTATTATTGAAAATTGATAAAAAAAATTTTGTCTCTGACCAAATTAATTTAAAACATAAATTTTATCGGTTCATTGTTATCGGAAAACAGAAATTTTAATATTTGGTTAACTTTATTTAATAATTTTTATTTTTAGGGGTTTGTAAATTCGCATTGTTTTTTCTTATATGTGTTTAATTGGATTATTAATTTATTTTGTTTATTTTAAATAAGAATATATGATAAAGCAGTTATATTATCGAAACTTTAGCTTGTCTCAAAGTAGTTGTCACTTTAGTACTCAAATTTATCTCGAGATTTCTATAAAATCTCGAATATTATGGTATGCATCTATATCCTTTCAATTTTTTAGTAATTTGGATTCGAAATTTGTTAACAAATATTTTAATAAAAAGAAACGAAATACAAATTATCAATTAGGTACAGACTTGTTATTAAATAACGCGCTTGCAAGCATCGAACACATCATTTCTTTGTTCGGATGTTGTCTTTATTTGTGCTTGTTAATTATTGAAAATCACCTTTATTTGTATTTAAATATAATACGTATCCAGGTTCTTACAGGCTAATATTTGTACAAATTGTGTTTTCACCTGGTTTCATGTAATAAACTCAACTACAACATAAAAAATTCAACAAGCTTATATTTTAGAAACACATAAAAATTCATTTGTACCGATTCTTAATGTAGCATGGAATAAAAGTATTTATTGTACACCAAATTTCGATGATATAATACAAGCTGATACGAAAATCAGTTTGATGAATTAGAAATTATGTAGATTTCAGCCATTTTTTAGTTGACCTGCAAGTAAGACATTTTGAAAGTAACTTAAGGATTGTATTTGAATTTCATACTAGTTACAAATTCATTTAGCTTTATAATTTACAAATTTGGTAAGATAATTTTAATGTATAAAAATCAAAATATATACAAAATATATAAAAATAATGTACAAAATCATAAATAAATATTCTCCATTTTGCTCAACATGAATAAATCATATGAAAATATGTTGCGAATAATATTCATAAGTTGCAAAAAATGATTGCTCACAAATTATGAGTCATTTATTGGTTTGCACATGAATATGTATTATAGATGTGTTTATTCCATAAAACCAGGTGTACTATGTACTACTCACAATTTATGGTAGGTGTCAGATTTGTAAAACATTTTGAATGTCAACAAAATTTAATAAAAAAGATATATTTATAAACATAACTAAGCATTCAATTTAAATTATAAGTTATAAGTTCTTTAATATTGAGACAGTTTTGTCAATCAAAATTGCTTTAGAATTGCATATTTTGCTCTTCTTAAAACTTTATCCCCTTTAAAACCTTTCCATATTGGTATGTATTATTTCGTAAGTATTACTATTAACTATCACTACATTTTATACGATGGTATGTAAAATTGAAAATAAATATCAAACTTTGTTATTTTCATTTTCTCCAAAGCTGTTTTGACGTTTCTGATTATCTTTTACTAGATATGATATTGATAACCCACGTTATAGAGGCTAAACAATTTTTATTTAGAGTTTTTTATATTGAGGTTTTTTGAAACATTTACCTTTTAGTTGGTCACAAATGTTAATATGATCATAAGATGATAGAATAACAAAATTTATATGCAAAATCCTAACCGGATGATTATAAAAACAAAAATATTTATAAACCCAAATTTCATATTTTTGGTAAATGCAGTTATTTTCAACTTGTTTTGGCCACTTTAAGCGTTAGATAATGATTTAAACAAAAATTGTCAATATTTATAACAAATGTCACAACTTTTATGGGACAATGAAATTTTTAGATAATATAAATTAGTGCCTTTCTAGTATTAATTTAAGAAAAATAATATTTTTCTAAAAATATAAAACCGAATTAATTTTATCACATCTCTAGATGTCACAGACGTGCTTGTCCTAATGAGAAAGGCTTTAACATGCTATTAATATAATTATTGTGTAGGCTGAACGAATTATAGTGCTCATAAAAATGATATTTTTTCATTCTTTTTATTAATAATTTTTAGGTAAGCCGTTAAGTCTTGAAGAAAAGTTACAGTTAATAACGAAATGGAAAAAACGCATCGATGGTAATCGGGAAATAATCGTACGTTTAATAATTTTTGTGTTTTTTTGGTTATTTTTTAAAATTCTATTAATTATTAAGTTTATAATTTTTCCCTTTTTTCGAGTTTGGATATTTTACTATCAAGGAATTTGTTTAATAAATGTCATTTTTTTCAATATTTCAAAAAAAAATTTTTTAGAAATAATTTGTGGATTTTGGATTATTAAAATAAAAAATTAGTTTTAAAGTTTCATTTATTTCTAATGACAGATTATTTTCAAGCTTTTTTGCTCTCATCGATGCCTTGTAGGAAAATCTATTCCCGGGATTGAACCCAATAAATTTATACCCAGAATCTGATCATTCCACCATCACCCAGCATCAAATATCCAGACATCAAATAAATTTTCTTTCATAACGTTTTTAATGCTTATTTTATAAAAAAGGTTAGGATTTTCATTTTATTTTTTATTATCTATTTTCTCGATTTATTAATAAAATTAAAAAATAAGTCAGACAAATGACACTGAAAGATATTTTCTCTAAATTCCGGAATCGTACAGGAAACTGGTTGATAATATTTTGATATCATCCCTCGTTATTGCAGATTTTATGTTCTTGATTCTTGAAAATGGCGATTAAGTTAAGCTTTTTAAATTATGGTATCAGGTTAAGTACATGACAATTTATTAACTACATAATTGAAATGGTTGATTATCAATTAAATTATTTATTAATAATTCTTTTTTACAGACTTGTTTATGAATTTACAGAAAACTTATTTCACGTCTTTCATACGAAAGTTTATCAAATTACCGTATATCATCGCGTATAAGCCCATTCACACACATACACACACACATCACACACACACACATATATATATATATATATATACATATATAATACGTATAAGCCAACCCTTAAAAGTTCAGGTGGGATTGAATTTCAATCAGACGACAATCTTGGTTTTACGTTGATCACAATAATTAAAAAATCAAATTTTAACTCTCTTTATTGCTGCTTATTGTTTTTAAAATACATTTACTGTTCGTGTTTACAAATGAGAGTTATCAAAGATAGCTAATTTATAACCTACAAAAATTTCAAATCTAAAAATAATTTACAGGGCTTTTCACCCAATTTTGAAAACGTGTCAACCTATTTTTGAAAATTATTTAAAAATATTAAAAACATAAATATATTTAATTTTTTAATTACTTTGTTTACTTTTTATATAAACAGACAATATTAGGCCAAATAATAATGCTCTTACTTAAAAATATTTATTAACCTTAATAATTATTAAAATTTTTGAAAATAAATTTAGACATTAAAACCTAATTATACTCTATTAACTTTAATAATTAGTCATACTAAAAATAAAAATAAGTGTATACATAAATATTCAAAAACTTTATATACTAAAAAATATTAAATTTTTTTAAAAAAACCTTTAAAAACTGAGTAATTTTACTTAAAAAAATATTTAATCAAAATGTATTTGCCTAAATTGTCTGTATATATAAAAAGTAAACAAAATAATTAAAAAATTAAAAATCTTTATTATTAGGTTTATTAATAGGTTTAGTTTTTGATCTAGTGTATAAATTTTCATGCAATGGGTACAATGCCACATACATTGGAGAGACTTCCCGTCATCTTCGCACATGGGCTCAGGAAGATAGCCGATTGAGAGATGTGAGTAATATTATTGAGCATAGAAAAATGTGCAAAGGCACAAATGATTTCAAAGATTTTAAAATTTTATATAAAAATTTCAATAATAAGTGGAAAAGAATTTTATGTGAGAATTTTTTGGTGATTAAATCACAAAATTATCGAAATTATCGAATCACAATAAACATTCAATCAGCAACAAATTTATTGAGATTATTTAGTTAAATAATTAAATCATAACTATTACATCATTATTGTTTCCGTAAATAACAATAATGATGAGGATAATTTCCTCAAAACATATTTCTTTTATTTTGCGTTCTCGAGTTTCTATATTTATTATATTTAATATTTTTTAATTAATTTTTAAAATAGGTTGAAACGTTTTCAAAATATGGTGAAAATCCCTGTATTATAAACTTTATTATAATCCTTCAAAGTTTGGTTCATCATCATCACTTTCACAAAATAACGTATAGAAATCTGCATATCTGAGATCGGCATAGACATTATTGTTAAGTGTCATTTTTTTATAAATATCCTATCCGCCATTTTAGGAGGAATTTTTTGGAATAAATTTCTCTGTTAACACGCGATTATATATGGTATATTTCTTACATAATTATGTTCAATATGTATGTTTTAATTTTGCTGAGCCAAAAGACTAAAGTTTGCGTGAAAATTTGAAATGTAACTTATAATACGCTAAACATGTAGTTGATTTTGAGATATTTTGCATAATTAAAAAAGAAATTTTATTATTTTTTACTCTGCGTTCCCTTGCTTGGGGGCCCATGCTGTTGATGATATTTTTATTGAAAATTGATAAAAATTTAGATTGCTGAGTTTTCAAAATTTACTGAAGATGGTGGACTTGGAATTAGTTTAGAAGGTACTGTTGATGTAGAAGATAATGGATTAGAAGTCCATCCTCATCATTACATTCGCTCAATAACTCCAAATGGCCCAGCTGGTAGAAATGGATTCTTAAAAGTCAAAGATGAATTGCTAGAAGTAGAACTAAACAGCTTGCTTTGATTATTAATCTTTCTGTTAGGCGAATGATAAAAGAATATACGGATTGAATCATTTAGAAGCTGTTAATGTTTTAAAAAATCTGCCTTTATCAGTAAGAATTGTTGTAGCTAGAGCAGTTCCAGTGGATTCAAACTGTTTTTTGGATGATGAAGTTTCTGAGGAAGCTGATCGTCTGTGTCAAGATTTAGACGATATCATTGCTAGAGAAACTGGAAGTGGTTCTTTATATTCAATTAAGGCCAAATCTCAAGATAATATTGATGATTGGCCTTTACAAGAAGGCAAATTATCAGAAGAAGTAATATCATTTATTTTAATAAATTATCGAATAGAAATATCTTTTTGATTGTTAAGGCCAGTCGATCGCGATCACTAGATCAGGTCCACGGTCTGGCTATTTGGGATCGACAAGTCACTTATGTCGATCTGGAAAAGCGATCTAATGGTTTGGGATTTAGTGTTCTTGACTATCAGGTTAACACGTTAGGTTTTGCATGCTTCATGTTTTCACATTTGAGCTTCACTGGTGTTTTAATCGATAAATGCGTTTAATTCATTAATCTAACGATTAATATTATTTGATTAATTTTTCTATTGATGTTATCATACTATTTTATCAATTTATTTATTATTTTTAAGTTTGTTTTTATTCATGACTTTTTATTAAAATCTATTTGAATTATATTAATTACTTCTGGCGTTCGCTCTATTCAATAAAAAAAGAAAATAAATGTCACTTAACATTATTTAAAATTCAAGAAACTATTTCAGTCAAGATCAGAATATTCCGAGGAATTAAAATCGATTAATATAAATATTTCACAAAAAAAATGTTATTTTTTTGTTCACTATTTTAAAATTCCATTTCTTTTCATTAAGACTTTAAATCAAAAAATTTAATTTTCCTATTTAACAAATGAGATAAAAATATTTAGTCGTAATGAAAATAAATTGATCATTAATATATTATTAAAAGCGATCCATAATATAAAAATAAAATCAATAAGTTTATATTATAGAAAAACACAAACTTATCCATGTGTTGAATTAAAATCTTGCAATGAATAAAATCATTTATTATAGAAAGTGAAATAAAAAATAAATTGAACACATAAATAAATCTCATAGTAAACTATGAACGCAAAGTTTCAATGCGAATTGTAGCAAATAAATTCATTATATTTACCGAGACAAAGATTTTGGTCACCCAAATAATACTTATGTATAAATAATACTTAATATAAATAATACTTAATGTATGAATAATACTTATGTCACCCAATAATACTTACTGATGTCAAATAGCATTTCCAAATCTTTTACCGCTATTCCATTTGGGCATCTATAATTACTGACAACTGTCCAGATAAATAATTTTTTAAAAATGCCCTTTCCCGGATTCCCAAACAAAATTCTTTCCCTTATCTTGAAAGGGCTTTCGAAATAACGTGAAAATAGAAGGAGACTGACGTTTTGGAAATGTACAAATATAACTGTACAAGTATATATTATAAATAAACAAATAAAATAAGCGCTTTAACATTTCATTATAAATACAATTAGTAAAGCATTTTTGACACTTAATTTTAAGCCCAGAATTAAGTAATAGTTTTAATGTGTTTTTATTCGACGAATTATTCGTTGATTGAAAGATTTAGTGAAAGTTCTCAATTATTTGGACGTTTAACGATAAAAGCAATTTAGACAATGTATGTTTAATGAATATATAAACGGCGTAATGTATCTGTATCATAGTTGCCTGAGGTCGACAAGCTATGATTACTCAATTAAGGTTAAGCAATGTCGACATCGGATTATGCGGCCTACACAGTGTGCAGTTTTATTAATTCTTGATGTAAGTTGAAAATCAACTTTGTCTCGTATAAAATACCTCTGTTGTCATAAATAAATCGTTTGTTAAAACTGCTTCTGTTTAATTAGTTATTTCTTATTTTGGCAAAGTATCAAATATGAAGCATTTAACAAAATATTAATTTGTATTAATATATTAATAAAAAACAACTTTAAATTCGGCTGTATATCATTTTCTTATCTACCTAAAACTGATTTGTTTTGTTTTTTCATGTAAAAAATTATTTCATAAGAATTTTATAATATAAACCTTATTGATACTTAAAGTTAATAATACAGAGAAAAGTCTCAAAATTATTGAAATTTATTAATTTGCTAAGAAAAATAATCAAAGTTAGTTTTTTCGATGATTGTTGTATAATAAAAGACATGTAATTACTAATTAGTCTTTAAATTCTACCGAAATTTTTCATTTCAAATTTATATTGAAAGGGTCGATTGTGGAAGGACTCTAACGTCACCTTTTTCATCACGTAAGTTCTGTGGTGAAAGAAATTTATGCATAAAATTTTCTCAATATTTCGTCAACTTTTAGAACTAAAATACAATTTCAACAAATTAATTAAATTTGCACCTATTTTTCAATATTGAATCATATCCGCACTTTGGAAGTCATCAGAGATTTTCGATTATAAATATAAACAATCAGCACAACCTCCCCACCCCTACTAAATGAACATTTTTCAATAGCATTATTTATATATTACTAAAAGAGGTCCAAGAAATTCTGCTAAATGGGTTTAATCTTTTAAGAGGGATTTCCATGATGAATTTGTACTATATTTCTCGCAAAGTTACACTGCAAAAATTTTTTTATTTATTGGCTCTTTGTTTGGAATAACCATTTATTTAGTTAGATTAACTTTATGATAATATATCATTAATTTGTTGTTTCATACCTTTATATATTATTTGGCCTTTGAACCTGATTTAATACGTTAGTGCCGAATCAAGATCCGTCGGTACAGAGCAAAATATTGAATCAGAATTCGTTTTTTATAAATTTGTTTTCGTTTTCTTTCTATTATTTGAAAGATTTTTCTTTTTTACTTCCAACTAACTTGTTTTATTTCATTTCATGAAGTTTTTATGCTATCTATGGTTAACTTAAAAGCTCCTTCACCATTCATATTATATTATTCGGCTTCTCATATAGATTATATCCAAATATTAAATTTTTTAATGCTTCCTTTAGAAAAGGTTATTTTGTTTTTAATGACTTCTATATCTAAAATGGTTTCACCAGTTTTTGTTGCTTGATCCACTTTGATTTGCCATGTTGGATGTATAAGTAATTATTTATTCTTTACCAGTTTTATCAGACGGACAATGTTAAACTGTGTCAGACTTACTATTTCGATATTCTATATAAATAATAATTTAATTATTATAAGAACTTTTTTTTATTTTCACCACTGATTTCTTTTATTTATATTTATTAAAAAATATAAATATGTCATTTGAATAATTTAATAAATAAAAATAAATTTTTACGGTAGAAATTTCACTAATCCTTTTATCGATTTAAAGTAAGAATAATAATTCAATAATTTTAAATTTGGACTTGAAAATTGAAGTTGAAAAATATAACTCGAATAAAAAACAAAGATTTTACTGTTTTCCATATTTAAGATATTTCACATTTTATCTACTTATAAATTATCAGCATATAATATAATGTAATGCATTATTATTAAGGATCCAGTTGATCCTCAACAATCCGTTATTGTCATTCGTTCACTTGTACCAAATGGTGCCGCGTCTAGAGATGGAAGGATATTTCCCGGGGATAGACTCATGTCAGTGAATAATATTGATGTCAGCCGGGCCAATATGACTGAGGCAGTTGAGGCTCTGAAAAAAACCGAGCCCGGAATAGTCAGGCTGGGAATAGTGAAAGCGTTATGTTTAGAATCGGATAATAATCAAGACACAGTAAGATTAATAAGAATTTGTTTGAAAACTTCTCAAAAAATAAAAAGTATAATAATTCATTTTTTAAATTAGACTTGAGTGTCATGCGAGACTGTTTTTATTTCCATTCAATATAAATCACCAATTCCTAAAAATTGTAAAAAATGTCTTACTTTATTAAATTATTATTATTATTATTAATATTAATTATAATTTTTTTAATTATTAAAAATTTTGCAAGACATTATTGATTAAATCAATCCTCTACAATCAATATTCAATCAGTAACGAATTTATAGTAATTATTATATGCATTACTATTGTTTAATCAATAGAGTTTGCTTATAGAGTTTGACACTTATTACGATGGAGGGATAGAGAAATGGTTAATTTTTTTCGAGATATATTCCACTTATTTGGCGATTTCGTTTATTTTTAAATATTATTGATTATTTAAAAAATTATCCAGTAACTCGATTATAAGTCAATAAATATTCTGATAAGCTCTTTTTTCATAAAAACTCTGAGTGCAATTTTGTACTATATTTACATAGATATATCATATTTTTATAGAAATAAATCTAATCGTATATCCGTTAATTTATGATTAAAATAATTTAGTGGTTAGCATGAAAAATTGTGGTTCACTTTTAGAATCGTTCCTTCAAATGTTTATTCTATTGCAGACTGTTGGCCACGAATTTTCGGCACAGTATTTTTAAGTGATTATGAACATTATCTATTAATTTTATAAAATAAGAAAAAATGAATTTATTTTATATTTTTATTGATTTTATCGGTTAATTTTAATTAATATTAAGTTTTAAATTTAAATAAGTTTTAATTACTTTTATAACTACGAAACTGAGAATGACCGGTTCGGTGATTGACGTAAGCCATAATAATATTATAAGAAATATTTTTAATTTTCATCACTGATTTCTTTTCATTTTCAAATGACATTATATTTAATAAAAATATTTGATTATGAATCAATAAAAATGTATCGATGTTTTTGGTATTCACGAATTTTCGGCACAGCCTTTTTCAAGCGATTATGAACATTATCTATTACTTTTATAAAATAAGAAAAAATTTATTTATTTGATATTTTTGTATGTTTCGTTGTAATATAATAATTAAATTTAACCAATAAAAATATAAAATAAATTAATATATATAAAAGTTATGTGTGAAACCTACATTGTATATTTGTATTTGCACTCTGTGGTTAATATAAATACTTAATTATTCTAATTTACAATTTTGTAACTCAGACCCATAAACATTCACGTCGTACCTATCAAGTAACTTTACACAATATAATTATGTTTTTAACAGGAGTTTCATTTTGAAAAACCATATAAAATAAACAATATATTTTACGAATCAAGTTCTAAAATATTTAATTTTTTTATTAAAATGCACATTTGAAAAATGAGAATCGAACAATATTTAATAGATTCAAGTATGTGTATAATCCTTAAATGATATATTATCGTTTTCCAAGTCTCGTATCAACTATAATTTTGAAGAAGAGCTGGAAGATCCGATCATTGAATATGATCAAGTGAGTCTTTTTGATCGGATATCATATGCAAATCCATCATGGTCAGATTCTTGTTCATCAAATGTGGATTTTATCACTGATCAGTATTCAGAAATGTATCATATCAGTATGTACTATCGATAATCTTGTGAATTCTTTACTTCTATAAAGATAACCCCTTTCAAGATTTAAATCTCAACTCACCCGGAAATCCTAAAGATCTTATCAGTTTCACCAATCCGTCATATAAATATAACAGCGATTGGGTGATATTTGACAATGGGTTTGAGGTATCATATTAGACCGTTGTCAAAAAAAATAATTGTTTGTTAGTTATAAATGTTGTTGGCGTATAGCATGTTTATATAATTGATAGGTTTTCACGTGCGCTTTTATAGCTTTCTTTGTTTGTAAAGCGACTTTTGTGGACTATGGTGAAGCTTGCAGAGAAAATAAAAAATCTTCTCTTATATTATTATTACAAATTAAATTCCCTCGAAAAAAAAGTCTAGGCGTTGTGTTTGAATTAGGAAAAGACTTTTAAGGCCTAAGTGTTACATTCGAAGTTCTCTGTATAGAATTCGATTGTTTAATATGAAATTACTATTTGTTTTAAATATATAGCTTAATTTACCAAATTTGATGAATTACTCATTTTAAACGTATAGTTCTGGGAGTATTATATTTATATTAATTTTATGAAAGATTCTAATTCTTATTAATTTTGAGATTGTGTAAATATGATCTTATTAGGACTATTCGGTGATGTCAGGTTGGTGGATTTTCGGAACCAATACTTCCTTTTCTCGACAAAATAAGATTGTTTCATGAGTTCTATAGGTTACAGTTTCAAAAAGTATATGTTGCATTTATTGTGACCTCTAAATATTAAAAAAGAATATAATGTGTATTTTCTGTCATTATAGAGACGATGTTTGGATTGCATGTTGTAAATTGGGTTTATTTTTAAGTTGACTAGATGCAATTATCATCAAAAGGTAACAGTTGCCATTTATATTAGTGGAGGAAGTTTGGCGAAATATATATTTTAATTTACATTTACATCTTAATATCTTATGTTACTTTGATGTATTTGCCTTTAACTCTGCATTGCACAAAATTTTTTTAACTTTAGTTATAAATTGTGTATAAATTGTGACAGTTAGAACTAAATTTTTAGGTTTAATTAATTTTTGAAAATAAAATTAATTAATTTTCTCGCAGAGAATTAAAATATACTAAACAAAAATATATGATATAAACTTATTTGAAGTTGAAGAAGTTTATTATTTTAGAAAAATAATAAAAAATAAAAAGAATATTGCATGTAAGTTCAAATAACCTGTACATAGTGCCGAAAATTCGAAATAGTTCGTTTGGCGAATATTAAATGAATATTAATTTATTTGGTTTTTCCATGACTATTTTCTCCTCTCTCCAAAATGCAAGCATTCACCGTTTTTGAGCCCAATTATTACTAAGAGTTCAATTAAAATAAAAAGTATAGCAATACAAAAGTTTGCAAGCTTCACCGCTAACATATTAGTTATTTATCTGTATTCATGTTTCTTATGAAAGTCTTGTAATTTCAATATTTATCCTTTTTCAGACAATCAATGACTGCAATTTATATGAAAATGTTTCATCTCCGAAACTGTTGGATGAGATTGATAGTGAATTTAATAATCTAGACGAAGATTCTATAGCTCCAATACCAGAAGCTTTGGAACACAAAATTCGAATTCATAAATTATCTGGTCAGAAGCTTGGTAAACAGGAATCTTTAAACAGTTATATTGTTTGGTTGATGGGATTTTCAGGTATTCATTTGAAAAGTGATAAGCTAAGCACTAATAATGAAAATGGGTTCGTTATAACGTCTATAGATGTTGGCAGCCCTGCTCATAAATGTAATCGTTTAAGTATAGGAGATTATGTTACAAAAATAGACAATTTTTCAATTCGTCAATCCTCAGAAGCTGAAGTTCAGGCCATTCTCAAAAGAATTACTTCGTACTCTGATGATATAAAGTTGTATTTTGTTATTAACTATTACAATTATTATTAATATTATTATTATTATTATTATTATTATTATTATTATTATTATTATTATTATTATTATTATTATTATTATTATTATTATTATTATTATTATTATTATTATTATTATTATTATTATTATTATTATTATATTATTATTATTATTATTATTATTATTATTATTATTATTATTATTATTATTATTTTTTTTTATTATTATTATTATTATTATTATTATTATTATTATTATTATTATTATTATTATTATTATTTATATAATTTTGATTATTATTATATAAATTATGTCTGAATTCTGTCAAAAATGAATTGTAACATGAGGACATTTAATATTTGGGCAACTTTATTATAATATGCACTAAGTATCACATATCCCAGATTATCCTTATGTTTTGTTATCTAAGACATATAACTAGATATTTTCATTCATTATTGTTATTATTCAACATTAATAATTTAATAAATATATTACTAGAGTGAATTTTATACCCGAAGCTGATTATCAACTATTTATGCAATCTAAAACGCTTCAATCTAACTATAAGTAAGTGAATTTCAATTATTTTATTTACAAAATCATTTTCACCATTTTTGTAATTTGATTCTATATTTTTCTTTTCTTTACTTCCTTTTGAATTATCTATCGAATTTTTTGTTTTATATCTAACAGAAATAATAATAATTATAATGATAATATTAATAAATAAATAATAATAAAAATAATAATAAATAATAACAATTCTTTTATTCTTTTTGAGTTATCTATCAAGATTTTGTTTTATATCTCACAGAAATTTCACCTTGTTTTTGTCAACTTTTGATTGTCATTTTTAGCACTATACTGACTTATAATATTGAAGCTCAACCTAGTTCAAGTTACTATTGAAGATATTTTGGAACTTTATTTAATTCTAAGATGTCAATTTTTTAAGGTGTCAGAATAATAATATCACGATATTGAGATAGTGCCATAGATTTTATCAAAAAATATAAATAGATAATCCATTTACAGTGTTTGTTTAGCCCTTTACTGCGGAGGATGAGTATTTATCGTCATGTTGTACATTGCAATTACGTAACTAATAAAATTATTCCGTACACTGAATTTAACTGCTATCGCACACAGCATCAAAAACAACAATTTTATTACATTCTTGCAATTCGTAATTTTCAAATTTTTGGAACTCCGAGTAATTGTTATACATTTTATGATTTTGGTACACTGTGTAATTTGTGACATGTTGAATATATTTGGCATACACTGTTTTTTACACTTCGACAATCTATATGTGGTATTTTTTGTGCGCAGTCTTTGGAACTCTGTAAGTTTTATTATAAAAAATGCTTTATTTTAACAAAATTACATTACCAAATTATCCTGTCGCCAAATTATCTATCTATCTATCTATCTATCTATCTATCTATCTATCTATCTATCTATCTATCTATCTATATCTATCTATCTATCTATCTATCTATCTATCTATCTATCTATCTATCTATCTATCTATTATATATATATATATATATATATATATATATATACCCATTAAAAAGTACCTCTCTCTTACAGGTACAATAAAAATGAATTTTTTTAATTTTTGTGTCCCAAAGAGTGATCCCAAGAGTGTGAAACATTTTTTTCGTTGAACTGATTCGACTTAATACACTTGAATACCCAAACCTTCATTTTCTAAATCTTTTTTCATAACTGAAAAAATTTATTTGCTAGAACTTTAAACTTCACTACATTTACCATATATAAAGATCCTCAATTTTTATTGAATATGGTGTATCAAACTTTTTATTATTTTTTCAATATTTCTCTTATAATTACATCTACCCTTAAAGAGTAAACCAGAAAAAGAATTGTTTGCAAATAGGTTGTACTTTATATGTAGGTTTTATTGTATGTAAATATATATATATATATATATATATGTGTGTGTGTGTATGTGTGTGTGTCAAAAATATTCAATTCTCATTATGTAGTCACAATTCTCATCAAAAAATAATCTTCGGAATCTTGTCAATATTAAGAAATGCTTTAAGTCTTTTGCCGTGGACTTTTCGAAAACGTTCGGTTAGATATATCCTTTTCTATGTTTTCCTACTTTTATACGTTTTTAAATTATATTTAAAATATTTCTACAAATCTAAATCATGATAGAAAAATTAAAGATCTATCTATCTATCTATCTATCTATCTTATATATCATCAATTATCGAAATATTTTTTTCAAGTGTTTTTAAACATGGCTATTTTAAATTCGTGTTTAAAAAGACAAAATATTGATTTGTTGTTCAGAAGAATGAAAAGAATGGTAATTAGAAAGTATGATGCTATAATTTATATTAGGATGCACTGCATCTGATTTGAAGTATTGACATACCATAAATTGCAAATTAATAAGATCTGTAATAAGAACGGTAATAAAGGTTTTTTTATTACTTTAATAATTAAAATCTTATAACTTCATTGTATTTGATTTTTTTTGAAAATTTGTTTTAATTTTATTTAAATTTCTATTTAATTACATAAATATCTATAACAAGAATGTTGAATGTGAAGGCATTTAATACTAATCATGTACTAGAAATTTTTGATAAAAAAAATTTTTCTGATGTTAAATTAATCTTCATTTCTTTTTTGATTATAAATTAATATTCTGTCTTCTAGCTTTTACAGAAATGGCGTAAGGCAATTTCATTTGCAATAATGCGATAGAATATTATATGACATGCTGTATAATATATGCGTTTTAATAAATATGAAGCATAATATACGTATTTTTATCGTTAAATGTTTAGATAAGTACCTGAATGATCCTATTCGATTCGATTCAATAAAAATTAACAGACATATTCAGGACATTTTACTGCATATAATTTCCTCTACATTTTATTATAACCTATTTTTTGTAAATTTTTTTATTCTAATTTTGTAGCAACGAGATCATTGTAAAAATAAATTTATATCAAACTTATGTAATTTATTTTTGGATTATTATTTCAAACGATTATCAAAAATCTATTACATTTCTTTTAATTGTGCATTTTAGAGCTAAACATAAAAATGAGGTTTGTAAAAAAATTGAAACAGAAGCTGAGTTTTCTGGATTTTTTCCCAAACCATCAGTGATTAAGGCTTCAGGAGGGAAATTAGTTTTTAGTAATGTTGATAATTCCGTAAAAGATTTAATTAAAAGAAGAGAAAGTAAAGAAGTTAATAAGTGTGATGTTGAAAGCCAACCGAGATCTAGAGTATCATCTTTGGTAGAGATTTATGATGGAATTTGGGGTGAAGAATTGAATGCCAATCTTACTCGTTTGGACAACGATAAATTTGGCCTTGAAATCGTTGGTAAGTGAATTAAAATTTTTCATCTCGTGAAATAAATGTGATTTTTTGTTTGTTTTATATATATAATTTTTCTCAATGTTTTAATAGTGTTTTGTATTTTATTTTAGTTCTTTTGAGAAGTATAACGGAAAAAATATCACTACTGACATTATTGGTTTTTACAAAACACTTAGCTTTAATTGTTCAAAATCTTTACTCATTCAACGATCTAAGTCGAATTG
Source organism: Schmidtea mediterranea (assembly GCA_022537955.1). Classification (NCBI taxonomy): domain Eukaryota; kingdom Metazoa; phylum Platyhelminthes; order Tricladida; family Dugesiidae; genus Schmidtea; species Schmidtea mediterranea. Next base: position 82,017,967 of record CM039679.1, read on the forward strand.
ACTTAGTTTCTAATTTTTTTATAGAACTCTTCTGCTCCTCATATATAACTCGAAACACTTTGTTAACACGAACGGTAGGTTCTGTTTTAAGCGATCGGTGGGTATACATAGGAAACGAATTTTAATTAATAATGAATTCCACATTTCAAAGTTAATTAAATATTTTTGATGCAAGCATTACAAATAAAACTGTAAACGGTAAGCGGTGGTGCAGAGTAATTGTTAGAAGATGGGCGAAAGATAAAAATTTTAAAGATTACAACATAGATAACAATAGGTAAGGAATAAATATTCATATACAATAAATATGGCATATGATAATCCTAACCTTTATGATGGAGTTTGTGGTTATGATTTTATCATTGACTTTATAGGTGTATTATTTATAGTGACAATTGTATTGATTTGATTTTATTATTAGTGATAATAATAAATTGTTAAACTAATAGTATAAATATAAATCGATTTACATGTATGGTATATGTTACACACACTTACGTTTTATAATATAACTGATAATAATAATAATATATTGATAATAATAGACAAAACTTTTAAATAGTATAAAGATTAGGATTTAGTAATATATTATTTAAAACAAAATAATTAAGATAATGTATCATAGAAAACATGATCCAAAAATGATGAAGGATATCAATCTACAACAAATAATTACATTTCTAACCTCGTGAATGCTGGACATCGGAATAATCCTAAAAATATCAATAATTATGTAGTACTTTTATAAACATAAATTTGTTTATGAAAAACAGATTCTTATTGAAAATGGAGGATCGCTATCATTAAAATCAAGAGCAATAAAATTTTAGTATATAAACCAACGTTTTCCTCAGAAAAATCACTCATAAAATCATATTTTCTGAAGAGTTGTAAATCAGTAGTTGATATTACAACACAAATTTAAGCATACCTATAAAACAAACGAACTCAGGAAGATGCATTCGATCACATATACATGCACATATTCTCTAATAAATAGATTTTTTTAAAAGATCTTTGTTTTTCTACTTATATAAGAAACACCAAGTTGATTCTGAAAACCCCAAATAAAAATTACGTCGTGACATTATTGCACTGCGAAAAGGTTATGTTTTCACTTTATAAAGCCTAATTTAATTTTTTTAGAGGTTTTGTAAGGTTTAGTAACTTTACGAATGTCATATAATAAATTTCGAATCGCTCATTCTTGTTAATTAAATTACTGAAATAGTGTTCATGATACTAAATACACCCTCTTCCACATTCTTGTAAAGCATTGTTTCTCAAATCTGGGTACGCGATGGAATTTTTGGGGGTACGCGGGTCTTTTCTATTATTTAAATAATTAAAGATAAATAAAAAATTTTAATTAGATTAAAATGTCTTATTAAAATTTTATTAATATAGAAAAATATAAAAATAATCTTGTTTTTTATTTATTGTTTATATGCTATTAATTTAAAAGTCGTATATTTTAAAAAAAGATATTATAAAAAATTTTAAAGCAAAGGGGTACATTATATAATGAAAATGATCAAGGGGGTATGCAGTACCAAAAGTTTGGGAAACACTATTGTAAAGGATTGCATACATCAAACAATTATATTTGAGTAAAAGGAATGAGATTATCAATTAAGGTACTCTTATGTAAAACAATCAAATCAAAGAATGCGGAAGAAAATAATTAAAACATCTTTTAATAATTTCTACAATCACATCGCTTATTTACTCTGAAATTTATTATATTTCGTTTTTTCATCTTTTTCATTCTCATTGCTTTTTCTATTTACTTTCTACATTTGCATAATGCAATTATTTTACAGATAAAGAACTCTTTTTAAAGAAATTGAATTTAATCTGAAGGCGCAAAGATGAAAATACAGATGGATACAAAAAATAGGTAATTGTAGGGCCAAGGGCTAAAGTCTTTTAGATAACAGGGAATCAACGAGATATCAGAGAATAGTAAAGTGCAACTATAATAAACATCAATAATTCATCAATTTTTATAAGTGAAAAATGTTTACAATGCTGAGATTTTGAATTTGTAAAAGAATTCATTAGCTATTTAGTTCATTCGAAATAAACCATTCGAGGATTACATTACTAAAAGTAGATGAAACGTCCAAAGTAGATATGGACAGTATTGCAATAAAAATGGAAAGAATTCGTAATGAAATCAGGTTTTTGTTTTATAAACCTTTTCTAGACAACTATCTGAGATAGCGATAGAATTTTGAATTTTCAGAGGTAATTTACTGCAACTAAAATATAACTATAGAAAGGGTAGTTTAAAACCGAAACGCAGATTAGGTTCAATAGAAGAAAATAAGAAGAAAGTTAAAACAATTTAAGTAGTAAGGAGTTTATGTGGTTAAGAGAGTAGCAATGAGTGGCAAGAGAGTAGAATTTACTATTAATGTTATTTATTAAGAGTTTAGAGATAAAGCAAAGAAAGCAACAGTATCGATTTAACCGAGTGTCAAAACCAGATGCAATTAAATGGTATCGATTTCCGAAGTATATTGCTATTCTTTCTGAAGATTCGTAATAAGCACGTAATACATAATGTTATGACATTGAATTATTTGTGTTATTGTAATTTGGTAATCAATTGTGTTAATAAACAAAGGTTTATGTTTTCTGTAGTCGGTATTTTTGTTAAATAAGACACGCTTGAAGTCAGATCTGACAAAAAGTCAAATTTTAGAACTATTAAAACAATAAATTTATTTAATTGATGTGAAATATAGGACTGACATTTAATGAATTCTAATAACTATTAAATTCGGCTCCAAAATTTATTCAGATTATTTCACACATTTAAACAGTTCATAAATTCCATCAAATGAACATAGTTAAAACATGTTTCGAAAATTTGGCCAAGTCTTTTTCTAAATTTAAAATCCTATCAAAATTTGTTAATGTTCTAAAAATACCTCCCTCCCCCCACTTTGCCGTTTGTGATCGAAGATAAAGTGAATTCATATTTTGGAAAAAAGAGTTTAACAAATTTAATAGCTTCTGTCAGTCAAATTTATTAGGGATTTCTGGTATCGTCAAAACATTATGCTGTTTAAGAAGATCTTCAGTGAGATTACCCACCTTATCAAACTGTATAGTCGGTAATTTTGGGTTTGGCAATTCTGGTTTAAGGACGCGAAAACCCATACGTGATAGGTATTAAAAGTCCTTATATTCATAATATAAATGATACTGCTATGAAATTTTGTATTTACAACAAGTGAGGTATATATTCATTTTTTAAATAATAACTTTCTGTTTTCAGAAACTTTACCCAGTAATTTACATGGGAAATAAGGGTATTTTCAAAAAAAGTTGCATCTTTTTCATCGAAGAATTTTGTATCAGTCTCACAAGATCCTTCTAAGACTCAATTTTCTGTCCACACAACTGTTTTATCATTAAACAAGAATAAATCATTTGGAGCAAAATTAGGGATATACAGTAAATGCAAAAATAGCATAAAAATCCTTTTGACGATTACATCCACAGTTCAACGACCTGTGTTAATTGATGAACTGTCATACAAGAGATAAAGGTCTTGATTCCTGGGATTTCGTAAGGATTTTTTCCCCATAACCATTGATCTTGATAACATCTTTTACATTCCAAACACTATGAACACAAGATATTTTCGGTGAAATGTCCCTGGATGAAGCATAATTGTGGTCTTTCCTTTATAAACACCAATTTACGAGACTTCGCTTACTGTATGAAACGCGAAAACTCTACATTAGAGAATGAAAGAGGGCTAAATCTTTCTAATATACATGTATTCGCTTTTCTTGTATTTCTATTGTCAAGAAATGCGGGATGAATCGACTGCAATATTTTTTTATTCCAATACTCTCCAGAATGTTCTGTCTTTTTGCTTATATGAAGTCGAGTTGACAGTGTTTCGTGCTAATCTTTAAGTTTTTCATTTTCTCCTCACTACTATCCAGAGTCCATCCACTTATATTTTCAACAAACACATTGTTCAAGCAAGAGGAAAATTCAATTATAAATTTTGATCATGCATGGCGTTTCATTTGCACATACTTCATGAGGCTGATAAATGATGCTGTGAAATTGAACTTTCTGGTACATTTTTTAAAAACCCGGTGCAAAAAATTAGATGTTCATTAATTAAAACTAATACAATAACATACATTCATTCATTGTTTTATTTTTTAAAATTTCATTTAATTTTATTTCACTACGAGTCTAAAGAGATTTTAGCCACATTAGGTGCTGTAACTTCATTCCTTCAGAAAAAGCTTATAAAATTATCAAAAATATCAAAATTACTATAAGCATATTCTTTTTAGTAAGCTTAATAATTATATGACGGATACATAATATGGTGAAGTATACTTTTCGATGCAGAGAGGTGGACGTTCAGAATTGCAAGCCTGTAGTGCATCTTTAAGATTTTCTACTGCAACGATAGGTCTAGCAGCTAATTGTATATATTTCATTCAATTTTAAATTATGGTTCCCTGCTTTATTTTCATCGAAGACATATTGATCCACTTGGAAACTCTTATTGTTGGCACCAATGTAAACACCAGCTTTAACCATCATCAGCTGATCATTTTCATTTAAAGACCTCATCATTCTAACAACCTTTTAATTTTAAATTCCAATAACAGAAAATTTCCAAATTAATTGTAGATTTCAAATTACTAAATTTACAGAGCAAGACTTAAGCAACAATTTTAAGTCTTTTTTAATAAATAATTTTTTTTTCAAGTTTTTATAATTCTAACGTTTCTTAATTTCATTTTTTTCTTTCATTTTCTATTAATTTTAATTATTGCTGTTACTTGGAGGAAAGACTATAATTTTGAATCCATTCTTCAAGTTACTAAATTTCATAGGGGATAAGGGAACAAACTGACCAAATTCTCAACATAATATCATTCCTTTAATATGTAACTTTAAAAGGTTCTGTTTTATTATTAAATTTTCAAACTATAAATTAAAACAACACCATAAAATTTTGATTTTTAAATTCACATATTTTCAAAATATCAACCATTTAATAACTAAAGATTTTTTACTGTTAAAGAATTATTATCAAAAATTTAAAAGCAAAAAATCAGCTCTAAATCAAGAAATTAGCTTTTATTATTCGAGACATTTATGTTTTTTAGAAATATTTTCCTAATATCTAAAATTGAAATAATTTTATATAAATTGAAATTTGTGAACATTCTTTTGTTGAGAGCTTTTTTTCACAAAACTCTATTTTTGACATTAATCCAATTTGTGACTTGAAAAAACAATTAATTTCATTATCTAAAATTTCCTAAATCAGAAATTTAGCTTTATACAAAAATAGTGAAAATAAAAAATATAAATATTAAATTTTTAATTAGTGAGATTACATTTCACAATCATTATGAAATAATAAAATTAATGATAAAAGGTTAAAGTAATTTAAATTTAATTAAAAGTGTTGATAGATAAATTTTGAAAATTAGGATATTAAAAGAGGCATTATTCTATCATATGAAATTTGCTTGCAAATACTAAAATATATTTGTAATAAATTCGAAGTAGATTTAATTAGATTTAATGTTGAGAGTTTCTCATTCAATTGGAACTTTTGAGGATAATGATTTATTGTAGTAGAATAGAAGGCTTGAGCATGTGGCTGTTGAGGATTGAGCAATAATGTTGACTGAAACGGTTAATGTCTTGCTTGATTTATAAGCTGTATAAAGAAATTCATAGGGTTCAAATAAAGATTCTTATTTTTTTTGAACTTGAATTGTCAGTGTCTGAGATTGTTTGCCTTGGGAATGTATCCAATAGTACATAAAGCCGAAACTTATATTTTCACAATTTTTTTTATTTATTATAGTTTTTGTAAAATTACATATCCCCAGAGCCATTTACAAACCATACGTAGATCCAACATCTTCTCTTTACAAAAGGCTACAAGATTTACGCCCCTGGAGTCTTCCACAATTCCTTTTTTGTACTCAACGGAATAGCTATTTCGCTTTGTACTCATCTTAACTTGGGTTAAAAATTATTCACTTTATAAAAAATAAAATTACGTATGAAAAAATAATCCGACTTACAAGAATAAAATACACAAACGTTGTATCTGCGCTGTCGCTCAGTTTAGACTGCGGAACAATTATTTATAAGAAGTTAAACATACTTAATAAATCAATAGCATTTTTAACGAATTCTTTTTTACACATTATTTTAACTAGGGCTTATTTTCGGGGGAGGGCTTATATTATAAAAAGTTCCAAAAATCTCCATAGGGCTTATTTTAAGGGAAACACGGTATATATAGTATTGATTGACATTAATTTGTTATACTTAAATTAAAAATTTTTAATAATTTCAATGATATGTAGAAAAACGTAAAATATAATTTTGTTTAATATAAATTAAATGAAGAGTGAATAAATACCCCGACTTTATTTTGTGATTATATACAACTAGAAATTGTTATTAGTTTATTTTCAGCGATTATCGAGATGATTGAATTTTTCAATTACAAATTAAAAATTGAATATTTATTTAATTAAAAAATTTTAATTAACTTGAGTGATCTATAATTCTATTTATAATGTTTCAATTCGTTAATATTTTTAATCTAAATTGTTAGATTATAAATTTTAATTAAAATTATAATTAGGCTAAATTGAAGCAATATTAATTTCTAGGCCAGGAAATCAGAAAGAATTCGTGACAAATTCGTTACATTACATTCCCATTTTGATACCCATCTGAAATTATAGAAATTATTTTAATCAATTATTTAACTAATTAATCATTTTTTCTTTGATGTTCTTTTGGGTTTGGGTATTCCGTAAATTGATTTTTATATCAATTTATTTCCATTCGTTTTAAATAATTTCGGATAAGTATTCATTTATTATTAATTTGTGGTCCAGGAGAATGATTTTGATGAATTTAAATAATTTTCTGTTAGCTTGGTAAAACAAATGTAACTAGTTATATATATATATATATATATATATTAAAAGATAACGCCAATAAAAAACTTTTCGTACGATTTATTTCGATAGCATAACTATCATCTTCAGGTACTCAAAACCAACTAAAAATATTATGAATTAACATTTAATTTAAACAAATTATTTTTTATTAATTTAATTTTTTAATAAATAAATATTTATAAAATATATTCAATTCACTTTTAATTATTTTAAAATTTTCACTTATTCTAATTTTTAAAAAATTAATGTAATTTAAATTTTCAATTATTTTAATAATATTAAAAAACAAACATGATTTAACGTACGTAAACTATTTAAAAACATTCAAAACATTGAGAACGCGTGATATGTGAAGCATTGCTGATTAATGTGCAAAGATTAATGTGCAAAGATTAATGTGCAAAGTGCTGTGACTACGAATGTTTTTAATGTTTTTAAATAACTTACGTATGTTAAATCATGTTTGATTTTTTATTGGCGTTATCTTTTAATTAAATCGTTGATAAATTTATTTAATTATATATATATATATATATATATATATAATATATATATATATATATATACTGCACTTGTGTCTGCAGCACAGGGATATTAGGATAAATAATAAGTAATGACGTTATTCTAGGTGCCAGAAAATCAAAATAATCAATCAAACATGCAGGCAGTCATACACATTAGTTATAATGATTTACATATAGTGGACAGGAAAATTAATTATCCCAATACAATTACATCACATAAAGTAAAAAGAGTTTTGAATATTTTTATTTTATTTAGTTAATATAACTTATTTAATTTATTAGTTTGACAACTATTTTTAACATTGTTCGACAAATTATTTAGCTTTCTCTCCTCACTATTATAATGCATAATCAAAGTCGTCAATTCTGCTACTCGACTTCCTGTTTCAATAATTCTTTTATTTCTTCGTTTATTGTATATCCGATTGCGCCATGATGACATCTGATCTACTCAGAACAAATTTGTCATAATTATGCTAAATTATTCTTCCTTCAGTTTTACTTAAAAGTTGCATTATCCAATCGTTTATTTTCAAATTTTTTTTGTACAATTTTCTTCCAAACCATTTCACTGTTAAACTTTAACAAGAGTTCGATCATTTTAACTTTTGTGTTTCATCTATTTTAATGTTCTAAGACAAAATGGTACAGGACAAAATAGTACAGACAAAATGGTACAGGACAATATGGTACAAACAAAATAGTTCAGACAAAAGGGTATGGGACAAAATGATACGAACAAAATGGTACAGGAAAAGATGGTATACGGACATAAGAATAAAAAATATTTTTTAAGTATATTAATATATGACCTAACCTTCGATTTAAACTAAAAATTACAAATGTAAATAAATTTTATTAAATATAATTTAATCAATATAAGATAATTAATTCATTTGCAACTTTTACAACTATACAAATTGTTTTTCATGAATTAAAGCAAATTAAACCCACACGTGTTCGCTTTTTGTTGATATTTTTAGTGATTGCGTACCTTTATCTAATATTTGTTAACACTTCGTACTCTTAATTAGAAAATTTCTAGGTATTCTATTAAAAAATGTAACAATATACTTTTTTAATAATTTCCAGTTTTGTTGGCATAAACAAAAAATGAAGTTTTAAAATTTGCGTACTTCTTGTCTACCAATATAGTACCACTAGGGGTACGCGTACTACACTTTGGGAAAAATTGCTTTATCTGACCTTGTTTTGACTTCATTTTCTTTTAATTTATTCCTCAATTATTCAATGCCCTCAAAATTCTTATTTTTTTTCCATTGTTTTCACTTTACCATCCAAGTATTACTTCAAAATTCATATATTGTGTAGTTTTCTGTAATCTGTTATTTCATTCTACGTTGTTAGGCAAATAAACTTTATAACGTAATAAATAATATCATTAATAAATCAGTTTTAATCTCTTGTCATGGAGTAATACTTTGCAATGATTCTTGAACTTTTGCATTGAGCTCGTTGTTTCGTTGACATATCTGACATCTCTCAAATCTTTTATCCAGGATTTTTCCTTAAACGATTTTTCATTTACTGATCCTAATGTGTTCACGATACCAATCAGTTCACGATATTGATGACATTTCAATGACTTTTTATCTTGAATTTCTAGAAGTACCTTTTATAAGAAGCAGTTATTCTCTCATTTACATTTTGCTTGTGTATTTCCATAGACCTAATTTCCTTATTTTCCATTTGATATCTATCTAAGTCAGAGTGGTATATCTTCAGTATTACGACATATTATTTTTTCGGATTATGTCTCACTGCTAACCATTATTTCATTTACAAATACATTTTTATTTATTTTTCTTTTTGGTTCGTTTATATTATTCAAGTCTACATTATTCACATAATCTTATGTTAAAGGACAACATTGGTTAGAATGAGAATCCAAAAATCAAGTTTCAAGACAAGTGCGACATCTTTTAACTGTCATGATTCGAATCATTTTGTAATATTTTTTAAACAGGAAAATATTTTGCAAATTAATGCTTCATTCTCATTTTTAATTTTGATAAATAAACAATTTACTTTAATTTTTATTTTAAAATCTTTATTTTTTCTTTTCACTTTTGATTTATGTTTTGCTTGTTTTACCTTTTCAATAATTTTCATAAAAACTATTATTTCGTGTGGGCTGTGTATTAGGTTATGTGGTATTTGTGAATGAAAATAATTCACACTATCTTTAGGTAAGATAAATTTGTAGAGCCCAGCCGAGTCTCCTGAAAGATTTGTTTTGAAACAGCGGCAGATTGTTGGTTTTACAACTGACTTTTTTCATTGATAGCCAAGTAAAGAAAATCATCAGTAAAACTATAACAACTATAGATAAAAGATTTCCCTATCTAACAAATTTGATTTATAATTATAATGAAAATTTACTACATTTACTAAATTTACCTCTCAAATGCTAAAACGCCTTTATTTGTCTTATTTCCGCTAAAAATCTATGAAAAATATTATTTTTTTAAAATTAAAATTTAAAAAAAATTCAAATTAATTTTTCTAAAATCATGAATTATGTAATTTTGCTTAGCGACTACTGAGGTGGGTCAGTAATTAAATTTATTACTTATTAATTTATTAATTAATAATATAATAACCATAGGGATTGTTATTATTTAATTAAATTTTTAACAAAATTTGAATAAAAGATTATATTACTTTAACTAATAATTTCAACTTGTCAAATAATCATTGTTTTTTGTCTCAGCATAATTTATTGCAAAAAAAATAAAGCAAAATAATTAAATTTTTATTTCGTTCAATTTATGTCGAATGAATATTTTAAAATTTTTTTTATCTTTCCATTTGAAATGCTCTATAATTACCGTATAATAACTCTATATCCAATTTAGTTTTTACATTTAATAAAAATGAATATTTTGATAAATATGTTGCATTGAATACCTGATGGGGACAATATCCTCCATCTTCGATAATTTCTCTGGAAACTTTATGGCTTCTTTTTGATTTGCGGATGCGACATCACCACGAATTTTCAAATTATGAAATGCATTCCTTTTCAAGAATCCACTTAACCATCCGTTACTAGCGATAAATTTTCTATTTTCTTTGGAACTTGAAAAAGTAGATGATTCTGATTTTTCAATTTCTTCATAAAATTTTCGCGCTTTTTCTTGAAGTATATAACCGCTTATAGGGATTCTTTTTTTTGTTAAATCTTCAATGAATATTCTGAGCGCTTGTTTTGTTTTTTCTAATATATTATCTTTTGTGTAGGATGATAATTTTGAACTTAACTTCGTGCCATCAATGATCGATTTTCTTATTGCAATTTCATTCTTCTTGATTGCTCTTACAGTCGACTCTCCTAAGTTGAAATGTTTACTAATCTCGCAAATTCTTTCTCCTTTTTGCAAAGAATTTAAAATTTCAATTTTTCTTTATAAAGAAATCGCTTTTCGTTGGTATTTTTTTTCTCCATACTAGGGTAAATTAAAGAAAAATTTATTAAGATTATAAAATAAAAGTATTAATGCACAAATAATAAACTAACATAGAAACTCATTTGAAAAACAAGGAAGATGAAGTGATACGTCGTAAGTTGTAATTTGCCAAGGGCACACTGAACAATGCACTTGTACTATAGAAGAGAGTGGGAGAGTAAATTTACATGGATGTTCAATATCGAATAGCACCGGCCTCATTCTATTAGCAATGGGCCGTATTTTAATAAAACAAAACCGTTTGGTCTCTCCTGTTACGCACATGTGTGTGACTCATGTTTGTGTATGTTTTTACAGGTCATTTTCAAATGAACAAACTAAAATCTAATCTTTGTACGTTAGAATATGAAAATAGTGCATGTTATACGTAATTATTTTTTTAAAGTTGAATTTAAAAAACCCGCATAACTTCAAAATCGCACAAAAAGAGGTTCTAGTGTATACATAAAATTAAATAAAAAAAATTTGAAATTGTTTCAAATTATTTAAAAGCTTATTTAACATGCAAGTGTAAAAATCGATGTTTTCTGGTTTGAAAAGTGATAAGATGTTGCAAATGAAAGGTTGTAGACACAAAAATCAAAAATTTAAACTTGAAAAATATTTTTTTATAACTACCCAGTGAATTTTCGGGAAATATTTTTATAAAAATAGAATTATCTAATAATTTACTAAATACAAAGAGAAAATATTTACATTTAATATAATTGATCTATTTTGGCTTTTTATTAGTGATATGCACTTTTTAATAAAAGAAAACCCCCTCGAAAAACCTTTGAATGTTTTTACAATGAAAATGAATCCTTAAATTTTTATAATATGAGATAAATCTTCAAAATAAATAAGCACATTAAATTTGGCGCACACCTAAAACATCGACTACGAAAAAAGAGATTTCTAAAACATTAACAGTCAAAATCATCGACTGTCAAAGACATTGACTGCAATAACATCGAAAACTGATATACGCTAAAACATGATTGTCAAAAACAATATATTAATAAAAATATTGACTACAGGTTTTCCCGTAGTGAGCATTTGACTTACCACGGTAATTAAAATTAAGTTTTATGGAAATTAAAATTTGTTGATTTCATTTTTTCTCTTAATTAATAACAATTAAAGAAATTAAATAACAGGAAATTTTAAATGAGAGGAAAACAAATTGAAATTAAAATAGTTTTGTTTATGTTTCAAACTCCGATAAGTAAAAAATATTTGTAACATTGCCTATATTTATATTTTTTATTTTTATAAATGAAATGTATGTTTTTGATAATTGATGTTTCTGAGACTTAATGTTAATGCTAGTCGATGTTTAGTTGTAAAAATTCTATTTTTTAGCAATTTGTTTTAAAGATCGATGTTTTAGTACTCGTACAAGTTGGTAACCAGATTAAATTTATCATAAAAAACTCACAAACATATTTTAAGAAGAATATTTATTAGAATTTTTTATTTTTATCAACAAATACATTAATAAAAATCATTAGTAAAGCATAGTATCTTGAAAACTGAGTAAATTTTAGCTGAAAACCTTTGACTGTATAGTTCCAGGTAGATTGAATAAAAACAAAATTATTAGATCTAAACAAATAGTCGACAAGTAATTAAATCCTCAGTACCAAATAAATGGATATTAAATTATAATAAAATTGATATTTTTTAATATTATTATGTTAAACATTTGCAATCATAAAATAATAAGTTCTTCTCATATATTCACATACATATATTCTTAACTTTATCTACTGACTATCTGAAGTAATGCATTTAAATTAAAAGTAATAATGCATCACGCCAGGCGGGCTAGACATGCTAATAATATTAACATTACAGAAAACGACATTTATAAATTGTTAAAAATGATGTTCATTAAATAATGAAAATGTGTTTTATTTATTAAATATTTATACGAGGACGTTTTGTTTAATTGCTTATTAAAATTCATCAATTTTAGGAATAACTACAAACTGAAAAAATTATACAATAAGTTAATTGTTTTTAGAGAAATATGATTTACGAAGCTGTGCATTACCGAAAACAAAATAAATATTTTCCTGAAATCTAAATATTGCCAGAATCGCAAGTATATAAATTAAATTCATATTTTTCTGGTTTTGTTTTTGCCTGATGATGAACAGTGAATCTGTCGAAATAAATCGTAAAATGTGACTTTGAATGGTGCTTCCTTTTAATTATTATAATAATTTGTAAAAATAGCATTTTACTCGACATTAAAAGTTCTCCAGAGAAGTGCTCCACCTGGTTGTGAACCCTTGATTTAAGATCATTTTATGTCCAATTTCATTACTAATATAGATAATTTAATTTATAAAAATTGGTGTAGATATCAAAATATGGGTAATCAAGAAGAAACTGAGAATAGGTTCATGAAAAAAGGAAAAATTTAGATGAATTACAGAGATAAATTCAACAATAAATAAGGAAAATTGAATGATTATTTTATCCAAATGTGATATGTATTGTTGAATTGCGCAGTCTCGATATTTTACTTCAGATTTAGCAAATATTGAAAATTATATATTTTTTTGCAGTATATTTTGTTTGGCATGTAAATTATTTAATCAAACAACATGATCAATCAATGCTTGATCAACAAATATTTTTAATTAAATAAAAAATTATTATTTTTTTATAAAATAAACTTTAATTAAAAAATAATAATACAAAGAAAACTTAAGTCACTAATCGTTTTTAAAATAAAAATTAATTTAAATTAATTTTTATGAAAAATATTTGAAAAATATTTGAAAAATATTCTGATTTAATGATATTAATGATATTAATTATATATTTAATCTTACCATCCAAAATATTATTTAATATAATTATCTTTGCTAATCTCATATAATGTGCTTACGTATTTATCTTCAATAAAAAATAAATTTATAAATATTTCCTAATAATGATATCAGATATTCGATATTTCCATTTAATCGCCAATTTTTTTTAAATATTAATAAATTTCTGATAAAATCAGAGGTTTTCTAGAATTATTAATATTGATTTTTTGTTGCATTGCAGATATTATTCTAAAATTAAATTTTGCAAAATTATTGAGAAAGATAAATTAAGTCTAAATTGAAATTAATTTTAAATTTTTTTTGAATTTTTGTGAATTTTCCATTTAATAATATTGAAAATTAAATTTTATCAACAATACCTTTTATTGTTTTGTTTACCTTTGATAAAGTGGTCAGATTCTTTTAATCCAAAAATTATACAAAGAATAGAATGGAACATAGCGTGCTATTGTGTTCTCTAAAAAAGATTTTTAATTAAAAAAAGTTTATTTCAATATTTTTATTTTTTATTATAATACTTTTGATTTGAATGCATTTTGTTAATAATATCTTATTTTTATGTAAATCATTACAAAATTCTTTACATATATACTGGAGATTCACCTCATTTTGCTATGTCTAATCTCTACTTGTCATTACTCTAGAAATTATTAAAATTATTAATTGAAAAACATATTTTAACTGTCGCATTACTATTCATTAAAAATTCAACAAATAATTTCAACTTTTTTTATAGGAATATACGTATTTTCAAAATGCAATACTTAAGTAGTACATAAAGATAGAGCAGTATAGACCTTTCAAAAGAAGTGCTGTACTTCCGAAAGTAGTATATTTAATAACTTTATCTTGTTTTAATTTAAACTCATTTTGTATTGAAATACAATAATTTTTTATTACCATTAACAATCTATAAAAACCATCAATATCATTACTAATTCATAGTCAAATAATAAAAAATTTCTAATGTAATTATATAAATATCTAGAAAAAATTTAATTTAATTTCAAATTTCTTAAATTATTGACTTTTAGAAAACGCTGGATTTTAATTTCTTTGATTTTGATAAAATTATTTTTTGATTTTTCAATATTTTTTAACTCATTTTGTTAATGTTTTCATATATTTTATTGCAGTCCCGTCTTATGTCATTAAACAAATTATTTTGATGATAATAAAATTTTAGTATATATATACATACATTGTTTTACTAATATAAATTTTGTTTAACTCACTTTGAACTAGACTCAGGAAATTAAAAAATATAGCTATGATAAGAGCTTAGTAACCTAAGGCCATGGGCCTTATGCTATACAACTTTTCAAACCGGATTATAAAATATTCCTATTATTTATTTATATTTATATTTACATATACAATGTATTTAAAATTTAGTTTTGTTAAAATTTTAGTTTGTTTTAAACGAAATGTATTTTATAGAAATTATTATCGATTGTAATTTTTCATTAAATTTTGATTTGTTTCTTTTAATTATTAATTTACATTTTCAATATAAAAATTAAAAGTACTAAAGAAAAATTGTAAATTGTATTTCCGAAATAGATTTCAAATGTTAGGATTTTAATTACATCAAAGTGCCTGGAGAAATATTTATTGAAAATAAATTTTCATTAGTAAATGTCCTAAAAAATGATAAACAATTTAATTGCAAATGATATTAATTTATTTTTGTAATGAACTTTCGTCAGAAAGAAAATCCGATTTATTAATATTACATCTATCATAAATTTTAGCAAATTTAAAAGGAATTTCTTTTCAATTATAATTAAAACAAATCACATTTTAAAGTGCAAAAAATATCTTTATGGATATTGCATAGACATTAGATTTTTAGTTTGGTTTAAATAAATAAAAAATCTGCAGAAATTTCTAAATAACGCTGTTGCAATTTATTTGACAAGGCGTCTGTTAATTTTCCGTGGCAATATATAGTTAAAATTTATTCAAGAATGATATTGTATACATGGAAGTAAAAGGATTAGTGAGAGCAATATTCAGTTGCGTGTTATGCAATTTGGAGTCGCTGTATAATGTATTATTAGGCGCTTTGAAAAACGTTTTCAGAAGTTTTCAAAAATTATATTATTTATTTTAAAAGAGTTTTAATTCAATAACAAAAATAATTAATAATGTAATATAGATAAATAAAATTAATAAGTAATAAAAAATATATAATAAAAATAAAATAATAAAATTTAAAAGAATAACATAAAATATAAAATAATATCTATAAATAAAGTGTATATTTACTTAAAAACAAAATTTAATAAATAGTAGTAACTTATTATAAGGACTTTTTTTGTTTTTCACCTCTAATTTCATTTCATTTTTATTTATAAAATACAATGTCTTTTATAAATAATAGTAACTTTTTTTTTCTTTAAATTATTTATACATGTTAATATTAACAAAAATGATTTATTTTTGATAATCATGGACACCATTTTGCTAAAACAAATTATAATATTCTTTTGTGTTTAAAATTTTAAAATAACTTTTAAAATTTTATTTTATTTAAAATAAATTTTATAATATAAAAACTTTTAAATTAATATTAAAAGTTAGAATTTTTTTTAAACAAAGAACACGATTTTTACTTATTCTAATATTGAATAATCAATCTATTTAAAAACTTTCAAAACATTCGTACTCATAGTATTTTGCACATTAATCTATGGATCCAATGACCTTATATACAATGCTTCATAGATAACACGTTCCAAAATAATTATTGGAAGTTTTTGAATAAAATTTTAAAATCAGACATGACTATTTTACTCATGCAGCCAATATCGTGCTTACTTATTTTGGTCAATCTGTTCAATCGACAATGTTCAAGAACTTGAGCCCAGAGAAGACGGGAATGTATGATACATAAAACTCGATCCAAACTTAGTAATGAACGTATTGCGTACCTTACACTAATAAAAAAAATCTGATAGTCAAAAATTCCCAGCTTTTTACTTATATTTTTCTTATAATCTGTAAACCCTTTCAAGTACGGCAATGCCAGCATAAGTTCGGATCATCATTCTTACATACACTATTGATATTGTTTAGATTAACAATCGATTTACACTCACTTAGTCAAATTACAATTCAGAAAACATGAATTCTTGGGATTTCTAATCAACTTGTCAGCAGTCTCTTTTATCATAATTAATAAAAATGATTTTAAAAGACCATTGTTTAGCAACAATGCAACACATTTTTCAAAAACATTTTAATTGATTTTCAAAAGTAGAAGATTAAGACCATAAATCAATCCTTTCATCCTATAGAAGTAAAGGTAAATTTTATTAATTTATCATGTTTTTTAAAATAAATTTTGAAAATTATTGATTTATAAACATTTTATGAATACTCTTTTCACATGGTGGTAATAATTTCTTAAATTTCCATAACCCGGATTCTGGAGCTCTTCATAGACTTTTCGACAGATAGCAGCATGTCAAATATTGAACGGCATTGAAACTAGGAGACTTTTATTCTTATACTAATTTTTATTATCGGCAGTAGATATTCTGCAATTGTCTCTATAAGTTAACTAAAATTCAAAGGCAAATTTACATATGTAAAATAAATGTTGATTATTCGCAAAATTGAATTAAAAAATCCCCAAAAATGATTGAGAATATGAGTGAGGTTTTTTTGGTCGAAGATCGAAAAGGATTTACAAACTTTTTTCCAGTCAGATCGAGGAGAAATTTCAAAGTTTTGTGAAAATTGATTTAACTTAATTGAAGTTAAATGAAATTGTGTTTATTTTGCAAGTATAATTATCACATAATTATTAAAGCCTGACATGAAAAATAAATTCAAAACATCAAATATAAAAAGACTAACACTATTTTTTAATTTATTTTATTTAATATAAGAATTAATTTTCTGCGAAAAGCTCTAGAATAATTTGAAAATTGTCATTTTCTCTCAGTCGAGACAATATTTATGTAAAATCAACTGGAAAATTTTTTAGATTAATTATATTTACACATTTGTTTTTTTTTCATTTTAAATTATTATAATCATTTCACTTGACAAAAGTAGAGATTTATTCAGAAATAAATTTATCACAAAGTTAGGTAGAAAATATTAGCCTAAAGGGGGGAAATTGTTTTACATAAATTCAATATTTTATAAATATAAAATATTTAAAAATTTATTTAGAAATTCTAAATAATCAAATATTAAATCACTTGAAATATTATTTATTTTTAATTAAAATTTTTAATTTATATTTAAATTATAAAATTTTAAAATTCAGAAATGTAAGCTCTATATTGAATTCCGCTTTAGATATTTTCAATTAAATGCAATATTTTACTAGATAAATAATGATATATAAATATAAATAAATAATAATCGAACGGAGCATATGGGCTACGTGATAATGAAGAGAAATTTCCCATTTTAAATCCTCAAAGTCACTTATTACCTGTTAATAAATTGATGATAATCTTATTTTTATTATATTTATTATTAAATTATATAATAAAGACTTTTTTTGATTTCACCTCTGATTTATTTTTATTTTTATTTATAGTTTAAAAATATTTTGAGAACTGAAAAAAAATTATCTCATATTTAAAATAATTTTGAATAATAAGCATTATTTAATTATTAAGTTTTCTAACCAATTTAATTATATGATTATAAAATAATCAAAAATGACACAAATTAAGTGACTTGGGAAAAAAAATAAAAAAAATATTTTCTCGTGGAAACCAATTAAGTTCAAGCTGAATATGAAGCGTGAAATCCCAGATTAATTTCCGCATCACAGCAGTTAAAATTAGATTTTTTTTGTTTTTTTCAAATAAAAAATCACTTTATAGCACGATTTAATTAAATAACAAATGATACATGGTACTTTTCAGATCATTTTGTTTACATATATTTGTTTAAATATTTTGCTGCAATTTATCTGTTTTTTATGATTTGGAATTCAATTTTTATGAATTTTTCCATTAAAAACAAATTATTAGCTCATTCGGAAAGTAATGTCGTTTGTTAACATAAATTTTTCATGAAGAATTCTTTCAAGGATTAAATAATTTATAAACATATTGTTAATCAGATTCCATTATTTATTGCCAACTGAAAGAAAGGTTTTGAATCTTTCTTTTAACAACATTTTTCTTCTTACTATTGAAAATCTCCTCAATTATCTCGTACCTTCAATAATTATTATTTTTTCAAGTAAGAAAATTTCGTTTAGTCTTTGAACTTTTTCAATTTCGTCTGTTGATAACCTTTGCTTAGGATTCTCTTGTTGGAGTCACCTTTCATCACCAGTTACGATTTTTTCAAAAACTTGATCATTTTCTTGTCTAATGAGCAACGAATGAGCTCTAATTTTTTTTCCATTTATCCAGAAAAAAAGAATATTTAAAATGTGAATAAATTAAATTAAATTAATTTAATTTAAAACAATTTTCAATTGGATTACGTACTTAAATCAGAAAACGATAAAAATTAAATTTTTTTTATAAATATAGGATTTTTTAAAAGTAAAATCTGGAAAATAGTTTTTCACGTTGACAGTAATTAAATTTTTTTATTTTAAATGGATTTTATTTAGTTGTGGTAGTTTATGTGATAATGGACAAAAATTAATGTATTAATTTATTCGCTAAAACCAGGACCGGCGGAACGCAATAAGCTTTATGTAAAAGATAAAGGTGGTCTTGATACCATTTTACGAGGGTTTCTAAAATGATAACTTTAGTTTTTAAAGAATAAATTTTAGATAAACTGAGGTGCATTTTTATTATAATATTTAATTATAAAACAGCTATTCGAACACAAGTTCTATGATATATTTTGACAGTTTTCCTGTCGTTTGAAGGTAGGATAGAAAAAGACTTTACGCATTGCAGTTTTTTTAAACAAATTTTATTAAATTTTAAAAAATATTTTTAAAATTTATTTTATATAATCAATTATTTAAAAAAATTTATCAAATATGTTAATATAATTTTATTTTGTTATTTTTGAAATTTTTGAAAATTTTTAATTTTATAAATAAACATTATTATTATTATATTAAAATGGATTATATAGAGTAATATTAGAAATTTGTTACTAAATATTTAAAAATATTTTATTTATCCTCACTAATTCATTTTTATCTAGAATATGTTTAATTTATACATTATCTATGTATTTCAGGAGGTTTCAATGATAACTCTGGACCTGATTCTTTACAAGGATTTTTTATAAGTGAGGTATCAAGAGGGAAAGATAATCAAGAAATTAACGTTGGTGACATGATTGTAAAAGTAAATTCAAAATATTAATTAATAATTTTTTAGGAACAGAATTTTAATATTTGTGCAAATGAATCGTTTATATTTAAATTAGATATAAAAAGACTAAACCTTCTAACAAGCAATCAGCAACTCAAAAAACTGCCTAAGAAAAATATTTAATGTAGTTTTGTGTATAAATAAAATAAAGAATAAATAAAAATTAACTAAAACGACTAATTTCTGATATTTCATCGGTGTTTTATGGGGTCAATCAAAGTCTCAATAAATACCTCCGAAGAAATTAATACTATTGAAAAAATGGTAGATAAGCAAAGGCAATAATTATTCACAGAATTACTCTAAAAATAATTCAATAATAAATAAAAGAATTTTCACTATTTGTCAACAAATTTACAAAAAATTATACAGATAAAAATTGTGCACAAATATTTTCAAATAGTAAATATATATATATATATATATATATATATATATTTACTATTTTGAATATTAAAAATATATTTCAGTCTTATATAAACAAAGTAATAAAATATATTTAATTGCAGATAAACAATGTATCAGTTCTCAATCATTCGATGGATGACATCCGCAAAATGGTCGAATTGAGCGGAAGTGAAATAATATTTCAATACAGACCTTTGCTTCCTAAAATATTAGTAAGTATATAAACAAATTTGATGGGCCTATATTAAGTAAAGGCAAAATCTTTCACTTCTCTCAATATATTTTGCGAAACTACAATTTTAGATTTTGAAAAATATAAGAGAAATTGCCAAATGAAATTATCTAGTCAGAAATGTAATTATTTCATTCCAATTAATATTTTGTGTTGACTTTGCAGTTTGAGGTTTCACTCGAATCTTTAATAAACTATTTTCCCCTTTCGCTAGAAGAAACTTTTAATTCAAAAATCATTTTATTAATAAAAAATAATTAGAAAAGTGTCTAGATTTTCAGAACTTCGTGAGCAGATCTGATTGGATATTGCAATTTTAGAATGTGCTTTAAATTATTAAATTATGCAAAATGTCAATAGCGTTTTTGAACCAAGTTATTTATGAAAGTAAAGTAAATCCTAATTAACCTTCTTGACGCGGCAAGCGTATGTAACCAATAGCTGCGAATTAGCACTTCAAAACGTAATTCAAACTATTTGTTTGGCTGAAGTGAGACGTTATCCTTGAGGTGTTACCCTGACTTTCTATTGTAAATATTTTAAATTTAATAGAAAATGGAAAAAGGTAATGTTGTAGTAATCAAAATAATAGGTATTTATAATAAGGTATTAATAATAAAAAATAATAATAATAAAACTAACAAATCTATCGAAAACGATTTATATATTTTGTTTTAATTCAATTCATTTCGCCGCTTTTACAGTATTTTGATAAGGAATACATAATAAAATATAAACTGTCAAGAAAATTATAATTTCCTAATAATATTGTATTTTTTTGAAAAAAAAGAAATTTTGTTTCAGAAACTTTCAACATGAACATAATAACTATAACTTATTTCATTAATACACAGTAAATCTAAAATTGCTCAACATTGACTCTTGCCTGGAGCCACATCGAAGTCTGGACAAAATTATCTGGTTTTAAACATTGAATCTTTTAATTTATACCTCTTAACCGGAATTTAAAATTTTTGTACAATTCAACACACTTTCATTTTGTAATAGTATTCGATATTGACCTTTTCTGCCGTCAAGTGATGACCTATTTAAGTAAATGGATTTATGTTTGACTGTTGAATTAGCCTCCTTCATGTTATAAAGTATTTTTTCTATGTATACAGTAGGTAGATGTGAGCCATCTAGTACATTTTATTCTGATTGACTGACGGAAATAAGATGAGTCATCACTGAGATATAACGAAGACAAAAACTAATCATAAGACGAGTATTTCTAATCATGAAATTATATTTTTAAATTCAACTAATTAAAAAGATTTATAGTTTTTAATGTCTTGATATGGTTTTATTATGTCTTTATTTTATTAAAACAAATACAAAATCTGGTTATTACATATAATTGAAATACATAAATAATATACATCGAAATCCCAGAACAAGTCTAGCCCATTCAATTCATCATATTAAAGAAAACATATCATTTTAATTCACTTATAAATAATTTATTATTTTATGGTAATATTTAAATAATTTTTGCTAGTTCATTGCTTCGATTCAATATTAAGTTGATACAACATTGTAACAATTTACATAAAACTTTTTTATATTGTTTTACTTAAATATTTTAATGAATTATGATAAAATTTATTAATTTGTAACTATCCAATTTGTTTTAAAATTACTTCATTACAAAACATCTCTACAAAAATCATTAGAACCCAAACTGCTATTATTCTATCATAAAAAATACATAAATTTTGGTCTGATATTGTTTTGATCATTTGTTTTCGTATGATTTTTATTATGTTTTATTGCAATATTCATTCATTTAAAATGCAATATCGATGCAATTTATTACTCAAACATCGAAATTATGAAGAGGTCATGCATACATTAACGTTATGTACATCATAGCTAATTTTTCAGATTTCTGAATATCTTCAGTTTTCACATTTTTAATTTCAACATATTTTTAGAATCTTTTAAACAAAATTATAAATTGTAATTGCATTGGTTACATACATAGTATAAATACGATGACAACTTTATTCATTATTTCGACATGCAAACCAAATTTATGATGGTGAAGAATTATAGCCATATTTTACATTTTCTTAGGCTTTCTATCACTAATAATTTTGCAATGCCAATCAAATTAATCAATACCCAATTTTGATACTTTACTCCCAATAATATCGGATGCAAATTGTAATTAGTAAACGAAATTCTAAATACAATGAATATCAAGTTAAGAAGCATTAACCACATATATCTTAACAAAGTATTATATTACTAATAACGTAAAAAATTTTATTGACAACTTTCATTGGTATACAATTATCATTATCTAAAGATACAAGATCAATTCAGATGATGCCATGACTCCAATTTGGAAATTTAATAGTGCTAGAATGTTATTTTAATAAATATTTTCATAAAATATCTGTGTTTTTTTTGTGTAGATTAGTTTGCGTCAGGTTTTTTATTGATTTATTAGGCGAATTAGTTTTCTTTTTATTGATTTATTATGTTTTTACCCCCCTCTTTACTCACATTGTACCCACTTGATACCCATCTTTTACTAATTTACACATAGTGCATCAATTTACTCACTTGAACCACAATTAGGTATTTACACATAAAATATATACTTTAAGTTAAAATTAGCTTATAAAATATATTTGAGTCCAAAATTTAAGTAGAAACTTAATAAATTAACTTAATATTATCATTAATTAGTTTATGTTATCCACTTTTAATAATTTAATAGTAAACATTAATATTCTTCAGTTATAAATGTTGATGACACACATGATGACAAAATCGTTGATAATAAAATTATAATAGACGAAAATAATGTTAATGTAATAATAATAGAAAGTTAAAGTATAATAATAGTAATAATAATAATAATAATAATAATAATAGTATTAATTAATAATATTAATAGAAATCTGTTGAATAATACAGATTTTTATTTTACATTTGTTGTATTACTTAAAAAATATACTTTTTACAAATAGATTTGATAAATACAGAATTACTAATATCAATTATAAATTTTCTGCTTTCTGAGTATCTTCAGCTTTAACATTTTTAATTTCAACATATTTTTAGAGTCTTTATAGCAAATTTCTGTAATACATGGATAAAATAATGTTTCAAAACAAGTGGAAGACTAACAAAGACATTGCAATACAAATGCATAGTTAACAAAGACATACCTAATTAATACATTAAAAACGATAAATCTCTATATTAATATATTTTAGAAATATATTCGCAGATGAAAATTCTAGGGTTATGTTTCTCCACAACATATTAAAACTAAGCAGTTATGTTAATTAGAAGTATACATTCGCTCGTTAAATATATTAAATATCAAGCTTTCAGTTTTGACTTAACAGTATTAATAATAATAAAAATAATAATAATATTAATTGATAATAATAATACTAATAATAATAATTTGGTGAATATTACAGATTTTATTTTAAATTTGTTATCACTTATAAAATATAATTATATTATTCTATTTGATAAACACAAAATTACTTAGACCAATTATATTTTATGAGCATTTTTTTTCACATTAATTTTAACGTATTCATGAATATAGTATATTTCCAACATACTTGGATTATGTTAGTCCATGATTCACAATGTACATGTAATAAAAGTGCATGTTTAACAAAGACTTGGCTAATGAATATATATTAAAAACTATTGCTTTATTAATTGATTCTAGAAATATAGTTATGAAAAAATACTTTACAAATTGTGTTGATTGAAAGTATACCTGCGCGCATTTAATATATCAAGTTTTGACTAAATAAAAAAATTATTTTGACTCCCATCATTCAATTTCGATGTGTTGATGTTTAAATGGATGAGTTATTTGTTTTTATTTTTAAATATAATATCTTTACACTGTATTACATTTTATTTAAAAGCTGGTCGTAGGCAGCTGTAATCTTGCTAGTCTGCAAATAATTATTTTGGTAGTAATAAACATTAATTAATTTAGTGTCTATGATGTTTTGTAGTTTCCGCAACTAAAAGTTGTGTAATATGTAATTACCCGACAGACTAGGCTTAATTTGTGCAATGAAGCCCAGGTACTTTTTGATCCCACGTGGTCTAGCAATAATAAAGCATAAACTTCATATTGTCCTCTATTGTCGTAAATTTTTATTGTGTTTTTAACTATATTAGGTTAAATTTTTATTATTATGACTCTTAGCCTCTAGGTTTTTAAATATTTGATTATAAGTTATTTAGTCCTTTATTATCCAAAATAAATAGGATTTTTAACGAAAATAGGTATGAAATATAAATGTCTTTAAATTAGATCACTTATTATATGTATTTTCTTAAAAATTGTCTAGAATTTTTCTTCTAGCAGTAAAACAAACACACATATTTCAATCAAAAAAACCCCATGTATGTCATAAATTAGGTGTATTTTCTTAAAAATGGTCTATAAAAATTTTCTTATATCGTTAAAACAAACACACATATATATCACACGTGTATATCATAAATTAAGTGCATTTTCTTAACAATCTCAAACTTTACATAATACTTAACCATTTTGATGATTTAACACATAAACACATATTATTAACCATAAAATAAATATTTCATAAATTTATATAAAAATAACACATATTTTCATTAAACTTTTTTCATAAATACTATCACATATCATGATTTAACACACATATTTTGAGCCATAATTATTTTTTTTATATTTATTTACACTCATTTTCTTAAAAATATCGAATTTTTCTTTAACTTATACACACATTTACACTTTTTCTATTCCTGTCTACCATGGACCACAATCTCATCCCTTTAAAATAATACCTCATATGCTCGAAAAATCTTTACTTATGTTTTATACACACACATATTTCAACCATGAAACACACGCGTATCATAAATAACACATATTGTTATTAAACCAGCCATTTTTTTCTAAGTTTAAAAATACAAATTTTTTAGAACAAAGACAATGACTCATCAAAAATTTTGAAGGTCATTTAAACAAAGGCAATGACTCATCAAGTGTTCTCAAGGTCATTAAAACAAAAGCCATGACTCATCAAAATTTTCTCAAGGTCATTTAAACAAAGACCATGACTCATTCAAGGTCATCGGATGACTCATCAAAAATTTTCAAGGTCACTCAAAATTTCTCAATGTCATATTATTTTTAAACATTTTTTAATTTTAATTTACTACTTATTTTTATAAGTAGTATATATTTTGTAAATTTATTTTATTTTTATTGTTATTATTATTATTATTATTAATATTATCATTATTATAATTATTATTATTATTATTATTACTTTTAATTATTCTATTATTACTTATAAAAACTTTAATTATTATTATTATTATTATTATTATTATTATTATTATTATTATTAATATTTTTATTAATATGCTCATTGCTTATAAAAATTTTATTAATACTTATAAAAACTTTAATTATTATTATTATTATTACTTTTAAAAACATTTATTAATATTATTACAATTACTTATAAAAACTTTATATTAATATTAATATTACTTTTTATTATTTATTATTACTTATAAAAACTTTTATTATTAATATTATTATTATTACTTTTTAAAATTTTTATAAATATTATTATTCTATTATTACTTATATAAACCTTTATTATTTATATTATTATTACTTTTTATTAATAATAATAATAATAATATTAATATATATAATAAACAACTATATAAAAAACAACTACATAAAAAAACAAAAACAACTACATAAAAAAAACAATGAATTATTAATAATACATTAAAATATATATATTGTTTTTTACATGTAAAACATCTATAAAAATATAAAGTTATATTTCGCGTTTCGTCACACTGCGGCTTTTGCATGAAATAATAATAATAATATTATAAAAATGTAAATTATAAAAATGTAAATTATTAAAAATTAAAATTTTAAAAATTTCATCTAAATTTCATAATAAAAAATGAAAACTATTACAAGTTTTCCAAATAAATAAGTTTTCAAATTAACCAAAAACTGCTTTTTAAAAAACATTTATTAATCAGATAACAACACGTCATCAATATCAATGTTACCTTCATTAAAACCATCGAAAAGCTGTCCATAATCTTCATTATCGCTGATTTCTGTAGAGTCATCAAAACTGGGGCTCGAACCACCGAAAAGCGGCTCATCCAAGAAATTAACTTGGTCACTATCTATTGCATCAACCCCAAAATAATGCCCAAATGCGATACTGGTATTTTTCCCCACTCATAATCGCTTATCATCGTTATTACTCAAAGCGATTTTACTGTTTTTAATTGTGTACAGCTGATGGTTCTTCGTCCCTATCCTACTTTGAGGTACTGTGAATACTACATTTTTATTGTAGCAATCTAAATACAACTGACGTTTGATGTCAGTCCCCAACAACTTCACCCCTTTAGCCCTCATTGTATCAGATTTGCTTAATAAACTATAGCACTTGGGTCTTAAGAAAACCCACTCCTTATACCCGAGACCTTTACTTTCATCTTTAAATTTTCCTATCACAGAATCTAATTTCCTCGAGTATAAAGGATGTGCCGGGTCGTAATTTGAGGTATCTAAAAGGTTGTCTCTTATCATTGCCGGCAAAAGAATGTCAAGCTTACAGTGCTTAACCTCAAGAAAAAACGAATCAGTGTCGCCGGCAACGATATTAATATCACAGTTAAATTCTGATCTATATTTTGCCAATTCATTATATTGTAATTGGTACATCCGCAGCTTAGACAGGTCTAGTACTGATTGGCCAATGTAGCTAGGCCTGTCTAAACATATAGAATCTTTGTTCAGATAAGCAGCAATCAAATCATCCACTATTTTAATGGACTTTTTGAAAGTCGGTTTTGAAGCATATACAATCATCTTTTCAGCTGAATTGCATAGCCTCAAATTCATCCGTTTTTTCAAATTCTCAACGGACTTCCCATATAGACTATTATTAAATAATTTATACAAATCTCTATGAAGCTCGCACTTTGAGTTTGAGCGTAAATCTGTATTTCTTTGTATATATTTTTTAAACATAGGTGCTTGTTTAAATTTAATTGTCCTATGAATACACTCAACTTCCGCACCCAATTCTATATACAGCTTGAGAAGTCTCCAGTGAAGAACATGGTTCTTCTTACTGTAATGCGTGAGCATTAACTTCTCAACTTTCGAATTGGGCGGACACATTTTTTCCGGAGCAAGCGGAAAGTCATTCAAATACTGATGCACACGCTCAGGGATATTGATGTCAACTTCCATAGTATAACCATACGGAAGGAATTCAATATTCGCATTCACAAATTCACTCAGCACATCATTCAGATTATCATGCACCCAAACAAAATCACCATACGGAAGGTTTTGGCTAAGTGCCCAACCATATAAATTATTAATGTCTATATACAAGAGTTCTGTATCTTCAGAACTTGCAACATGATGTTTGTTAACAAATGTTAACCCACCCCGTATTCCACCCTCATAGAAATTAAACATTTCCATGTCCTGCAGAAGTTCTATGAGTTCCTTTAATGTCATGAGAGCGGACGCCCATGACATACCAGGAATTCCATAAAAATTCAGAGGTTCTAAACCATTGTAAGCAATAGCCTTTGCGCGAAATTGCTGAAAATAGTCTGCAAGGAGGAATAAGTCTAATTTTAGGTAAGTTAACATGTAGTCTAACATTGTAGTGCAATTTTGCTGTGTCCAAATTAGTTGGGCGGTAGCTTATTCATCATCAGATACAGAATCCCATTTTGGAGGTAGTTCATAAGTCGATTGAAGAACCTCTAGTGATACTGCAAAATCATAAGGAAAGATACCCTTTGCCTTAACTATAAGACTATCAAAAGCAGAACAAGTTAGAGGTAGATCAGTAAGAGTTTTCACTGCCTTGGCTAAAGAGCAATTTACAAATTGCATACTATCTATAAATCTAACAGCCAGTTTCTTAATATTTACAATCAAAGATATGAATTTCTCAGTTGTTGTAGGAATGATATTTAATTTCCAAGATGGAAATTCATTCAAACCATACTTTAAAATATGATGAAGGTCATACCCTCTCAAATTATGAAAGACGATAGGTAACTGTTTACTTATTTTCCTATTAATATCACAGTTACGACAGGCAGCACCAAGATACTGACCTGTAAAATGATCATGGTCCTTAACCTTATTTCTAATAAGTTTTTTACAAAGATAGCAAGTTTTACATGCGATGAACTGCTGTTGCTCATTAGATGTAAGATTATTCATAGGTTTTTTACCATGATTTTCATAATACGGTAGGACAATTGTGACAGCAATTTCCTCTACTTTCTTTAAAAATTCCAATACACATTCCAAGCCTATAAAACTGAAATATTGTGTAGTATTTGTGTAATTATTTATTAATAATAAGCCTGCTGATATCGGCATGTGTATTTGGTGATGTTTTACATCTTTAGGCAAAACAGCCTCAAAACCCGCATAAATTACGAATGGCGGGTAATGATTTTTGAATAGTTTTTAAATATCAAGTTTTTATTTTCAGGGAGCGTGTATAGGGTTGTTCCTATTTGATTTTTAGCGCACAAATCAACATGTGCCTTAAAGGTTTTATCATAATAAAAACCGATTAAACAATGGGGACACCATTTTACGCAAATTCTGGTGTTACATTCACTACTAGAATGACAATTCAGCAATCTATTTAAATTAAAAATGGCGGTATAATGAAAATTATCACCGTCTTGTAATAATAAAAGATTAATTGGGTTACCGCTGATAACCTTTGTTCGATGAATTAAGACAAGGTGAGGATGGTGAGGTAGGTAATCAATATCATTCAATTGTTTAGAAGGTGTGTTGTTATATTTAAAGACATTGATTGCCAAATTTAAATCGCTATTGTTTCTCTCAAATTTGGGGATGCTACAGAGTCTCATTGGACAATCTGTAATTGAATCGTAATTCAATTCATTCATAAAAGTAGTGTAAGAAGAAACACGCTCCTTATTCTTTAAAACTATATCACGCTTTAAAATCGATAAAACACTATTTATAAAACACGAATGATCTGTGTTTTTAATATTTACAATAGCCTTTTTACCTACTAGAGATTCCGGTGTAGGGATAAAACTATCTCCAGCTAATCGACTTACAGGATAATACGCGGTTAAAATAAAATCGATTTCGCGAATCTTAACTACGCGCCACCCACTTCCTAAATATGTGAATTTTTTGATTTTCTCATTTAACCGACTCACTCCATCAGCAAGAAAACTATCAGAAAAGACATTCGCGCTATTTGAAAAGAAATTATCTTTTATTTCCCCATCTTTTTCAAATTGAATGAGAGTTGTAAACTGTACTTTTACAGAGCTCATTTTCTTTATTTCATTTTTTAATTTATTTACAAGTTTATCCGTTAGGGCGATTTGAACAAGGTTTTGATTTTCTAAATCAAATCGAATATTTTTACGGGAACCCCTTAAGTAAACCTCTATTTCAGGTTCATCGTTTACATTTATTTCATTATTTACCAAACCCCCTATTTGATTATATTCAGTTTCGTCATCACTAATGATGATTTCTATTTTTTTAATTTTAGCAGGGATACACGACACGATTTTATCAGCAGGTCTTTTTGATTTTTTATTATTTTTAGTAACAGTTGTATTATTGTTTATGTTTTTAGTAATCTTTGTATTATTTGTGTTGTTATTATTATTATTATTAATAACATTTTTCGCATTAATCATTTGAAATAATGCCTTTTTATTAATTTTAAATTGATTTAAATGGCTAGAGTGTTTCTTATAAAACTCTAGATATTCAATGTCTTGGGCGGTATCGCATTTAGGGCAAATAAAAAAGTCGATGCCATAGAATCTATGAGCATAGTAACTTTCCATCGCATTTAGGGCAAATAAAAAAGTCGATGCCATAGAATCTATGAGCATAGTAACTTTCCATAGTCGTATGGCATTTCTAGTTATGACCAATTCAAGATTGGCAATAGTTTTTATACAATCGACCTGATAAATATGTAATTATTATCAAATGTTTATTATTATTTAAATCATATATGAATCAAATAATAATATATAAATGATGATAATTATTAACTATGTAAATATTTTAATAAAATTAATATTTCAATTCGTATTATAAATCCGATATTTCTATTATAAAAAATAAATCACATATTTCACATGTTCTCGTAAAATAATTTATAAAAATTAATATTCGTATTATAAATCATATATTTCTATTATAAAAATAAATCACATATTCATATTCGTATTATAAATCATATATTTCTATTATAAAAATAAATCACATATTCCTATTCTTATTATAAATCAGATATTTCTATTCATATTATAAATCAAATATTTCAAATCATATTTCTATTATAAAATAAAACGCATGTTTGAATAACATCTCGTAAAATAATTATAAAAATTAATATTCGTATTATAAATCATATTTTTCTATTATAAAAATAAATCACATATTCCTATTCTTATTATAAATCAGATATTTCTATTCATATTATAAATCAAATATTTCAAATCATATTTCTATTATAAAATTAATCACATGTTTCTATTATAAAAATAAATCATATATTACTATTCTTATTATAAATCAGATATTTCTATTCATATTATAAATCAAATATTTCAAATCAAATTTCTATTATAAAATAAATCACATGTTTGAATAACATCTCGTAAAATAATTTATAAAAATTAATATTTCTATTATAAATCAGATATTTCTTATTACAAATCAAATATTTCAAATCATGTTTCTATTTCAAATCAGATATTTCTATTCTTATTATAAATTAATAATATTTAAAGTATTATATTATAATACTTTACATAATATTAACTTATACTCATTAAAAATATTTATATTCTTATAAATTAAGGATAAATTATACTCGTTAAAAATATTAAAAAATAATAAAAATCTTACATTTTTTATATGAAATCACATCATCTTCCCCAGAAACGGGGGCATCCATAGAAATGTGGGCATCCCCAGAAATGGGGGCATCAGCAATAAATGTTTCATCTTCCCCAGAAGCGGGGGCATCAGCAATAATCAATAAATGTTTCGTCCAAATCTACTAAAATGGTTTTTAAAAAATAAAATATACATTAAAATTTACCATCTTCAATAATCATAATATCCTCTTCGCTATCACTAATAATAATTATATCGTCGATTACAACATTCTCTAAAATTATATTAAAATAAATAATATTAAAATTTAAAATTACCATTTTCAAATTCGTTAACACCGTCAATTTCATTTTGGATTTCGGTTATATTAAACACATCTAGAAAATATAATAATAAAATTAAAAATTAAATTAAAAATCCTTACCAGTTTCATTCATCAAAAGTGCTCTTAAAATATTATTGTTTGGCATTTTGGCGCGAAAGTTTTGAAATTAGAAAATTTTGAAATAATTGTGACAAATTTAGAATTTGTCAATGTTTATAAAGAGAATAATATTTTCAGGATTTAGCCAATCACATTTTAGCAATACACACATATAGGTGAGAGATTTTTACGCATGCAGTCTATACCGTGTAGGCATGCGTTCTTTGTAAAACACATACAAACAAAAGTATGTATGTGTTTTCTTTATTCAGTCTTGAGCCTGTATGCATGCAGTCATGCACTTATCATGTGATGATCACGCACTTATCATGCACTGTCTTTGTGATCATGCATTAGCTTATTAACATTAATTAAACACATAATAATAATATTTATAATAAAAATAATAATAATAATAAAAATAATAATAATAATAATTAAAAAATATTAATAGTTAAAAAATATTAATAGTTTAAAAATATTAATAATCAAAACATAACAATAATAATAAAACATAACAATAACAATAAAACATTTATTAAACATTTATTAAACATCAATTTGCTTGGATAATAACCAAGCTAAACAATGTTGACAACATGTTAAGGTCCATGGTTTTTGATACATAGTTTTATTATACACAATAGGTTTACCCATTGTTTGCAGTTTCAAAACTATTAAAGCCGGATAATAGAAACCCATGGGATCAAATACAAATATCTTGCTAGGTTTCATATATATTGCTAACCAATGTTCTCCACCGAGATGAGATGATTGAGTATTGACGATTATGGCTTGATTATTACGTAAATATGGAATTTTATCAAGAGGAAAAACCCTTAAAAATTCATGTCCTAACTTTTGTTTTCCAATTCGATTGACCTGAACAGAACTACATCAATAATATTAATAATACATTTAAAAACTTAATGACAAATTATCATAAATTATCTATACATTTATACCATTCAAACCAACAATGTTTGTTCAAACCAATAATGTTCGTTCAAACCCGCACTGTTCTGTTTGCAGTTATTTGAACCTCATTTTCAAATACTCCATATATTACAACATGTACCGGTTCAGTTGTAGCTTTAGCAAACTTTATATCTAATCGTAAATTTCCATTTTGAGGTAATTGACTCTGATTTAAATCAAAATCGGGTGCAAAAACAAATGTAAAGAATGGATATTTGGTTTTAAATTCTTCAAGAGTTATACCACAATTAAGGTTTTTATCCAAATAACCCATATTTCTCACTATACTCTGCATATATGTAGCACAATAATTATCATTATCGAAATCTTGAGTATATGTTTCTCTATAATCACTATTTTTTGATAAAGTTAGCAATGTTACTCCAAATTTTTTGAAAATTGAGCTCGATGTTAAGTATGATCCATTAAATTGAGATTCAATTTGAAATGTTACCAATATAAAGTTGGGCATTCTTCTATCTCCAAATATTTGTTCCTTATAGAAAGAAGCTGAACCTTTAGCAATAGCAAATTGAACAATTTCCTTTGTTTTCAATGGATATATTGCATGCTTAGAATTAAGCCCCGGCTAATACAGAGGGCTCAAAACGAACTCTTCTCACCAATAATTTTGCATCAACTAATTGAAGAATTGGTGCTGTGCTAGTACTTGTTAATGATAATGCAGAATCAGATCTTTTCAATCTAATGTGTACATTAACACCTGGGAATAAATATTTCGGTTGATCCATAAAATCTAGTTGTAATGATGAGCACATGGTAAATAATTTCGAGCCTTTAATCCACTTTTTCCTATCGTCATCACTACCATAACCCATAAGAGTTAAACATGTATTTTTAGTATCGCTATTATAATTTATAATAGTTTCGATTAGAGCTTTGTGAATATATGTACTGTTACCACCCTCAATCTTGATATTATTAAATCCGAGAACTGCATCTTTAAAAAGTGTATGAAACAAGAAATTGTTTGGTATTACATCACTAGGTTCACCCAACGGTTTTCTATCTTTATCTACAACTTTAATCTGAACAGTTAACAATGTATCATTCAAATCTAGATATTCAGTTTGGGAACCATTAATATAAAATTCAATATCAGTTCTACTATCCATAATAAAATTCATCGGGAATACATCTTCAAAGGCCCCCATTTCAATTACTGCTTGGGGATATGGTCTATCAAATAAACACAATTCAAATTTTCCGCAAATCATTTTTGAAATATAGTTCCATGTCCTTTCATTTGTTTGTTTATATTTTTATGATGTATTTTATGTTTTTGAGCCGGTGCAGGTTCTTGTTTTTGAAACATACCTGCAACACTAGGTAGAACTTTCCTTAACTCGGATAATGCATTTGATTTCAGCGATGGTAATATTTTCTGCTCATTCATTATCAAATCTTTAGCAGTTTTCATACCAAAACTACCAAGGCGTTTAAGAATAGGAAGTTCAAATCTACCAATTGTTCTCAACCATCCTGATCCATACTGTTTACCCAATAAAATATGGTAATTCGCCACCACTTTGGCTACCACTATACATACTAATAATATCGTTATTGGCCATTTAATTTACGAAAATGTAATGTCAAATGAGTTTTTGTATCTTTACTAAATTCAATAAATTTACCGCTATCATCACGAATATTTATTTCTATATTGTTTATACATGATGTTGATACCGGTAAGTACATGGGATTATCGATATTTATATTGACAACTTCATCCTGGTCATGTTTATCAACCCAAACAGATTTCAATAGAGGAACCAAAGAATCACCTACAATTATAGGATCGATGATGTTAGTATATATGAACATTTGCCTATGAAGTTTTATTATTTTTTTGGTTTGCGTACACCAAAAGCACTTGCCCTATATGTTTGCTTATCTAATCCCAATGTATTAGCCAAATTTTTATCAAATGTAACTTCACAAATGTTATTATTCAGACTGAATTTACATATTCCATCTTTAACAAATTCAATAGTTTTAAATATATGTAAACAATTGAATGAAATATATTTATGTAATTCTTCAAGTGTTTCAATATATAAATCATTAGTAAATGTAAATGTATCTTATTAGGTATTCAGTACCAGGAACAACTATGTTAAGCTTATCACTACCCATTCGCTTGTCATCCTCAATACTTTCAAACTTTATTGTAAATGGGCTAAAATCACAACTAACATTCAATCCATCTTTGAAAAACATGCCACTATTTTCATCTAAAATCTGATTCGGAATATGACAATATCGTTCAAAATTATTGATTGTGAAAATACCAATACAAGTTTTGGGAACACGTTTCTTGTGACCGATTTTACAATGACTATAAAATGGGAATGTATTGTACACAAATGTAAAGTCTTGCAAAGCAACTTCCCAATCTCCATGTAAATAAATAGGATTTTGAAGATCAACCATAAATTTACTCGCTTTACTAGGTCTTTTGATGATATCCATGAGGGTTTTTGATATCCATGCCATTTGACATAGTATTGTTTATCCTTACCCACTATTTTAGTTTTCAATATTTTCTGAATTCTGAACACTGTAGGTTTGGAAATAACTTGTAATTCCTGTTCATAGAATTTCCCTTGTATTACATTGTTGTCACTGTCTTTAATAACATACATTACAGGACTCTGTTTAGTATTAATTTTAGTAATTTGAAATACTTCATCACTCCAATTACAATCGAAATTTTTGATGAAAGGTGAAGCAGATATTTTACTAATTCTAACGTGATCACGGACTTTATATTTTGGTTTTGTAATAGCAACTGTTTTAGACCGTACTCGTGTTTTCGAGCTGATATCTACGGGTCTCAAACCATTCAGACCTCGATGTGATGAATTATTATAACTAACAAGTATTTTCGGTAATACATTTATCCATATATTATTACCTTGATGCACGAAATATTTCTTCAATCTATCCCTCAATGTCCGGTTAAATCTTTCAACATGTGCGGCTTTGTATTGAGAATGTATAGAATAATGATTTATTTTGAGACGATCCAGGATTTGCTTAACTTTACTATTGTAAAACTCCTTGCCTATAATAATAATAATAATAATAATAATAATAATAATAATAATAATAATAATAATAATAATAATAATAATAATAATAATAATAATAATAATAATAATAATAATAATAATAATAATAATAATAATAATAATACCTAAATCGGTTTGCAAATTGTCTGGATGCCCATTTTTAAACATTGAGTTAATTGCTTTAGATATTTCCTCTGCAGATTTTGTCTTTGTTGGTACACCGCGAGCAAAACGACTGAAAACATCAATACATGTTAAAATATATTTATAACCCTTGTTAATCTTCGAATACGGTATCATCTCCATCAAATCCATTTACCATAAATCATTAATACCGAATGTCTTATAAGCTCTTGTTGGAAATCTTTTCCGCATTGGTTTGTTTAAACTGTACGCAAGCTGATCTGACAACCACTTTTGCGTTTCCTTTTTCGACTTTGGGACTCTTTTCTTTAACTTTGCCACTCCTCCGAAACCTGCTTCGTCTTCTGGGTTCGTCCAAATCTTCTCCATTACAACACGATAATTTAAATTTTAATTTAACATTAGGTAATGATTGCCCCATCGTTTATTGTGATAATAATGATAATGCTAATGGTAACATTGCTCCGATAAAACCACCTTGTTGTTTATATATGATTTTTCTCATTTGCTGACGATTTTTATTATTTACTAGTGATAACAACGGCTTACGATGTTTATTCAATACTAGTTTTTTAGATTTAATTATTTTAATTTTACCTCTGACTACTTTTAATAGAATTTTGAATAGGTCATCGACAACAAAAGTTGGAAATGATTGTAAAATAGACATTCTTTTCATACTCGAAGCCTTTAACAATGCATTAAAATATAGGAAACTCCTATGATTTTTTACAATTTTAACTTTTTTCTTACTCTTTTTAATAATGTTTTTCGAAATTAGATTCATCGCAGGGTAATTCTCGGTTATTAGTTTTTTAGATGGTGTATAACTGGTTTTAGGTGTCTTTATTGTCTTTTTAATACTTTGTCTACGTTTTCTGATATTTTAAGCCTGGATTTCATAAACATTTTTTCATGTTAAAGTATTCAACTTTGTTTATATACCATGGCACCTTCTTTATTGGAAATATCTGTTTTTACCCGTAAATAATCATTGCATTGTTGTGTGAAATCAAGAAATATATATCCATGTGGGGATTTTCTAGCATCTTGAAATGCACTGATTAGAAAATTACGATTATTAGGGTATGCTTGTCGAGCAAGAAAATCAATAACTGTTGCACCTCTAGGATTCTTGAAAATAACTAAATATTGAACATTTAAATTCCTTGTTCGATGTTCGCCACCCTGATGAAATAGATTTTGAGTAATAAAGATCACAGTAACACCAACATGTCTACTGATTTTTGTGAATAAATTATTAAAATCCTTTTCTTTATTAGCTTCCTGATACAAATCATCAATAATGATGACATCATCTTTCCTTAAACGACTTGACCAGTTTTTATCGAAACCCTTTACTATTTTCATGTTTTTCAATTTACAGAAATTATCTTGAGTTAATCCATGCTCTTCATCTGCACCCCTATGCCCAGTAAATCTTGTTGAATTTTGTTTGAAATAAATTAGATTTCAGTAATTTACACACAAACATAGTTTTACCACTACCACTTGGGCCGACGATTTGATATACAGCATCATTTCTTAATTCCATTATTAATTTGTATAATTATAGGTTTTTGTTTATATTATATGATTTAATGAACTCTTCCTAAAAATCATATATATATAGCTTATTATATCTTTATTGTTTAATTATGTTATCAAATATAAATTATAAAGGAACTTTCGATGTATCAAAAATGATATTTCCAATTGGTAAACCCCAGCAAATTGTTGATAGGAGTGGAAAATACCCTATAATATTTTTCAAATCCGGCAAATGCAGAATCATGGGATGCAAGAAACCTTTAGATGTCAATAAATTACAATATAGAATAAAGGAAATTAAAATACAGTCAATTACGGTTACCATGGATATGGGTCAATCTATCAATCTATACAACATGTAAACAAAAATGTCTTTGTATGTTCGAGCCAGAATTATTTCCTGCACTGAGGCTTTTAAAATACAACCCAATGTGTGTTAACGTGTTTGCCAGTGGCAAAATAATCATATAAGGGTTGCGAAATCTAGAGTACAAAAATATTGTTTGTGACAATCAAAATGAAATCACGGGATTGGTCGATATCTGATTGGCTAATGATTGATTAAAACAACTTGCTTATTCATTTCATTTCATTTTTAAAATGGAAAATATTATGATGACAACAAGCACTAAATTAACAATGAAAGAAATAGAAAACTACGGTAAATTTATTACTTATTATTTATTAATATTATTATCATTGTTTCCTGATAAATATCAGGCCGTGATCTTAGAACGGTTGTTCTTTTTCTACCCACAACTACGATCAATAATGAAAGACCAGCCAGAATCAAGCATTCTAGATCTGGTATATGAAACAACTAATATTTGGATCTTCAATATCATAGATCAAGCTCTATGGGATATAAAGCTTGACCAACGACCTAAGGGGATGGAACCCAAATACCCCTGTATTCTGGGTTGCAGCTGCTGTGATTTTCGGTACCAGCGATATGTCGAATGGTGCCTGGCGAAATCCGTTAGGAATTTATCTAAATATCAACATTTTTTAGAAAATAAATGTTTGGTATTTTATTTTTGTTTTGTTTTGTTTTGGTGGTACTATTTTTATTTTTGTGGTGGTAACAATAATAATAAATGTTTAGTATTTTATTTTGGTAGTATTAGTTTTATTTTGGTTGTTGTAACAATAATAATAATAATAATAGTAACAATAATAATAATAATAGTAATAATAGTATTAATAATAATAATAATAATAATAATAATAATAATAAATGTTTTGTATTTTATTTTGGTAGTAATAGTTTTATTTTGGTGGTGTTAACAATAATAATAGTAATAATAATAAAAATAATAAAACACGTGATATTAATAATGCATTTATATAGATGACAAATGTATATAAAATCATATACAAACTCCATAGGTTAATTCACATACAATTTTATATATTTTGCATTCACGCACTTATCTTGCACTTATCATGCACTTAACATGCATTGTCTTTGTTATAATCATATACATAATTCTGATTGGTTAATCAGTATCTGTCAAGGGTATAAAAGCGCGTCACCACCTTATAAAGATCATAATCAAACATGACCAAGAAAATAAGTGTCCAACCAGTTCAGATGTTCCACAATTATAAAATGTATTTTTTAAAGGAGCCTATCAATATGCAATTGACAAACCCAGTCAAACTCAATAAAACTCAATTTCAATCTCTTGCTGGGACTCTCTCAATGTTAGATATCAAGGATATTGATAATACATTCAAAACGATCAATTCCAATTTAAAATGCAATGAAAATACTTTCTTCACGAGTCAATATACCAGATATTATGATGCATTTACAGAAATAGGATTCAAAGAACAGGAAAACTGGTATTTAACAATAACAATCCAAGGATATAAAGCTGATCAAAATGATGTGTTTTCTCCAATCTGAAAAATTGTTACTGCTAGACTTTCACAATTATTTTAATGTATAGTGTTTAGTGTTTAATAAATGTATTAATGTTTTCTTTGTTATTCTATAAACAAAATTATAAGTAGTTTTAAAATAGTTTTAAAAATGATGTCTGAAAATGGTAAAATATAAAATAATTAATTAATTTTTGTTTAGAATATTTAATAAACTTTTTGTTTGATAAACTCGAAGAAATAACCGGTGTAAAAATTAGAGATATGTTGACTCTAGTTGAAGCATTGAGTAAAGAAGATTCATGTTGTGATTCTGGATGTCAGAGTGATGATACTGAAATTGTTAATGATGGAGAAATTAATACTGAAATTATTAATGATTCTGAAGAAATTATTGATGATACACTTATTAATGATGAAGAAAATATTAATGATATTGAAGATACTACCAAAATTATTAAAGATGAGCCTACCGAATTTAAGAATTGTATTGACCATGTTATAGAAAATATTATGATAGAATATTGTGGTGATGAAGAATGTACATGTTATAATCAATAAATCTTTAAAAATGTAGTTTTTTATTAAAAATAATAATAACAAAGAAATATTTATTAAATTCTATGATAAACTTTATTACATAAATACAAAACAGATGCTCCAGTTAATAGTTTTAATAAAAATTTGTAAATTTTCGATATAAATATCAGAGCGTTTGGCTTCTTCGGCAATATGAATAATCGCTGTT
This sequence comes from Schmidtea mediterranea, assembly GCA_022537955.1. NCBI lineage: Eukaryota > Metazoa > Platyhelminthes > Tricladida > Dugesiidae > Schmidtea > Schmidtea mediterranea. The sequence continues at coordinate 82,058,603 of CM039679.1, forward strand.
CATCCACCGTTTGTTTCTACCCACGGATCAATTTTTGTTTCTATCACCTAAAAGATGGTAAATTAATAACAATATAAAGTAATTTACCTCTATAGATCATTGGAAATAATTTTCATAGTCAGATCCAGATATTAATATCATGTGTTTCATATACATTAATCATACTATTATTCGCATCCATTTATTATTTTCATCGAACATGTAACTAAATAACGATTGGAATGACTTCTTTCTCTCCAATGTTGGCAAATTGAGAATTTTTTCATAATCAAATGGAGAATCTTCTACAATTTTCTTGGTACGGTTTACCATGAATTTTATGTTTTTAATGATATCATATTCTTCTCTATTATTAGAGACCAGCTCATTCAACAAAGTTATAAAAAATTTAGTTTCTGGCATTTTATATTTGGAAGTGTAAAATATTTGGAAGTGTAAGCTTATTTATACTATATTCGACCAATCAGAGTCATGCAATACTAAGAAAATATGTAAAAATATATAATGGAAATGGTAATGATGATTTGTTGGCACTGTTAACTTCTTTCAATTTGTTGTCACCACTGTTAAATGGTTGTTGTAATTTCATTATACGATTGAACTGATCAGTTGTTTTATTAGAATAAAATTCTATACTATATTGAACTTGATTCAACATTTTTTCATTAAGTTTACGATTTTCTTTCAATTCGAATATTGATTTTCTTAATTCATTTTTGATAATATCAATGGTCTTATTTAGATATATAATATCATCATATAATTCGTTTTTAGCTCTTTTTAAAGTCTCATATGTATGTTCAAATCAGAATTCTAAATTACTCATTCTTTCAGATAATCTTTTGACTGGAGTTTTCAAATATCTAGGCCTATCTATCATATACAAAATATCCATCAATACTGCTGTATCAGAACATACACATCTTGTAGAATTTTTACCTTGAATGGTTACAACAATTGAGTTGACCATATTAAAAACTAATATTATTATTAAAATTTCTTTAATAATTTTCAAATCTATATAAATTAATATTTATTGTTTATAGCTAAAAGGTTGTGTGTGTGTTTAACTTTTCATTGGTCTAAATTAGTATAAAAGTAATTGTTATTTCAATTTTTATCATTATAACGGATGTACCAAGCGCAGTTCAATCTATGATTGAAATTAAACATTATGGTAATTAATAATTACTATATATTATTAATAACTATTTGATAGATGATTATTTTAAAGTTATTAAAGAACGACTGGAATTCTATTATCCAGAAATAAATGAAATATTGAAGAATAAACCAAAATCTAAAATTCCAGATTTAGTCTTTAATTATACGTCAATATGGATATTTACCGTAATCGACGAGCTCCTATGGGATGTCAAGAAAAACAAAATGGCAAAAGATATGGAACCTGAATATCCATGTGGTGATAGATGTCATTGCTGTGCAGCCCGTTATCGAAAGTATGTGGAATGGGCTTTGAATAAAGCTCTTCGACAATATTATTATAGTAGAATTATTTCTTTATAATAAAAGTTTTTATGTATATGTCTTGGTTTTAAATTATATATTAATAATAATAAAATAATAATAATAATAATAATAATAATAATAATAATAATAATATCAATAAAAATAATAATAAAAATAATAATAAAAATAATAATAAAAATAATAATAAAAATAAAATAAATTTAGAAAATATATACTACTTATAAAAAATAAATTGTAAATTAAAATTTAAAAATGTTTAAAAATAATATGACCATGAGAAATTTTGAGTGACCTTGAAAAAATTTGATGACTCATCCAATGACCTTGACTACCTTTAAATGACCTTGAATTTTTTTGATGAGTCATGGTCTTTGTTTAAATGACCTTGAGAATATTTGATGACTCATCCAATGACCTTGAATGAGTCATGGTCTTTGTTTAAATGACCTTGAGAAAATTTTGATGAGTCATTGTCTTTGTTCTAAAAAATTTGTACTTTTAAACTTAGGAAAAAAAATTTTTGCCGGGGGGGGTATGTGAGCTAGATGGCCGGTATCCCACTACTCATAATTATTTATTTACTCATATTTTCTTAAAAATATCGAATTTTTTCTTTAATGTTGTTCATTGTACACAAAAACATTTTCTATTCCTTGCATACCAGGATCATATTAGTAAACCTTCAAAAAAATGTTTAAAACACTGTAAAATGATACCTCACATGCTGACTATATTTTTAATTAAATTGTATACATACACACAAATTCATTTTTCGACTCAATATTGAAATAATTTTATAATCTTTACATCGAATACTTTATTGAAAATTTATTTTATTTTATATAGAAATAATAATAATAATAATAATAATAATAATAATAATAATAATAATAATAATTATAAAAGTAATAATGATAATTATAGTAAAAATAAAAACAAAAATAATAACTTTATTAAAAATAATTATAATAATAGTAATAATAGTAATAATAGTAATAATAATAATAATAATAATAATAAAAATAATAATGATAATTATAGCAAAAATTAAAAAAAATAATAACTTTATTAAAAATAATAACAATAATAGTAATAATAATAATAATAATAAAAATAATAATAAAAATAATAATAAAAATAGTTATAAAAATAATTATTATTATGGCACTACTTATAACAAGCAGTAAATTATATTTTAATTTTTTTAAAAACAATATCACTTTGAATTTTTTTTGAATGACCTTGAAAAATTTAGAATTGCCTTGAGAAAATATGAGGGCTCATTCAATGACCTTGAATGAGTCATGGTCTTTGTTTAAATGAACTTGAGAAATTATGATGCCCCATCCAATCACCTTGAATGAGTAATTTACTGTTTCCAAAAATTTAGTTAACCTTGAATGAGTCATGGTCTTTGTTTAAATGAACTTGAGAAATTATGATGAAAGAAATAGCTCTCCCACTTTTCCAAAAAAAATTCCCAAAATATTTTCTAAAATTTGAACAATTATATTTAAAAATTATCATTTGATATTTAAAAAATAAAAGAAAACGATTTTAACCAATTAAGTTTGGAGTAATCGCATGATTTCATTTACCTAATTGTCAACGAATGACATATAATCTAATCCTCTAAGCCCCAACACAACAACTTTTCCACGCGAAAATTAATACACCGTGCCTTTTCAGTAAGGAATGACATGCTGGAAACATTAGCATTTTCTCTATAATTCATATTTGATAAAATGTTTAATAAATTTTATTTCTTATCTCTATAAATATGATTTATACATGAGTTCATTTAATTAATTAATATAAACACAATATCACATAAAACCCTTTTGAAAATGTAATTAAGAAATAATAAGTTTTATTAAATTGTTTGTCCTAGTGGTCTGGAAAATCTCATTTGCATGCATTGTATTTATTGCATTTGTATTTATTTATCAAAAATTGCATTAAGGTCGTGGGTTGATGCAATAAGTTTTGTAAATTGTAAAATATGAAATTTATCTGAAGATTCGATAACAATTGGATCAATTGATTACAAAATGATGATGTTATAAATGTTGATAGTTTATATAAAGAAACTATTAAAGAAAACCATTTCAATGATTTATCTAAAAGAATCGATAGACATGTTGGTTTAACAGTTAATTTTAGAACTTCAAATCTGTTACATCCAGGTGGTTATCACCAAATACGTAATTTAAATGTACAATATTTGATATTTTTCAAAAATTCTAAGAATGCCATTGTTACTGATTGCTTTGCAAAGTATGTGTATCCAAAAATTCGAAACTTTCTAATCAGCTCATTTCAGGGTGCAACCAAAAGGCCTTTTGGATATAGTATCCTCGATTTTACTCAACAATGTTCAGATGAATTACGAGTTAGAAAAAATATTTTCAAATCTCATTTCGCATAATTAAAAACTAAAATTGGTTAAAATACATTTGTTAAAGGTACCAGCCATGAAAAGAATTAATATTTAACATTCATTTACTACATTTGTTGTTGATTATTTACTTGATATTTTAGTTAAACTTGTCAAGGGTAAGAATAATATCAGGAAAGAACTTGTGTTTGAAATAGCACAAGAAACTTTTGTTATCACTCCTAAATTCCGAAAATAGGAAAATTATGAGAAATAATTTATAAACAACAGGTAGGGTTTATTACTATATTATTGCCATTGACATTATCATTATTTGGTGAAGCTAGTTTATTAGGACAGCCAAGACATTAAACACTGGGTCAATCATTGCCTAATTTTAATTTAAATCTTCTTGTTGTAATGAAAAAGTATTTGGCTAACCAATAGACAAAGTTGGTTTTGGATGAAGTCAAAAAGCTAACGAAAAAAAATTCCAAATTATTGTAAGAAAACACAAATGTTGTTATTCAAGCTAGAAAATATGCAGTTTAAACTAACCGATTTTGAAAAGATTTCAAATCAGAGCATATGAGAAATTCAATATGGATGATTTATGGCAAATGAATTTCATGGAAATGATTCCAAATTCGAAAATTAATAAGAGATATTTAGACATGTATTGATTTTTTAGTCAATATGCACAAGCTATACTTGTCAAGTCAAAATCAGCTGATAAAAAATGGTTAAACCTATAAAAATATTGTTCAATGATGGTGACCCTGATAATTTATAGAAAACGCTTCCATAAGTAATAGCATGATTCATTGTATTTGTTAAATCCCCTGGGGTCTATGTTTCAAAATATCCAAATTTTTTAAAAAATAATTACGACTCATGGTTTTCATAGGAAATAACAACCTTGAACGCATCAATATAACCACTGACTCATGCAACGTTGAATGAGTCATCACTTAAATATGTCATACTTTCCGTCAGCTAATCAGAATTATATCTACCTACTCATGAGACAATGAGGACTTTTGCATTTAAAGACGAGTTAACTCTGGATGCACGATACAATAGTTAATCATTCAAATTAATTTTTTCAGGTGAGTTTTTTATTTGGAAAACAATTTGATAAACTTTTAGTGTGTGACGAATATAAAAATATTTTTCTTATGAATTTATAAAGCCCTTCTTTCACATAAATTGTCAAAAACTTTCAAATCGATTTTTAAATATTCACTGTACTTAAATGCCAATAATAACAGAGTATTTTAGATTACATTTCTAACAATATATTGTTTGTTTGTATATGTGTGTGTATGTTTATAGTAAATATTTGTTTATGGAGTCGACAGTAGCGAATGAATTCTTATAATTTCTATTTAGTATTTATTGAAAATTTCTTTTTTTAATTTTAATGGTCTTGCTTTGGTTTGATAAATATAATAATATAATAAATTCATTAAATAAATAAATAATTTCTAAAATAAAAACAAATAATCAAATAAAGAAAACCAGAAAATCAGTTAATTATAGCAAATAATAAAAAATATGTGATAAAAGATAAATAAATCCAAAATAACTAAAATTTGGCATTTAGACATTTAAAATTTTTTTATCTACAACAAAATTTAAAAATTAATTAATTATTTATTTTATTATTTATTTTAATTTACAATATACACATCTATTTGGTTTAAATGTGTATATTCCCATTTTTTCCATTATTAAACAAAACAATATTTTCGATTCTTTATTAAAAATAAAATTATCACTGAATTTCGTCACTGAATTATGCCTGAATTTCTAAAATTCCTACTTAATAATAAAGGTTTTAAAAATATAATAAATTTAAATATTTTATATTATTTAAACATTTTAAAATAAATTTTGTTAAATCAGTAAAATATTTTACTAAATGTTGTGATTTAAACGATTTCAAAGACAAAATTTGACTGACAAAGATAATCCAAACAAAACGTTTATGTAAAAAATCATAGTTCGCCTCACAAATGTATTAAAAAAAGTTATTTAAAATCAAAAGGTCCTATTCATGGAACATAGACCAACTTGTAGTCACTAAGGTAAACCAAGCAGTATGTAAAATATTAGTTTACATTTTTATATATTGTGAATTTTTTTAGTGATTTTTGTATGCAATATAACGATAGATTTTAATTTTAATATATTCCTTAAAAATAATTTTATTACAAAAAAAATATAGTTATAATATATTTATTTAATTTTTCAATTATTGCACTTTTATATTTTTTGCTTTAATATTTTTTCTATTTCGAATAAATGAGATTTTATTAAAACGGAAACGGATACTAAAGGCTATCTGCAGTTTATAATGTTGATAGTTCAAAAATATTTTCATAAATTTCTCTAAAATATAATATAATTAAGATATTATTATTTTCAAATTACAAAATTTATTACGCCAACCAATTGCATTCTATTTTCACTAATTTCACTAAAATGAAAATATATTTGAAAAAATAAATAAAGGATAGGATCAGTGTTTAATATTAATATGTTTAGGATAACAGATAAAAACTATTTTGTTTATTTGTAAATAAATATACATTCAATATTTGTCATATTAATATTTGTAGGATAACATATCAAAATTATTTTTTACCAGGTACACAATATTTCGGCACCGCCTTTAACAAGTACCAAATTATTTGATCATAAAAGATCAAGATGAAATAATATTAATGTTAATATAAAAATTTTTTAGTAATTTTAATAAAATACGTTTTTCCAATACTTTCCGTATAATATTAAATTTTAATAAAGTTAATTTTTCATTTAATAGTCCATTTCTAATTAAATTATATTTTAATTATTAAAAATTTGGTTACAAATATTGTAAATTTTAGTTGACATTTAATCAAAATTTATATTAAATAATTAATATTTAATATATTGCATTTACTTGATTAAAGTAAAACTATCAGATGAAAAATGAACAGTAACAAATTTCAAGGTCGCACTAATAAATGAAAAATTCTAATTTTTATAAGCTCATTTTAGCAACAATTTAGCTGATTTAACTATATTAGTATTTAAATCTTCAATTTTAAGAGTTTCAGACTTTCTGAATTCAATGTTTAAATTTACAAAATAAAACTATAAAGTAAAAAAATTCACTTAATGTGTTACAAATGTTAATAGATGGCAAATTATGGTTTAGTATAAATCATATTTATAATGATGATGATAATAATAATAATAATAATAATAATAATAATAATAATAATAATAATAATAATAATAATAATAATAATAATAATAATAATAATAATAATAATAATAATAATAATAATACGTAGTTAGTAGGACACTGCCCCCACACACCATTGGATAATGAAAATAGGGGAAAGTGCGGATATAGGTAATGATGTAATTAATCTCGATTGCGTTATTAAGATAATTGATTTTGAGCGTATTTTTTTTGAATTTAATTAAGAATTTTTTGGCGCATTTAATCCTTTAAAATTTCAACAGAAAACCCTAATATTTACAAAAATGATTAAAATTTACTAAAATAAATAGCGCCTAAAAATGAAATTATTATTAAAAATTATCATAAAATTTTCCTTAAACCACCGATCGATTTAGATGACCTAAAATTATTTTACTTTGCCTATCACAACCTAATCTATTGAAGGTTGTAATTTAATTTAAATTAATTACATTTTCAATAAAAATAACAAGTCAATCATTACATTTATTTGATATTTTTCAATAGAATTTAAAAATGGAGAATTTTAATTAATAGATAGTGTATGAAACATTTTTATTTAAAAACAATATTTCAAACAATTTTAATTCAAAGAATTCGCCAAAATTAAAATTAAAAAAATGCGCCAAAAATTTGAATTTAAAAAAATGCTCCAAAAAATTCTCAAATAAATTATCTTAATTAAGTAATTACGCAATCGAGATTAATTACATAATTACGTAACTTAATCCGCCGTGAACCCCTTCCCCCTATTTTTATTATGTAATAGTGTGTGGGGACAGTGTCCTACTAACTACCCACTAATAATTAATAAAATTAATAATAGAAAATAAATATAAAAATTACAATATTGAATGAAATTCAATTATTAAAAAATATTTATTAGAAATTTTAATTAAGAAATAAATTCTATGCACACAAGATCTAAGTTCAATATGAAAACTGATAATAATAACAATATTTGTACTAATTGACATTATCACTCCTTAAAGAGCGATTTGGATCAGATAATTAAGTAATTCTTCATTTTATCTCTGAATTTAATTTCCTCTTTTAATTATATTTTTTTTTCAATGCTAAAAAATACATAATGCATAAAAATTTTAAATTATAATATTTTTGAATTATATATATGTCGAAAACTGATGATCCATCATTAATAAAAACTTGAAAACGCCAAATATGATAAATATATTTGGAGGAAATTTTCTTCATCTTCTGTCTGCCATCATAATTTTTATCAAATGTTATATACCAAAACAATAATGAAGTAATAGTTATGATTTATTGATTTAATTAAATAATCTCAATAAATTTAATCACCAACACCCCACATAAAATTCTTTCCTACTTATTGTTGAAGTTTTTATAAAAATTTTTATATAAAATTTTTATATAAAATTTTTAAATAGCAGTTGTTACTTTGCACATTTTAGACCGTTATCAACAGTCTATATCATCATCATTATCAAAATTGGTTCTGAATGTTCATTCTTCATCAACTCCCTCAACTAATTTATTATTACTTTTCACTATATTAGCAAAGTAAATAATTAAAATCATGAACAAAATATTAATAATTTGACATTGAATATTAAATCCATCGTTTGTTTATATTGATATGTATTTCTGTTTTTGACCAGGACTACTTTAAATGAAGTCATCTTATTTACACGTGAAATTGAGAGAAAGTCATTAATTGTGCTCCTGGGTTTGTCAATCAAGCGCAAGGGTAATAGAGTACAAGGATAATAACAACGATGATGAAAATAATATGAAAAGATCATCTATGAAATAAATCATCTAAACTGCTTATAAAAGGGAACTAAACCTATTTTAGGTTGCAAACATTCAATTATTAAACGCCATGGGAACGGTTTATCCATTAATTTTAATCACGTCTTTTATATTATTCTACTACTGACTATTTATTATATAAGCTTACAAATGCAAATTATATATATATATATATATAAATAAATAATTAAATAAATTTGGCAACGATTTAATTAAACGATAACGCCAATAAAAAACCTTTCTTACGATATATTTCGACAGCACAGCTATCATCTTCAGGTACTCAAAACCAACTAAAAATATTATGAATTAACATTTAATTTAAACAAATTATTTTTTATTAATTTAATTTTTTAATAAATAAATATTTTTAAAAATATATTTTAAATTAATTTTAAATTTTAAATTTTTTACTTATATTCTAATTTTTTAAAAATTAATGCAATTTAAAATTTTCAATTATTTTAATAATATTAAAAAAACAAACATGATTTAACATACGTAAACTATTTAAAAACATTCAAAACATTCGTAGTCACAGCACTCTGCACATTAATCTTTGGATCCAATGACCTTATCAGCAATGCTTCACATATCACTCGTTCCCAATAACTATTAAAACTTCTCAACAAAATTCTAAAATCAGACATTCCGATATCACTTTTACAGCCTCTATTGTGTTCACTAATATTGGTCAAACCCTTCAATCGACAATGCTCTAGAACTCGAGTACAGAGATGACGGGAAGTCTCTCCAATGTATGTGGCATTACACCCATTACATGTAAATTGATAAACGAGATCAGAACACAATCCAACCGGAGTTTTTGATTTATTAATAAACATATTGCGTACCTTACACGAATTAGAGACGATCTTATACTCTAAATTTCCTATCAGTTTACCCAACTTCCTCTTATAATTTGTAAAGCCTTCAGAGTACGGCAATACTAACACATATTTAGGCTCAATTTTTTTATATCCATTTTTACAATCACCCAGATCAACACTCAATTCACACCCATCCGACAAATTACATTCAGACTTTCCACAACATGGATCCTTAGGATTTTTAATCAATTTATCAACAGTTTCTTTTATCATTAACAATAAAAATGATTTAGAATATCCATTCTTTATCAACAACTCAACCAATTTATCAACACTTTTTACCGAATTAGCAAAAGTAGAAGATAAAGCCCATGAACGATAAATCAATCCTTTCACCATATTTCTCTTATACTTAAATTCACAAAAGCTTTCTGGAGAAGTATAAAGACCAGTATCAGTTGGTTTTCTATAAATCTCTGTCTCATACTGTTTATCTTTGCGTTGAATTAACAAATCCAAAAACGCAATTGATGACTTTCTCTCCGTTTCACATGTGAATACAATGTTTTTATGTAAACTGTTCATAAACTGCAAAAACGGTTCTACATGTTTCTGGTTTTCAAATATAAGAAAAATATCATCCACATACCTTTTATAAACAAAAGGTTTTTCAAATTGGAAAGAAGCAATTTTCTTTTCCAAACTAGCCAAAAATATTGATGCCATCGTTGGTGCTAAAGGGGAACCCATAGCGACTCCATCTATTTGTTGATACCATTCATCATTGAAAAGAAAATTGACATTTGAAGTAGCAAACTCAAGAAGTTTTCGAAATGCCCTTCTATCCAAAATGTGATGTTCCGAATCATTTTCATTCCACAACGCACAGCATAAGTCAATTGTCTCAACCAGTGGCACATTCGTAAACAAACTACAAACATCAAACGAAACCATAACATCATTCATACTTCGTTTTTGTAGCTTTGCAATACAAGAAACAAACTCAAAGCTATCCTTACATTCAAACTCTGATCGCATTAATGGTTTTAATAATCCATCTAAAAACTTTGCTATTTTATACTGGGCAGTACCAACCATCGACAAAACTGGTCTCATAGGTACACCATCTTTATGGATTTTTGGTAGCCCATATAGTTTAGCTGGCTGCGATCCTATTGGACGAATAGACTTACCTACCTCTTCATCAATAAGCTTCTTCTCAATAAAACCATTTAACATTTTTTGCACAAACTCTTCATCCTTAAGAGGAGGTAATTTTCCATTCTTCCGACCCTTTGGCAATTTCACAAACTGAGGAGAATTTAACAAATCATTCAACTTATTTACATACACATCATGGTCAAGAATGACTATCCCATTTCCTTTGTCAAACTTACAGATATTTATATTTTTTTTAGCTAAGTTTTTTAAAGTCATAAAATCCCTAATATTCTGCTTTTTGTTTTTATCGATATACTCCATCGTACTTGCACTTAACGAGCTCTTCACATAATTACCATTAATGCCTTTCATCGATCGGGCTATATGAAAATATAAACTTTCAATTTTTGCACACAATTTTGTTTCATCCAAGCGATTCTTAATACAGTGATTTGGACCAAATTTTAAAACACGCTCTTCATCATCATTCAACACTATTTTACTCAAATTTATCACAGTATTCTCCACACTAAATGGTATCAACAAATAGATGGAGTCGCTATGGGTTCCCCTTTAGCACCAACGATGGCATCAATATTTTTGGCTAGTTTGGAAAAGAAAATTGCTTCTTTCCAATTTGAAAAACCTTTTGTTTATAAAAGGTATGTGGATGATATTTTTCTTATATTTGAAAACCAGAAACATGTAGAACCGTTTTTGCAGTTTATGAACAGTTTACATAAAAACATTGTATTCACATGTGAAACGGAGAGAAAGTCATCAATTGCGTTTTTGGATTTGTTAATTCAACGCAAAGATAAACAGTATGAGACAGAGATTTATAGAAAACCAACTGATACTGGTCTTTATACTTCTCCAGAAAGCTTTTGTGAATTTAAGTATAAGAGAAATATGGTGAAAGGATTGATTTATCGTTCATGGCTTTATCTTCTACTTTTGCTAATTCGGTAAAAAGTGTTGATAAATTGGTTGAGTTGTTGATAAAGAATGGATATTCTAAATCATTTTTATTGTTAATGATAAAAGAAACTGTTGATAAATTGATTAAAAATCCTAAGGATCCATGTTGTGGAAAGTCTGAATGTAATTTGTCGGATGGGTGTGAATTGAGTGTTGATCTGGGTGATTGTAAAAATGGATATAAAAAAATTGAGCCTAAATATGTGTTAGTATTGCCGTACTCTGAAGGCTTTACAAATTATAAGAGGAAGTTGGGTAAACTGATAGGAAATTTAGAGTATAAGATCGTCTCTAATTCGTGTAAGGTACGCAATATGTTTATTAATAAATCAAAAACTCCGGTTGGATTGTGTTCTGATCTCGTTTATCAATTTACATGTAATGGGTGTAATGCCACATACATTGGAGAGACTTCCCGTCATCTCTGTACTCGAGTTCTAGAGCATTGTCGATTGAAGGGTTTGACCAATATTAGTGAACACAATAGAGGCTGTAAAAGTGATATCGGAATGTCTGATTTTAGAATTTTGTTGAGAAGTTTTAATAGTTATTGGGAACGAGTGATATGTGAAGCATTGCTGATAAGGTCATTGGATCCAAAGATTAATGTGCAGAGTGCTGTGACTACGAATGTTTTGAATGTTTTTAAATAGTTTACGTATGTTAAATCATGTTTGTTTTTTTAATATTATTAAAATAATTGAAAATTTTAAATTGCATTAATTTTTAAAAAATTAGAATATAAGTAAAAAATTTAAAATTTAAAATTAATTTAAAATATATTTTTAAAAATATTTATTTATTAAAAAAATTAAATTAATAAAAAATAATTTGTTTAAATTAAATGTTAATTCATAATATTTTTAGTTGGTTTTGAGTACCTGAAGATGATAGCTGTGCTGTCGAAATATATCGTAAGAAAGGTTTTTTATTGGCGTTATCGTTTAATATATATATATATATATATATATATATATATATATATGATAAATGTTATTTTTCACCTACAACCTGATTTCATTTTTCGTAAATTATTTAGTAATTATTTAAATTTGATGTTCTTTTGTCAACGGCTGCTAAAACTCTTTAACAAAAAAAATAAGAAAAACATAGATTTTATATATTTCATTCAATTTTCTCCATTGAATCCGCACTGAACTAATTTGCAATCATTGACGGATCAAATCTGTAACAGGAAATTTCAGCGTTGCATGTGAAATGAAAAGTAAAAAAAAAAGAAATATATTATTTTGCAAAAACATGCATAAAATTTTAAATTATAATATTTTTGAATTATTTACAAATGTTTAAAAAAAATTAAAAACAAAATTAGTTAAAAACTTCAAAATAAACCTTTACAAAATTTTAATTAATAAAAGTTTAGAAAACATTTATTACGTAACAATTTTAGAAAAAATACAATTAAATATAATAAATTAACTTATGTTTTGATTTTAATAAATTCTCGTTCTTAGTTTCATAATATTTGTGAACTGTGATATTTTTACGAGGCATTAAAATCTAAAATGTATAAAAATGTGCAGTTAAAAACTGCAATGTTGGAAGATTACAACAGAAAAAATCCTGTCTCACTTCAAAGTCCTTTAAACGATCGTTACTTAGAATATCGAATTCCTTGAGAAGCATTCCAGGACATCCACACTAAACTTTTGAAATACTGTAATGGAACTATACCTTTAGTCCTGTTAAAGGACCTATTTATCAGAATGCTACAATAAAACGTACAAAATACGTTAGTCCTTCAGCTGGAAGCTAGCAAAAATGGCAGACAAAATCATGGATAAAAAAAAGCGATGCTTAACCTAACAGAAATGAACAACATCGAAGACGAAATAGCAGCACTGAAATGCAGCCAGAAACCAGATCACCCTCTCAATTACAAACCACCTTTTGTTATTATCATAGAACGTTTGGAGAATCAGAAGCAGGGAAATGAGAAAGGTTTCCAATTAATTCGGTATCTGGAACTTTTGAGATCACTTCAAATTATAATCCAAAACAAAATCAAACTTTCACCGTTCCAGCTATTGTCTCAAACAACAGCGTTTATTTCCTCATAGACTCGGGTGCCGATGCTAGTGTATTGCCATCAAAATAGTTAATCAACATTAATCAGCGCCAACAGCTCCATAATTGAGTATTATGGTGACAGAGAACTATCGCTAAAATTTGAAGGCTTTCAAAAACCATTCAAATGGATATTTGCAGCAGCAAACCTCAGTCGACCAATAATAGGGGCAGATTTCTTGGCTCACTTTGATTTACATGTCAGTGGCAAAAACAGGCAAATTTCCAATATCAAAACATCAAAATTTGCACAAGGCCACTTCACAGCTTCAAACCCAACAATGTATAGTATATTTTGTGATTACTATGATATTATTTTTAATTCACAAGAGTCATTAATCAACTCTCAACCAGATGTCCAACGGAAAATAATAACCGAAGGGGAAGCAATTTCTCAGAAATCTCGTAAGCTTTTTGGAAAACCACTGAGAGCAACAAAAGCAGAATTTGATAGATTGGTTAAAGAAAATATCATCCAAACGAGTAACAGCAGTTGGGTTTCACCCTTGGTTGTCGTAAAAAAACACGATGGCACGTGGAGAACATGTGTTGACTATAGACTCCTCAACAATCTCACAATTCCAGATAAATACCCTCTCCCGAGAATCAGGATATTCTTAATGGCTTAATTGGAAGCAAATATTACACCAAATTAGATATGATCAAAGCTTACCACCAGATACCGATTGCGGAAAAAAACAGGCACAAAAGAGCAGTGATAACTCCATTTCATTTATTCCAATAAAATACGACGCCATTTAGCCTAACGAATGCATCTCAGTCATTCCAGAGACACATTGACAATATCCTCAGAGACCATTGCAATCATTCTGTGTTGCTTATGTAGATGATGTCTTAATATTTTCAGATAGCCTGGAAAATCATAAATCTAACGTCAGAGCAGTTCTCAAAACATTTATGCAGCCAGTCTCAAAGAAAGGATCCAATTTCTCGGATTGGAATTGGACAAAAATGGAGTTATAGCATCTAAACAAAGGACTTCAAACATTCTGAAAACAGACAAACCACCAAGTCTACGGATGTTGAGAAGCTATCGGATATTACTGGCTAATTTCACATCTATTTGATACTTTGACTCCATTGTATAATCGGAGTCAAGAGTTGCAGCAGACAAGAGAAAGTTCATTTGGGACAAACCTCATGACAATGCATTTGAGCAAGCTAAAATCGCATTATCCAAGGCAGTGCTACTGGATATCAAGATCCATCTATGCCATTAACATTATGCACGAATGCATCATTAGTAGCCGTTGGAGCAAGCCTAAATCTAACAGATATAGAAAACCATATGATATCAATTGCATTTTTCTCCAAGAAGATGTCTAAATCCAAAATGAAACATTCAAAATTTGACAAGGAATTACTAGCAATACCACTTGCAAAACACTTCAAACACTACCTCCTAGCTTCTTTATTTACAATAATGACTGATCACAAGCCACTCATTTATATAATGTCGGTGAAAAAGCCGACCACAAGGCAATGGAGAATCATTGAGCATCTCTCTCAGTTTACATTCAAGATCGAATAGATAAAAGGCAAAGAGAATGCAGTGCCTGATCTACAATCGAAACAACATTCAATGGATATAGACATGATCCTGGTGGACGAAATCAATACCTTTGATAATGCAAAACTCTTAACAGTACAGAAATTGGACAAATCATAGACAAATTTAAAGATGACTTCATTAGAATTTTGTGAATCCAAAGATGGCATCCTAGTAGATATTAGTTTTGGAAATCCAAGAATCATTCTTCCGAGGTCACTCAAATTCCAAGAATTTCAAAGGCTCCACAAAATTCCACATTCTGGTTACAAACCAATGATGAGACAATTAGCATCAAGATACGTTTGGCCAATAATGCGATCTGATATTCAAACTTGGAATCGTCATTGACAGAAACGTCAAAAATCAAAAATCAGCCGTCATACCAAGACCCCTCTCGGAGATATTCCAAAAACCGGAAGATTCAAAATTATCCACATTGATTTAGTAGAACCGCTGCCACCAGTAAACAACAATAGATTCATTTTCACAATGATTGATCGACAAACATCATGAGGGACGCCATTTTAATTAACGAAATTTCAAGCTCTAACGTAATAACAATAATTGATAGAAATGGATAAGTAAATATGGTGTGACTGAAATTATCATCAGCGATTATGGGTTACAATTTAAATCTACCTTATTTAACAATTTTTGCAGAGATATGGGCATTGAACATAAACCAACCACAGCATATCATCCACAATGCTATGGGAAGGTGAAAAGATGGCATAAAAGTATCAAGAACTCGCTCAAGGCTCATGTGGTAGATGCAAACAAGACATGGGCTCATGATCTTCCAGCAGTGCCACTTGGTCTGCGCAGCTGTTACACCTTAGATAATTCACCACCATCAGCTGAACTCGTGTTTGGAACTAAACTGAGACTACCTGGAGAAATATTGATCACAACATCAGAGGTTGACGAAAAAGAATCCAACACTCAAATGATCTCCAATCCTATACTAAAAGAAAAGAAAAAAGAGCAAAATCAAAATACGTCCATACAGAAAGAGCTGGTCACATGCACTAGGCTGCAGCTACGGAAACCGATCACCAAATGACTAGATCCTCTATATAATGACCCGTTTAACGTAGTTGAAAGATCACCAGATCTCAAAATATTCAAGATATCGATAAATGACTAAAAACATTGTCTTTGCTGATCGATTGCGAGCAACAATAGAGACGGAGCACAATCTTTGAGGGGAGCTTTGTTGATTTAATTACAAAACAAATTTTTTGTTAATTAATACCAAACTTTATTAAATATATTAACAATTAAATTTGTTTATATAATCATAATAATCTATTAAATATAAATTCAAATAATGTGTTTATTATCCTTCAAACCCAATATATATATATATATATATATATATTAATACTTTGAAATCAATTCAATTAAATTAATTAAATTAATTAAAATAATTAATTTTTAATTTCATTTGATGAGTATTATTTAATAAATGAATTATCTTTGGTCAAAAATTAAATGACCAAAAATCTAATTTCAAATGAAGAAAAAAATGATTTTACTGATAAATTCATTAAAATATTTTAATTAACCAAATGATTAAAACAAAATATAGTATTGATTTAAACAATTTCAATAGAAATTCTTTTCTAAGCAAAAATAAGTTTATTTTTGTTTACGAAATTAATTATAAAATGGATATTTGAAAAATATTTTCCGAAATTAAATTGATTGAGAAATTAAAATAAATTAATGTGAAAAATTGTTTATTTTGGGAAATTGATTGAAATCTTTTCACATTAAAGAAAGACATAAAATAATCAATTTAGTTTTATCGATTTTGAATTGATTAAGAAAAAATTTCAATTGATAAAACAAATTAATATTATTATTATTATTATTATTATTATTATTATTATTATTATTATTATTATTATTATTATTATTATTATTATTATTATTATTATTATTATTATTATTATTATTATTATTATTATTATTATTATTATTATTATTATTATATTTTTGAAATCACAAAATATAATTAATTGAATAAAATATAGAAAAAACTAACCGTAAAAATATAGTTTTTAAAACTTTCTATATCTCACGCTTTTACATTCTCTCAAAATTAAAATTTTAAAATGCGTGCACAATGTATGAAATATTTAATATAATGTAATTTAATATTGAAAAAATTGAAAATTTTCAATAAAGTTAATAATAGTACCTTCAATCGATCTGAAATTTTGATAAAATGTATTACTCTCGACGACAAATCTATCTGCAAAATGCATATGTGCTGGATAACAGAAAAATTGAAACCTTTGAATAAATACTATAAAATAGGAAATAATAAATACCGAATAAATGCCCATATGAAAAATCAAAAATGAAAAAAAGAAGCAGAATTGGTGATTCAAAATCAAAATCAAAATTAATTATTATATCTATCTTTCATATTTCTATGTGATAATATCTTTCAAATAGAGGTAAAAGGAGTTTTTTTCTTCATTAAAAATGTGGAAATGTAAAATATCAAAATATAAAAAAAAATTTAATAATTAAAATACTAAAGAAAACAAAAAAAAACAATAAATGATAAATAAATAATAATTATCTGAATAATTTTTCACAAAAAAAAATTCATAAAAAATCTCATAGAATTTCATGGAGATTTTGGAATCCGATTGTTTTTACAGTGGTGTGTTAACTCACATTAGTGATCATTTTAAGAAAATGAACTAGTAAAAATCTAGGTAATCTAGTCTGAAGAAGACTGATAAACGGTCGAAATATAGAATAAAATGTTATTTTATAACATATAGTTGGCGTTTTTCAATTAATAATAATACTAATAATAATAATAATAATAATAATAATAATAATAATAATAATAATAATAATAATAATAATAATAATAATAATAATAATAATGATAATAATAATAATAATAATAATAATAATAATAATAATAATAAAAATAAAAATAATAATTGAAATATTCATAATAATAATGGTAATAGTAATAATAATGATAATAGTAATAATAGTAATGAGTAGTGGGATGTGTCACATCCAGCACAGTACCCCCTCCCCCTCCCCCCCGGCTGAGAGAAAATTTTTCTAAGTCCAAAAGTACAAAAAATTTTTAAGACAAAGACAATGACTCATTCAAGGTCATTTAAACAAAGACCATGACTCATTAAGGTCATTGGATGACTCATCATATTTTTCAAGGTCATTTAAACAAAGACCATGACTCATTCAAGGTCATTGGGTGACTCATCATATTTTATAATATTTTTAATTTTAAACAAAGACCATGACTCATTCAAGGTCATTGGATGACTCATCATATTTTTCAAGGTAATTTAAACAAAGACCATGACTCATTCAAGGTCATTGGATGACTCATCATATTTCCCAAGTTCATTTAAACAAAGACCACGACTCATCCAAGGTCATTGCATGACTCATCATATTTTTTCAAGGTCATTTAAACAAAGACCATGACTCATCCAAGGTCATTGCATGACTCATCATATTTTTTCAAGGTCATTTAAACAAAGACCATGACTCATTCAAGGTCATTGGATGACTCATCATATTTTATAATATTTTTAATTTTAAACAAAGACCATGACTCATTCAAGGTCATTGGATGACTCATCATATTTTATAATATTTTTAATTTTAAACAAAGACCATGACTCATTCAAGGTCATTGGATGACTCGTCATATTTTATAATATTTTAATTTTAAACAAAGACCATGACTCATTCAAGGTCATTGGATGACTCATCATATTTTATAATATTTTTAATTTTAAACAAAGACCATGACTCATTCAAGGTCATTGGATGACTCATCATATTTTATAATATTTTTAATTTTAAACAAAGACCATGACTCATTCAAGGTCATTGGATGACTCGTCATATTTTATAATATTTTTAATTTTAAACAAAGACCATGACTTATTCAAGGTCATTGGATGACTCATCAAATTTTATAATATATATTTTTAATTTAATTTATATTTATTTAATATACTTTTATTGTTTGTTTTAATCAAGTCAATTATTTTATTTTTAAATTATATTATTATTAAATTTAATTGTTTGTTTTAATCAAGTCAATTTTAATCAAGGTCTTTGTTTAAAATTAAAAATATTATAAAATATGATGAGTCATCCAATGACCTTGGATGAGTCATGGTCTTTGTTTAAATGACCTTGGGAAATATGATGAGTCATCCAATGACCTTGAATGAGTCATGGTCTTTGTTCAAATGACCTTGAAAAATATGATGAGTCATCCAATGACCTTGAATGAGTCATGGTCTTTGTTTAAATGACCTTGAAAAAATATGATGAGTCATCCAATGACCTTGAGTGAGTCATGGTCTTTGTTTAAATGACCTTGAATGAGTCATTGTCTTTGTCTTAAAAATTTTTTGTACTTTTGGACTTAGAAAAATTTTTCTCTCAGCCGGGGGGGAGGGGGAGGGGGTAATGTGCTGGATGTGACATGTGCTGGATGTGACACATCCCACTACTGTAATGGTAATAATAATAATAAAAAGTCCACCAGGTACGCAAATTTAAAAATAAATAAAAAAGAATAAACAAAACCCTTCAAACAGTAATAAAATAGTATAAATAATGAAAATAAATCAGTATAAACCACCAATAAAATCATTACTTAGGTTTCTAAGTCTCAAAGACTAGAAGTTTAAACTAAAGCAAACAGTAATAATCTATTTTTTGGTAAGGGTAAATTTTTTCTGTGAATTTTCTTATTGAAAATAATAAATTTTTTAAATAGAGTTATCTTCTAATTATATAAGTGACCTAAGTTGAGAAATTGGAACCTCAAAATATGGTGAGATAGTTATGATAAAAACGTTGAGAATTCCTCAACAGCTTGCTGTACAGCTTTCGAGAAAATTTATTTGGAGAGGAATCGAAAATATTAGAAGTTTAAATATTATCCAACAAACAAAATATCCTTTGACGCATTACTCTTTGGAAAGAATGTTGTTCAATTGTAGTCAAGGTCGTAGCTTGCATAGACCCTAATTACATTTTGTTTTTTTGACTACGGCCTTGGTTGTAAATCAACAATCAATTTGTATTTGTTAAATAATCAAAATTTCAATTGTTTGATATTGTTAAAAATTATGATAATGTGCTACTAAAAATCAGCATGATTATTTATTTATTTATTTTACACAACAATGTCCAGATGATTTACGAGTTAGAAATTATATCTTTCACGAAAATGGTACAACTGAATATATACAAAATTGAAACAATAAAAATATTAAAAATATCGTTTCAAATATTGTTTGTTTAACCAAAAAAAAATCACTTACAAAATTTAATTAACAAGAAAATTGCCAAAGAAAATTACATTATGGAAGATTACATTAAATCCATTAAGAGTATGATTTATTCATAAAAATGAAAATGAAAACCAATCTAAACATATGAAAGTATTACATAACTTATTGTATTTTACTCCATTACTAAAAGCACAAAAGCGGTCAAAAAGGAAAATTTTAGAATCATTACTTCCGTTTGTGATTGATAATTTATTTGACAGTTGTATATGATAAGATAAATGTGAGCAATGCAAAACAACAAGTTTTGGAAAAGTACAAGATCAATTTGAAGCCAACTAACACTTCCGCCTCTTTGTGTTTTAATTGTATGATTACGTCTCCCAGTTTGGGTAGCACAAAATGTTTGTTCTTACAAACATGCTAAAACTAAATTTACTCCCTGTCATAGTATTGTATATATTATTATTATTGCATGAAAATTACTTCTTATATGATTATTTTGATCCATGTGACACCTACACTCATCACTTCTTCCTAAATGTAAGATTGAGCGAGACAATTTCAAACTTGATTATAGGCTCATTTATGAATGCATTAATGCAACTACATAAAATTTTAAAATGATTCTCCATGGTCTCTGAATTTTAACATCTGTCAAGGTCATACAAAGTAATTTCTTATTACTTAAATAAAATAAACGACTTATTAATTTTTTTAATATAGTATTGAATTAGGTCTTTAAATCCATGAGGTGCTCTTTTGTGCAAAATATAAACGTTTGTTCTTTCCCCTTGAAAATCTGAGATCTGCAACTCATACATTGTGAAGACAAAATGTTTGCAGTTTACAAGTAGCATGCTGCCATTTCGTAATGTCTTTTCGGTTAATTAAAAGGATAACTTTCATTACTCTAGAAACAACGGCCATATTCTTTATTATTAGTGAACAGTTATTATTTTGTTTTAATTTCTTAACAAATTTTAGTACTCAAAATTATTTGTTTGTATAACTGTTACATAACATGTTTTTGTCGTTATTTGTATAACGTCTAATTGCTAACCTATTATCCGATAAATGCCTACGTGTATTTATGAACTTAATTAACAAATAATTGAGTTGGTATTTGTTTAAATTACTATCCTTGCTGTCGATTCTCACATAATTATAATAAATATATTACTTATTACTGATTTTATTTATCATCGACAAAATTGCAAAGTGCGCTATTTTTATCTAAACGAAATAGAAAATAAAATCAGTTTCAATCATCCATTCACGAATAGATAATGGTTATTTAATATATAATTCGAAGTCCTGAAGAGCCAACGCCTAATTTTCAATTTATACGCGGTCACTGATCGTAGGGCTACGATTCGTAGACGTCTCTGGTGTGTCGGCTGTGGAACACACTAATTACATTCAATTATTCATGATATAAAACTAGAATTTGATGACTGTTTTTAGTATCATCTAGTATTTTGTTACTGTAGTAACCATTTTTTGCTTTCATTCTGGATTAGAGGAAATATTTCTCATAGAAAATTGTGGTTATTTTCCATCTCACTCTACGACTCTAATAGGTGGAGTTCTGTCATAGTGTTGGATTGAAATAAACAGAGTCTACTTACAAACTGAAAACTCTTTTGTGTGAAATAGATCATCGACATTTGAGAACGGTTCACAGATCTGATCAGATATTGATGTTGAAATTGACCAATCGGATTCTCTGATCGTTGTTCATTTTAATAAAAAAATGGAATTGTGCAATAAATTGTGTAAAAAGATTTTTCATAACAGTTTTTCGGTGAGTAAAATTAGGTATATTTATTTTTGTAAAATATTAATATTTAACTTTTTTTTATAAAAAAAATCTGAATTATTGATTACTGTAAATTACCATAAATTTTAATAATTTTCAACTTTAGCATATTTAAAACTCAATATAAAAAAAACTTGTTAGATTAGAAAATTTTTTGGTTATTTAACTTAAATATATTAACAAAGGTAATTATGAAATTAAAATTTTTAAAAATATATAATAAAAATAATTATAAAATTTTTATGATAATTTAAATATTAATTTAGCAAAATATTTACTGAATTTTTCGATTCGAATTTTGTTTCTATTTCTATAAAAAATAATATGTCAACAACAAATTGTATGTTTTGTTCGAATTTATTAACGATTTTATAATGCATTTATATTGTTACATTTCAGTTTGATTATAAAATTTGATACTTTTAGAAATTAAGAAATTCAAATTACATTCAAACCTTTTATTGGGACAAATTGGTTTGTTACATTATGGTAAAATACATTCCCGCCCACCCTCCCCCTATATAACGGATTTTCCATATTTACTATAAATAATTTCATTTGGTTTTATGTAAAACATCTTTATGAAAATCCCTTATGTTGGTTAATTAGTTCTCCGCACACATACACACATATATATATAGCCAAATCCTTTTTATGACATTAATTGTAAAATATTTAACGAAAGGCAAACGGTACAAGAACCTTTTTTGCAATAATGCCAAATCTATTTATAATTATATTTATATAACTCAACGATAGATAAAAGTTAATTTTTTATCGTTTGGTTAAATAGGGAAAACTAGACATTTAACAATATGAAGATAAAAGAATAAAACAGATCAAAGGTGAAAAAGTAACATAAATGATTTTCCTGACAAAAACTATTTGTACTTATTACCCACCTTATTTTGGCGTTTATTCTGACATTGATTGCCAAACTTCATTGACGCTCACGTTTTGATGCTTTGTATTTGATACAAATGCAAAAATAACTAAATAATAAACAAAAAAAAATAGAAATAGAAATATTTAATACGAAAAGTTAATAATAAATAAAATTTAATTCCAAAACATGTCAAAGGCATGCTGCTGTTGTCCAAGAAATTTTATTGTACTATTTTTTCTTATAATATTTAGCTTAAATATTTCCGAATGAAAAAAATTTCCATCGAGTTCTGTTATTTTTCTACTAATCCAGATTTTCTTATTTTCGACAAAATTCTTGTAATGAAATTATTATTATTATTATTATTATTATTATTATTATTATTATTATTATTGTCATTATTATTATTATTATTATTATTATTATTATTATTATTATTATTATTATTATTATTATTATTATTATTGTCATTATTATTATTATTATTATTATTATTATTATTATTATTATTATTATTATTATTATTATTATTATTATTATTATTATTGTTAATAAATTAAAGAATTGCAATAATTTAATGTTATAAAGCAATAAGTTAATGTTATTAATATTCATAATATAAATTTAAAACTTTAATTTCAAAGAAAATGGATGAAAAGTATAAAATAATTCCAAACTCAACAAATATAGTATTATAATTTGATGGCCAATGTGATACCATGAGTAGAATGAGTTAACACAACACATAAAAAACCTTTGGCTTGATAGGTCCGTGATAATATCTCATCCACCATTCAAGCCAACGGTTTATGGTTTTTTAAATAATATTTTATTGAAAAAACTATGATAAATTATAAATTATGGCGTCATAAATTATTATTACTCAATATGAACTTTAAATTGAAATTCTCAGGATCTTGCACTGAAAAGTTTACACATACTGTATGACTCTCAGTTAAAATATTAATGTTCCGGTTGTCAGTTACCAATGGCTCTTTTCTTATCCATGTTAAGCGCCATGGACGTCATAATGACCGCCAGAAACACTGTACCCAGGGACCGTGGTGGTTATTATGACCGCCTGCATATGCATGATTCGATGTGGTAGTTGTTTCGCTTTCAATACATTTTCTGTCTGTATGATGCCTTCTGTGATTCTGTTAATGACCACAATGATCCTACATACTGATATGAGTCTCCAAGACCACGACGGTCACGTGTGCCCGCTGAACCATTTTATACTATATATCAAGATCTTCAATCTACAAGTTTTCTATTTGTTTATCCAAACAAGACTCCTTGCTTTCAAAATGTATCTTGGCCCACAGGGACATTTTGAAATATTTTCTCTTGGCGCTTAAACTTCTAATGAATATAAAGAACTTTATTAACCTTTCATAGTTTTCAACACTTGCTTTCAAATTAGCATAGAAATTTTTAACAAAACAATGTTCAGAAAATCAAATTTCAAGCCATGCTCCAAAAAATAACGAACAAAAAAAAACACGGTTTTTTTGTTTTATTAGTAAAATAAAAGGTATTAATTATTACTCGTATAACAAATATGCCTATATTTATTTATAATTGATTTATGTATATTTTATTGTGTAATTGCATAATATATACATTATTATTTATTATATAATATATGTATGCACTTTATCA
Source organism: Schmidtea mediterranea (assembly GCA_022537955.1). NCBI lineage: Eukaryota > Metazoa > Platyhelminthes > Tricladida > Dugesiidae > Schmidtea > Schmidtea mediterranea. Next base: position 82,083,857 of record CM039679.1, read on the forward strand.
ATAGACAATCATATACACAGTTTTTCATGTAAAATTATGTATTTTAATAAATCTTTAAATGTCATTTCCAATTGACAAAGTATTTTATGTCAGAATTCACTCTTTTTGATAAATGAGATATTTATCATCTTTTTTGTGTTTTAATGTTTTTAGTATTCATTATTTCAGCCCAATTTCAAATTCCATTAAAGTGCAATTAATTAACGTTTTGAGTATTTCTTAAAATTTTGCACAAATATCAATTTTTTTATATGATGGGGGAGGTTTAGGAAATAACTAGAAAAATGCTTATTATAAATGAAGTATTTATACTGTTTATCATGTTGTAAGATACCGACCACATAATTCTGAAAAATGTCAACACTCTTATACGTATTCTTCAAGTTCATTTCTAGATTTTTATATAAGGTTTTTACGTTAATTTACCTCTAACTCCAAAATGTTGCTAATTAGTTATTTTGAATGGAAGTGATAAAAATCAGTTGTGTTTTGCATACCTGCCTTTGTAGTCGTGTAATTTAACGAATGAATAATATGTTTTAAAAAATCAAATAGTAGAAGAAAAAATACATTTAACACACAAACACAACATAATAAAAAATGCATAACAAATTTCAAGATGCGGAAATGTTTAGATGAATATATTACTATAATATTGTTGAGTTAATATTTTATTTGGGGTCGGAAGGAACTCCTTGCTCTGACTCCACGTGATCTTTAAATAATACTGAAATAACTCCACACAGGAAAACTTTTATGTGATACCAACAATTTTGCAACAATTCATAATTTTCAATTTGCAAGATTGACAGGAATCCCCACAGGAAGTCGCCTTTTAAATCAATTATATTCTAGATCCAAAAATTCTATTGACACTAGTCCGTTTTGCCACTAACTACTTTCTTTTCAATTTTCCTTATTAGATGTTATGAAAACATCTTCGTTTTATTCAAAATTTGTATTCACTCAAAGTTCAAAATTTATTCAACTCAATATTATATCCCATATTTTTGAGTATTTAAACAAAATTAACAACGGCATTTATTTTTATTTAATTATTAGTATTATTTAAATTTTATTTTATTTAATAATTAATATTATTTAATATTTTAATAATTAATATTTAATAATTAATATAATAATTTATAATCAGATATTTTAAAATATTTTTACCTAATTTATCAAAAGTTAATCTTATTTTTTAATTTTAATCATTTTAAAACTTAATTTTAAGTTCGTTGATAATTATGCTTAAATATCCTCACACTCAAATTTTCAAAAGATTGTTACGCTTCCACTTGCTTAGTTTTATTTGAAAATATTTTGTCCCAGTTGTCGATTAAAGACTCTCTTATATAAAAATCGCCTCTCAACAACTAATTAGTTTTTGTAGAATTTTGATTGGACTCCCATGGGAACTCGTGGAATAATTTGCTTTTATCTTTTGGCCTCTTCGGTCGTTCCCCGGGAGAAAACTTCGGAGTAAATTATATTAGGGAATAATTAGTTTCCTTAGCTAATTAAATTTATTAAAATTTGAGAATTTCTCCCTAATTTAATTTGTTTTTGTCGTTTAAATTAATTAATTAATTTGTATTTTTTAATAACTTTTTCTAGGGGTCCCAAATTAATTTAACGTTATTATTTCGGTAATTTTCTCGTCATTTGACGTCGGTAATACCCATTTCTCCCCGAAAATATTAAAATTTCCTTATTTTACTTTCTTTTGTTATCATGTAAGATTTACGTTCTTAGTTTTCATTGAAGTCTTTTGCTGAATTCTTTAAAACAAAATGTAAAATCCTTGTAAAGTTGAATTTTCATTTAAAAAAATATCCGAAATGTAGAAAACTTCAAATTTTATAATTCCTTTTCAATGCGTCATTTTATCCACTAATTAAATACCGTTGGAGGAAAGAAATTAAATTAATTGAAAACATATTAAAATTTAATTATTATCATGTAACAAACGTCAGACAATTTCACATCAAAAAACCCAAGACTTCGATCAAGTGATTGGGGGAAAAATTAAAATACCAACGCTTCCCAGCACCGAATCGCACAGGTGAAATTTTCACAAGTGTTCAAATTTCAGTTCGGGAAAATTCACAATTTGGAGATATTGGGAGAATTTATATGTTTAGAAATAAAATTTAGTTATCATTTCGCGGTAAAATTTATGCATTTCCTATGTTGACACGACTCTAATTTCGCTGTTGTCAATAGAAAACATATATTTACGTTTGATTATTGTGAAAGAAAGATTGAATTAAAAATGATGTAGAAAAATTACTGTATTAAAATGCCACGCCCCATTTAATGCAACCTAGAGTCCTAGAAACATTTGGAAAATATTCTCTCCTAAGTAGAGTATTATTATTTTAATTATTCTAATTATTCTAATTATTCCAATTATTATTATTATTATTATTATTATTATTATTATTATTATTATTATTATTATTATTATTATTATTATTATTATTATTATTATTATTATTATTATTATTATTATTATTATTATTATTATTATTATTAAATACAAGATCCATTATAAGATGGTAGTTTAAGCTTAAAAAAAACGATAGTGATACTTAATTTCAGAATCTACTTTTAAAGCATATTACTAATTATTCCAGGTACTTAATAATATAAAGTCTACCGGAAAGTTATGTCCGATTATTTCGTTTTAAGTTTACATATGTAATATGCCGTATATGGCTATGTCTCTTTATAACTATCATTCGAAATTAACTACAATAAAGATATAATATCATTTTTAAGTTAGATACAATTGTAAAAACATGTACACGGATAAAGTTCATTTTCGGAATTGTGCCGAAATTTTTTACAAGATTTTGGTGAAACCTTAGTAATAAGCCACACTCTGGCAGCCATCTCTGGTATTGTGAAGATACACCAAGATTATTTTTTGACAACATAGAAGACCTCGCAGAAGCTTAATTCGGCTCAACAAGCCTTTTCAGATCATATTCATAGAATTTGTCTTCAACTATTCCATATGGTATTTTATGAAAAAATTATGTCAAATAGTAAATATTTGTTAAATATATTAAAATGTTTTTTGTTTTATTCCTCTTCAAAAAAAGGACAGAACTTTTCGGTAGACCTTATATATATATATATATATATATATAAATTTAAAACAAAATTGTTTCTAAACTTAATTTTAAGTCTTAAATCCAAATTAAGTTTCAAAAGTTCTTCTTTGGATTTAATTTCCAATTTTTAAATCTGATAAATAATAAATATCACATTTTTCAGAACTACCATTACAAATATATGAATTATAAATTATTATCAATGAGGTTGGCAACTTAATTCCCTCCGTTTTATCAAATTTTAACATTTGGCATGTCATTAAATGTTTTTGGCAAAACCTTTTAAGTCCATCGAACAAAAATGTTTTGTTTAACCGTAATATATGTTTTTTTGTTAGTTCGAGTGAATTTCTGTTAATTTTCTAATCATTAAAATGGTATGTCAAGTTGATAAAAATGATCATTTTCGACACATTCTCTTTGCTTTTAAGTCAGGTTTTAAGGTTACAAAGCTGATTTATGTTGTTTCTGGAGAGGATATCCTAGTTGTTATACCAATTTCTAAAATTGAGCTTTTGACCTCAAAGACAGTTGAGTAAAACGACAAAAGAACTGGCACAGAAAATGAAATTCTCCCACAATGCTAAAAAGAAACATCTTCATTCGATAGAATAGGTTCAGAAGTGTGGTGTATGGGTTCCGTATGCTTTAAATGACAATAAAAAAAATCACCGAGCCACAACTTTTGCTGGTTTGCTTGTTGGTAACTGCTCAACTCATCGACATTAGCAAAAATTTCTTTACCGAATCATTATTGGCGACGACAAATGTTGCCTATACATTAATATGAAAAAAAACGCCAGAAATAGTTAAGCCCTGGTAAACGAGCGACATCGCGCTTGAGACAAGACCTTCTTCCGCATAAACCGATGTTGAGCTCATGATGGACTGGAAATAGATTTTCCATTAAAATTTGCTTGAACGGAACCAAAAGATCAGTGCAAAACTCTGTGTTCAACCGATGAACAGTCTCAACATGGCTTTAATGGCTATAATAAATCATTGATATTAGAGAAAATATTTAGTCGGTAGCATGGAGTTCTGTTTTACACACCCGCCATACTCACTCTCACGATTTAGCTCCAACCCGTTTTCATCTCTTTCGATTTCATACAAATGCTTTTTCAACGAATTTTTCGAGTTGATAAAGTGTGACTTTTACCACCGAAGTATTAAAAATCTGTAAACATTGAGAAGAATAATTAGTTGTTTATTTTATTTTGAAAAATAAAATTTCTAAAACTTAAAAAAGACGGGAACTTTGTTGCAAATTTAATAAATTACGTATAAAATATTGTGAAATGTTGAAAATTGAGTCATTTACTAAATTTTTAAAGGTCTCAAAAAAACCTTAGAAAATTGCCTGGTGACCCTCGAGGGAGTCGCACTCCAAACATTGAGAACTGTTTGTAGATATCAAGCTTAATTATTTAATTAAACTTAATGTTTTATTAGCTTAAGTTAGTTTAATAACTTCCATTTTTAGGTTTATAATTTATTCCCAGAACGGTTATTTTGATTTATTTAATAAAATATTCGGACATTTTCTTTGTGTTATTGCACCATATCTTACATATGTAAATATATAAATAATACTTACCAAAACATTTATTATTATATTTATTAAAGCTGAATTTTACAGCAGTTTTTGTGAATTAAAAGCGTTATTATAAAATAAGCATATGAAGCCACTGAATGATAAATAATTCAGGGGCCTAAATTAGAGCTTCCGATAATATACTTTGCCCATTCAAACCATAGAAATAATTGAAAATAAACAAAAAATTTCGAAAACACAGTATATTTAATTTAATTGTTTTAATTATTCATCTTAAAGAGAAACTGTAATAAAACGTTTAATATTAGTAACTGGAACACCAAATATAATTATCATATAACCATTACTGCTAGTTTTATTAAAATATTATTGCTTAACATATTTATATTTTCATGACAGCTGAAAGATTTCCAATGATTTTATAAAAAAAAACTGTAAATTAATTATAAATTCTTATAAATTTACAAATTACAAACATAAAACTATAAAAAATATTAAAAAAATAATTGCATAATTACTAAAGTAAATTAATTTACGACTTTATGTAATATTTATATATAATATTTTAGCTGGTTATTTTATCCATTTAAACAAATATTCCACATGTTGAGACCTGTCAAAATGGCTTTAATTAAAAGCGTTAGTGCCGCATTTTTCCCTTAAATATTTCTTTTTGTGGTTAAATTTAGGAAGCTAAATAGTAAATATGAAAATTTAAATGTTACAAGGATTAGATGCATTACATGACAAAAACAGTTAGATAACAATTTATTTCATTCGACCATGAAAATAAAACTTATTTGCATATAAACGCAGCAGGAACATCACTGCCCACTGGGTTATACAATAGTAGCAGTTGACAAGCTGAAATCTTATTATAACTAAAAAAGAGATAATAGGCTAGTAAAAATATTTAAATTTAACAGACTTTTAACCGTTTTTCTGTAATATATTTGCAAACACACACACACATATATATACATATATATATATACATACATAAAGTGTAATTCAATAATAATCATCTATACTAATAAAAATATCTGGACCTAAAATATGTTCTTTTCACTGATAAACGAAACTTAACTTGACTTGATCCGAATAACACCAGGACTTATTTTTGGTTGAAATATTTCATGTTTCATTTTATGAATAAACAGCGGAAATTGACTAACATTTATTTAAATTATATTTATATAAATGATTCGTTTATCGAAAAAAAAGATTTTAAAATGTAAATATATTAAAAAACATTTTCTAGATCTTATTAAATTTTTAAATTTTTATAAATGTCATTCAAAATTTGGGAATAAATAGTTTTTGAATACATTTGAGTGAAAAAAATCAATCTGATAAAAAGAGAAAGCGAAATTCTAGTTAAATTTAGTTTATGAGTGATCAAGACCGATTTTCGGTCAAAATATTTCATATATTATTTTATTAATAAACATTGCGGAAATTGGCTAACATTTTTATTTATTTAAATGTTATTATTATTATTATAATTATAATAATAGTAGTAGTAGTAATAATAATAGACAATTACTCCTCTTCATTCCTAACGGTATTTGTCAATTTTCGCATTCAATTTACAACCTTAGATATTCTTGTGATTTTAAAATGGTGACAAATTTATTAATATTATTCTTATATTTATTATTACTATTAATATTATTATTATTAAAAAAAAAAAAAAAAAAAAAAAAAAAAAAAAAAAATTATTATATTATTATTATTATTATTATTATTATTATTATTATTATTATTCAATAACTTTAAATTCGGTCTTATAACTAACACATTTAACACTTACATAACTATATTGATAGCCGGCATTTAAAATTTGACCCTTTTTAAATTTTCAACTTTATAACGATCTCACTAACCTTAAAACGAACTTGATCTTAAAATTACCCTAAAAAGTGAAGGTTGGGGTTTAGTAAGAACACATTAGTCTAAGTTAACATTCTTAAAAAAAATATCAATCTAAAAACGTTTAAAAATATTTTACTGAAAATTCAAATCGTGGCTTCTTTTTATTTTATATATTATTTTATACTCTTTTCTATACTATTTTTTTAAATTAAATATTTTTATATTTCTCAAAATTTCTAAATGAAATTAAATTGAGATAATTCAATAAAGTTTTTAGTTTATAAAACAATTATATATATATATATATATATATATATATATATCAGTTGTAAATTTTTTTAATAGATCTTCAATAAATGTTTTGTTATAGATCTCTATGGAATTATTTACTCAATTAAAAAACGGAAAAATTTTAAATTAATTAACGTATTATGTTAATATTTAAGTATTTTGTGTATCACATTAATAAATAAATAAATATATTAAATAAATCAAAATTTTGGGCATTGACTGATTCACAAAGAATATAATTTTTTAAGAAGTACTTACAAATCTTTTCATACTGGGCTTTCGAATAGACCAAAAATCTTTTCCCCTTTGTAATATAATTTTTGAATTAGTTAAAAGTTATTTAAGATCAACTACGGAATGAAATCGCTTAAGAAGCTTATAATTTATGAAATAACTAATGGATGATTTTGCGACAACAAAATCACAAAAAAGACATTTCAAAATGGTTAGAAACAATAAATTTGAACCAGTGACTTCACACTTATTTCAACTAAATGACAACATCTATAATCTAAGAAAATATTAATAAAATTATATTATACGACATACAGTCTTACCTGCGTGATGTTGTAATTTGTTCGAATGAATAACAACGTTCACTATAAAATGCGAGAAAATAGAAAACAAATAAATTAAACACACAAACACAGTACTGTAAAAAATGCATTCAAAATCTTCAAAACATAGAAATTTTCAGATGAAAAACAAATCTATATATTATAAAATTATAATTATAAATTTTAGCTTACATTTTAAAAAATAAATTCAAAAAGTCTTATATATATTCCTACAAATCTAAATAGTCGTTAAAATAGATAATACATAAATTTCTGTAAATTTTTATTATTTTCAATTATTCTACTTTTATTACAAGAGTTTTTATTCAGTTGAAACAGCTGTATAATTAATTATAAAATATTTTATTACTGTTTAATTTGTAAAGTGAGAAAAATTGTAAGAAAATATAAACAAAATATATTTCTTGTCATTTTAATAAAATTTTATTTAATATTTGAAATTTGCTCATATAACAAAATCGAGTTAGAGCCAAGATGAAAATGTTTTACAATTAACATAAAATAGATTTATTTAAAAATAACATGAAATAAATTATAAAATTATTATAGGTTATTAAAAAAACTCTCTAAAGACAACCTCACATTTATTAGGTGGAGGTTATTTCACATTTAATAAATGAAATTAGAATTAAGCAAAATGTCTGAAATACAAATTCTGAGATTTCGTTCCCAGGTGTTTGCGAAATTGCAAGATCTGAGGGTATTATTTTGACCATCAGAAAAATATTTGAAAAAAGAAGGAAGTATATATATAGTATTCAACCTTTGAATAAATAAAATAACATTTTGAAATTTTTAATTAATTAATAATTAAAATATTTATTTAAGTATTTATTTAAATATTTGTTTGAATAGTTAATGTTTGACGTGAAATATATGTTTGATTTCACTGAATTTTTAGCATGACAAATTTTACATTGCTGTTTAAAAAGTGAAATCGGTGAAAAAGTATCATTTAGTTGAAGTCATCTTCTATATTTCGAAAATACTGTAGGTATTAACAAAAGATTTCCTTTCACATATATCCTTTATTCACAATGCTAGAGGAATGTTTAAATACTCACAATCCTCACTTCAAACAACAATGAAGTAAGTTGAAAGCAGCAATCTTAACATCATCTGGATCTTTTATATACTGAAAGGCATCTTAATTCTTTCAAATGGAAAACTTTTGTGACAGAAAACTATCCATTTATCTTAAAAAGCTCAAGCTACTCTACAAAGCAATAAAATTAAAGAATGGGGCCCATTGCACTTCTTTACTTTAACGAGATATCTATATCCAATTCAACCCTAAAGACAATTCACACATAATTTGACAAACTGCTAAAGCAAGGAATCACATTCGTCAAAGAATTAGCAAGTGATCATTTGCTCTTGTAGTTGTTAAGAAACAAAAGACTCTTACAGATCATATGGTGATCAATAGGCCATGATAAATTATTCGATTTTAGAGAAAAATGATTAACGATTAATTGTTCAGTTGTTCAGTCAATTAATTGATTAATCGATTAATTTATTAAATTTTATATTTATATAACTACTACAATTTAACAAAAATAAAAGTTTATTTCAATTCAAATTAAATTCAGTAAAGGAAAACAATATTTAGTTTGTATTTTTTTCATTTAATAAATGTGCACGTAGGAAGCACAGTTTATCCCACGTGTCGACGTTCAAGGATGTCCGGAGCTTTGTAACGAACAAACCATCCATTGATGATGGCCGCACGCTCAACAATCCATTATAAATTTTTTATAGTAAATCTGTTTTTATTTTTACTTTGTTCTTAAACCATCATCTCCCTTTTTATATCTTGTAAACTATAGTTCAATGCAGCTGTTGAATTGGTTTTAGCAAGTTGTTTAGTTAAGAATTCCTGTAACTCATCTGCTTTTGAATATTTTGCTCATTTTTCAGAACAATTTCTATTACATCGTTTTTCATCTTCGAAATAAGCATCGGCTTCGGAAGTATTTTCAGTAAGCGGTATAAGTAAACTATTGACAAAATCTTTAGTGGTATAAGTGAGATCGTTTTTGAGTTTTCATCTGATAAACTTCACCAATATTTTATTGGGTCATCAAATACAGAAGTAATTCTTCAAGATTTATGTTTCTTCTTTCATTATGTTCTGGTAGTCATTGAAGTGCGAAACATTTGTGCCAATACACTTGAGTGGGATTGCTCTTTTAATTTTGTCAATAAGAATTCAAAAATTTGTGTTGCTTGTATTAAGTTGCAATCTTTCCTGCCCAGGGCCAAGGAGGTTACATCAATTACTTCCAATGATTCGAAAATATCCAAAATTACATTAAGTTTACAATTGGGATAGCAAGTTTGAACAGACAAATCATGTAAGACTGTTTGTTTGACTTCTTTCATTTCCAAGAACCATTTAAGCATAGCCAGCAACGAGTTCCATCTTGTGAAGGTATCAATTATCAAATTTAACTCCTTACCAATTTTATTTCTTCAAGAATTTTGCTGCATATTATTTTTAACGAGAGATTTAAGAAATATTCTTACTTTTTGAATAACCGTCAAAACATTATCAGCTAGAGCCCAGTTTATGTGTTCGGAAAGATTTTCTTCGATCCAAAATTGAAGTACACTTTCTGTTTCTATTTCATTTGAATAGGAATCATATTCTTCCTCACCCCCAGCGTTTTCTTTTCCCATTGCATTTCCTCGTCTATTTCGTCAAACTTGATGTAAAATACACATCAAATAACCCATCTTCATCATTATAGCGGCACCATCTGTCACAACTGCCACTATGTGCTTTTTCAGGATAATGTCATATTCGCTTTTTTTTACCTACGATTTCAACAGCTTTGGTTGCTGGCATGGAGTCTTTTATTCTTATTATGCCAAGTCTAAAAACATCTTTATACTTGGTGTGAATATTTAGTGACATATATCGACGATTGTATTTTGAAATTCACTCATCTAAAGATAAATAAAATCGTTTTCGAGCTTCAATTTTTAATTTATATTTGGTTTTCTGAGTTTGTTAAATCGTATCTGCGAAATCAACCACCATTGCCTTGACACCCTTTTCTGTTACAGGAATACTTAAACCTTGGGGCTTCCATTCATTTTCGATTTCTTCGCTATTTGCTAGAGTCTCGAACGGTATCTGATTTTACGCAAATACGTATGCTGAGGATGATGCTTATTTTTTGGTAAAAAACGAAATAACTTTAGATGCGTCCTTTTTTGACTTGATGATGAAGTTGAAGCAACCGGTTTACACAAATCATGTTTGTGTTGCATATGATACCTGTTATGAAGTCGTTTTTTATGCGACCGAAATGTAGTTTCACAGTGTTTGCACTTTAAAATATTGTTATCTTTCCTGTTAATTAATAGACGAGAACAAATTTCACTTCTATTTTTTTTGGATTGACTCTAATCGCTTTAATTTCCTTCTCAGCCATAGATTAATCTAAATTTAATTTTTATTATATAAATATTTTATTATATTATCAAATAATATTAAAAATAAATACATATGAAAAATACAAACTTAAAAAAACAAAACAAAAAAATAACAAAAAAAGCGATTTATCTAGAATATGTTCAAATATTATCGAATAATAGAGTAATTGAACCATGCACTAGTGATCATAGGCTTTATAGGCCTGTTGGCCGTTACCAAGAGTCAAGGACATTATGGACAAAATGGCAAAATGTTCAATATCCTTCGATCTCTAGAAAGATTATCATCAGCCTCCAATTTATTAGCAGGATATTTAACAAACAGACATCTATGTGGTTTTTAATTTTTTGAATGCACTAACATGTTGTTTGGTTTTAAAACTACATTGCAGGCATTCCGGATTTATATTGACCAATGATAGCAGAATTTCACAGCAGCTTACCTCAATGAAATAATATGTTTTTCTAAATCACAAGAAGATCGAAAAACGTCACGTAAAATATGTTATAGAAAGACTGAAAGCAGCCGGTCCTACACTCAACAAGAAGGAATGCTCGTTCAATCAGTTAAGTGTCAATTCTTTGGGACTCAATGTTTGGTCACCTTACAATTTACAACTTTGTACAACCTCATACTTTTCAAGAAAATTAAACAACACAGTAAAAAATATTCTACTTTTGAGAGATAAATATTTGCAATTTATTTATCAACGAAAGATCATAAGCATTCCATAAAAGGCTGACACTGTACAAGTCTTTGAAACGTATGTTCACAATGAAATCATTATCAAATAAGCAGAGTGAGGATCGAATTAACTACATTCACTAATTTACTCTTAGTATCAAATATATAAATGGACACCATAAACTTTTTTCTTCGTTTTCGTTAAAGAGTCACCGACTATCATGACTTTGAGATTGAAGACAACGACATTTTGATCGAGGAATTAAATCTAGGAAGTGGTCTTTGAAATATTTAAAAGATTATAACGTTTTAGTTGTTAGTAATTAATTTCATAGAGTACAAATGGAAAAGGGAAAATACCAGGAATTTGATGATCACAAGGTGATCCAAATCCAAATAGAGGATGAATCCAAAAACATTTCGACGTACAGACTCAATTAAGTTAATATTTGGTACAAAATATAAATTTTAATGCACTGACATTTCAAAAAGCAAGATTTTAACAATATAGATAACAATGCTTGCATCTCTAGTGTCTCTTTTTGCAAAATGTACAAAACACTTTTTATTAAATAATGTTGACATAATATCAATGAAATGTTCTTTAACTTCCGAAAATATTTATTATTTGTTGATATAAATGAAGTCATTAGTGGTAGGAAATACTTTTAGATGTAGGCAAATATCTTTAATTCCTTTACAAATACCATTTCAGCACGAAGAAAAGATTTGACAAAACCTCTAAATAAAGTATGGTTACTTCTTCCATAGTTATCAATTCATCTTCGTATAATATTATATAAAACATATTTTTAAAAATATAGAAATAATAATAATAATAATATTAATAATAATAATAATAATAATAAAAAAATAATAATAATAATTATTATAATAATAATTTAGGGATCCGATCACAATGGAAATGCCGAAATTCAAAATATACAATTAATTCACACTGTTAAAATGAATTCTGAATTCGAAGCCCCTAAATCGGTTTCTATGCCCCCTGTTAACCAATCTAATGATACCAATTCCGTGCTTTCAGTGTCAACAAAGCAAAATGACGAAGAAAATATTTTGAAAAGTAATGAAATAAAAATTGAATTACTAGAAACAAATGAAAGTGAAAATAAGATTATACAAAAACTGGAAGACGAAGATCGTTTTATTGAATTAGAAAAAGTTCTGATGATTTTAGATCGTTCCACTGAGGGAAATGATGATGAGAATTCAGAAAAATCGAATGAAATTTTAGAAAAACAAATCGCTGAGAAATTAGAAAATAGCGAAATGGCTACTGAACAACCACCAGTCAAAGATGTGACGACAAGCGCAAATCCAGTCAGTTCAACTGAAACTGACATTCAACACTCAGAAGCCATTTCTGTCAAAACTGACAGCAATTTAATTGTCAATGAAAAGGATGACAATGTTGACGATGAAGACAACGACGATAACGACTACGACAATGACGACGATGATGACAATTCTAGTAAGTATTGAATAATTTTTTATTCATTAAAACAATAACTTTGGAGAAAAAGCCAATCAAATTTAAAATAAAATCACTAGTATAAACTATCACACATAATTTTAGCACACTCCATTGGCACATACACACATATCTGCACACATACATACACGCATACGCACATACATACACACGCACGCATATAAACATACATATACACACATACAAACTTTCATTTTACTATAGACAGAAATTATTTCGATATTTTCTTTTTTCCGCCGCCTAATTTTCATCATATTATTCGAATTAACTGTCAATTGAAAAATTTATAACTCATAATTCAAATTTCAAATTCCTCGAATTATGATGCCAAAAATTTGGTGAATTTCACAAAGACAAATCAATTTTATTTTTCCAAGTTTTATGAATTTGTATTTGAAATCAGTTTATGAATTTCTGGCAAACTGGGATTTATTCTGAACACGGTAAGTGCTTGGATTTTACGTTTGTGGAATGCTTGTTGAGTGCGAGTGGGATTCTGGTGGAATTCTTTTGGAATTCTTGTGGAATAATTATGGAATGATTGTGGGATTCTCGGGAATAATTATCGAATGATTGTGGGATTCTCGTGGAATAATTATCGAATGATTGTGGGATTCTTGTGGAATAATTATCGAATGATTGTGGAATTCTCGTGGAATAATTATCGAATGATTGTGGAATTATTGTTAGATTGTTGTAAAATTCTAATTGAATAATTGTGAAAGGATTGTGGAATACTTGTAGAGTATGAGTGGCATTCTTGTGGAATCTTTTGGAATTCTTGTGGAATAATTATGGAAAGATTGTGGGATTCTTTTGAAATAATTATGGAATGATTGTGGAATTATTATTAGATTGTTGTAAAATTCTAATTGAATAATTGTGAAAGGATTGTGGAATGCTTGTAGAGTGCTTGTGAAATAATTATGGAATAATTGTAGAATTCTTTTAAAATCATTGATGAATTATATTATAATGGTAGATTCTGAAATAATATATTTTGTAAAATGACCATCTTCATCCCTTTTTCTATTTTTACACAGATGTCATATAGTGTCGATTGGTGACTGATTTGACCAACTATAAGTCTAAGAATCTGTTTTATTTTGATTCTTTAAATTATTTAGATTACTTAATTTAATCAAGTTCTTTATCAAATAACAAAGACCGAATAATTTCCAAACTTCCTTAATAGATAACAGTTTCATCCTGAATTGACTTCAAAATTACTATGTTCAGGGAAAAATTCTAAGGACCTCCTATTCTTGATTAAAGTAGAAATTTGATCTAAAATAACTTTGAGTTGATATACTTATAAATTTCATTATAATTACTGAAACCTCTCAAACAGTTTTCTCCATTTCATGCGATTAACAGTTTGATCATTGAATCGGACAGAAAACTTTTCCATTGTCAAAAAGGGATTTTGTTTTTAGAGCCAAAAACTTTTATTTAGTATGTAGTTAGTTTGTGTTTTTTATTTTCCGCCTCTTAGAGACCCCACCAATCAAACATTATTTTATTTCTTGTTAACAGCCAATTCACCAAACATTTCAACTTTTCTTACAGAAAAATATTTAATCTGAATTTTTAACTATCTTTAATTTATTTTGTATATTTGTGTATGTTTGATTATATTTTAATTAACTTTCTCTTTAATTACAAATATTGCTTTTGAAATGGAAATAAATTAAACACCAAAATAATATGTTCTATTTAGAATAATATATGAATCTGCACCTAGATATTTATTAAAATAAAAATTCTGGTTTTCTTTTTTTAAATCGAGTTTAATAGATTAAAATGATACACGATTTTTTTTAATTTAATAATAAATATATAATATTTTTAAATGAAGATGAAAAGAAAATTTAAAATAGTAATAGAAAATTATAATTAGTTTTGCATTATAAATAATAATAATAGAAATTTTTTTAAAGAAAATATCAATTAATAATAGAAATATATTTAAAAATATAGTGAAAAAATTTCACAGCAGCTGTCAGTTGAGAATTGTTTGTGCACATTTCACACTGATAAAATTGTGTTCGACCTCTAGTTAAAACAAACTGACAAATATTCAATATTTTACTCTAAATTTTTAATTTAACTATAAAATTATGAAAACTATTTCTTGAATATTTGTGCCAGATGTTTATAAAGTTTTAATTGTCAAAGAATTGGATTTCGAATGGATAATTAATTTTCAATTTTAAGAAAATAATTATATAGAAATATTTATTACAAGACTTAGGGTCTGTAGAGAGGTGGGACCGTTCAAGGAGAATGATAAGGGGGATGTCTTATTTTAATATAATAAGTTGCAAAGTTTTCATAATTGTTAAGCTATTTATTTAGAATTTTTGCTCTAATTTATCGAACCCTTCGAACTGTATCAACAATTTTAATAAAGATTTATTAAAATATATTTGTTGAATTAAGAAAAAAATTGTTTCTATTAATTGTTTTTTACATGATTTCATCTTAAATAATTTTGTATGAGCTTATATCAAATAAACCGATTTTCACGAGAAACAAAAATAACTGTAAGAGTCAAGTGAACGTGATAAAGGACTGACAAATGGGGGGACCAGCTGCCATCTTTTTCGCAATCAAGAAAGGCAGCAACTAATTAATTTTTTTGTTTATTGGATAAAAATTACTCAATTACGGCCTTAAAGGGACCTAAGCATTGAAAGATGTTGCATGAGGATGATAATATTAATAATAATAATAATAATAATAATAATAATAATAATAATAATAATAATAATAATAATAATAATAATAATAATAATAATAATAATAATAATAATAATAATAATAATAATAATAATAATAATAATAATAATAATAATAATAATAAAATAATAATAATAATAATAATAATAATAATAATAATAATAATAATAATAATAATAATAATAATAATAATAATAATAATGACAATAATAATAATAATAATAATAATAATAATAATAATAATAATAATAACTATTATTATTATTATAGTGTTTTGACTCGACAATCATGATTTGATATGATCAAACATATGATGGATCCGTAGTCTCAGTATGTCATTAAGAGGTCAAAGTAACTTTTCAATGATGTTTTGTTTGAATTGAAACCATAATAGTGTGTTAATTCCAATACAGCTTTAATATATGTACAAACAGGTTACAATTACTGGAAATAGGTCTTTAAAATATGAAATAATTTTTAAATTTTATTGAATTTTTTGTATTTAATTGTTTATATATGATTTTACCGTCATTCAGAATAGTTTGTTAAGTAAACGGGAATTGAGTACAGCATAAACAATAAATAATACAAATACCCACACTGTCACATTACAAATCCAATTTATAATATTTATTTTATTATAACTTATAATTTTAAAATTAATTAATTAATATTTTAATGTTTCCAATATTACGAAATAATTTTATTTTATTTAAATTAGAATAAATTAGCAAAACAATTTTAACCTTGGATTAAAAAATATTTAAATTTCTACGGTTGATGACAAAATTTTATTATTTATTGCTTTTATCAAATTTTTAATAAATGCATTCTGAATAAAAACTTAATTATTGTGATATTTGTTTTAAACAGTAGTGACTTTTTTGTTTTTCTCAATCAAACTATCGGATTATACACTTAATTCTAAGCAATGAGTAGCACAATTTTTAATTAAATTTTTAATTATTTAATTTTCAAACGTTTTTTTTATTAATTTTGTACAGTATTTCTTAAAACAAAAGCATTGGTTTTTTCTTCGATACTCATGGCGCTTTTTTTTTATTCAAACTATTTAGCACTTTCGTAAAAAATGTAATAGTTGTTAATAGTTGTTAAGCACCAAAATGCAAACTTATAAGTTCAAAATTCCTAATGTTTTTTTAAATACATTTAAGTATGACATTTAAAATAAAATATGACTGTCAGAATAAAATATAAATTATATTAAAACATTGTTATCAAGGGGAATCAAAATCAACAAATAATTCAGGGAATAATTATTGAGAAAATTATATAATATTATAATCAATTAATTTTTAATAAGTTTGTTTTTTTGATATATTTTTCTATAAGACAAAAGTTAATTTTACTAACAAATTAAATTGATATAATTGTTAGATGAAAAACCCATAATTCTAAAAGTGAAAATAGATTTATTTCACCATCATGTTATTGAAGACATTTTTATTGCTATATTCTTTTAAGAAAAATACATTTTTATAATTACTTAAAAATAGAAGATTGTTTTTGTTAATTTCAAAAGTCCCACTGCTATACTTGTTTACTTAGCCTGGTTGTATTAAAATGAAAGAATATTTAAACAAAAACATTCTTGTGCCATATAATTCAGTGCTTCCACAACTTTTCAGTTGCACCACGGACCGGCGCCAATTTCATTAATTATTTTTATTTTTATATCACCTTAAATATGTCGAAATATGTCCAAAAACGAGAGTTTGAATGACGCCCTTTAGATTCAAAAAGTAAGGTAATTATGAAAAATGAATTGATTTCATGATTTTTGAGTAAAGAAAAATTTTGAAAAGGTTGAAAAGAGACTCAAAGTCACAAATTAGAAAACACTTTTGCTGATTTTTTTAAAAATCTAGTTTCTAAATTCATTGTGCAGACTGACAATGTAAGTCTGATGAATCGGTGCCGGTGAGTGGACCTCCACTTTGGGAAGCACTGGTTTAGTTTATAAATAAAATAAATTCTCTAAATGTTCATTTTATAAATATTTTTTTTCTCAATATATAGTGAACCTCTAAAAATGTCTCATAGATGTGAGTGCACTAGCAATGAAATCACTGATGGCTCAAAAATGTTACCAAAATGTGAACATAAATATAAATATTTGCATTAAATACCAGTTTTCCTATGATTAGCAACCGTTTTGTGATGTTTTGAGTTGTTTACAATTTAAAAATTAAATTATTTACTATAAATTTAAATTCATTGTTTATCATAATTATAAGTTTATTTTATTTCTATAAAAATTATTTTATTTAATTTATTTCTTATTAAATTTTATAATTGTTTCTATCCAGTCGCAAGGATAGGAAAATACAATAAAAGTTCCAAAATGATAACAAACAATAATTTAGCAATTTTAAATATTTTCCAAATTTCTTACAGCACATTGTGTGACAATGAGTGCACTAAAAATGTCACATCATTAACTCGAGTCCTGCGAGATTGGTTTTCCGATCGAGGAATCTCAGAGTTTTTCTGACAATCCAGAAATTGCGCCATTGTCATTTTATCAAAAGGATAACATCCCAAAATCCAAAGTCATTCTTTAAAAAAAAGTTTGAAGTTGTATTTCATTAAATTAAATTTTATTAAATTTTTGATACGAAAATATAATCAACATTATAAATTACTATTTATGACATTTCCTGTTTCCAGAGGTTAAGAAAAATGTTTTTATTCACTTCTTAATTCTAATTAAAGGTAATTGTTACTAGACTGAGTACGGGAAAAAAGAAATATTCCTATTTTATTTACATTATTTCTAATTTACTATTTTATTTATTTTTAATTAATTATTTATTTGCTAGTCCATTAATTTGTTTTGTTATTTTGAATTACAATAATTATATTTACAGAAAGGCTAGCGAATAAATATGGTGATCTTGGTGGTGAGCTTATATTATTAAATATACCAAATCCTCGTTTGTCAAATTGTTCATTGGGTCTTAAGCTTACTGGAAATAAAGATTTGAATCATATGAATATATTCATTTGTCAAATCGTACCAAATTCCATAGCAGACATTGACGGTCGACTGCAAGTCGGGGATGAAATCCTCGAAGTAATTCATACCTTGAATGGATCAAATTGAATTTGATTTTAGGTAGATGATCATATTTTATTTGGACGCAGTCATTTAAATGCTACCCCCGTAATCAGATCCTGCAGCGGAAAACTGATTAAATTTGTCATTCATAGGTCTAACGAATGGCAATCAAAAATGGCTGTCCCAATTACAATTCGATGCGCTGATGTAAGTGATTTTATTATTAAAACAAATAATTTTAAATTGTTCCAATAATAAAATTACCGTCTTTAGGTTATCTTTAAACAATTTTGTTTTATTGAAAGATTATTTTAAATTTATTGAAGTTAATTTTAATTATTTCTATTTACATTAATAAAATCATAATAATGTTATTCATTAAAACATAGTAATTTCATAAATTTACTTTGAATATGTTTTGAATTAAACAAAATAAATTTATTATGAATTATTGAAATTGAAATTTTATTACTGTTTCGACAAACATTAATTTTTTTTATTGAATTTATTTATTTTGTTTTATTTTTATTAATTAGCAATTTTTCATGTTTTCTAACTTCAGTAAAGCTTAATTGGAAAATTAAATTGTAATTACTTAAAATATTACAACAAATAAGTATGAAATACAAATTATTTCAATTAAAATAATATCTCAAGTACGAACAGTTATAGTAATAGAATTAAGGTCAGTGAGAAATTTGTTTTAAACAATCAGGGTAACATCCGGAGTGGCAAAGTAATCCCTTATTCAAACTAATACCATATTTTATTATTAAATTTTGTAAAAATTTATAAAAATAGCGACAAGTAGAGTAAAATATTTGGAAACGTTTTCTCATAAAAAATCCATTCATATTGTGAATGTAAATACTTTTAAGAATAAGATTACTCATTTATTTACAGTCATAAATTCTATCGTATTTGCTTTATTAGTAAAACAAAAAAATTAAAAACAGATGTTCGATTCATTGGGATTTTGAGATTTGTGGGCAACATTTTTATAGCTATTTTTCTGGTGTTATTAATATTTTTTTACAAATAATACATTATGAAGGCTGTTCCAAATATCTCGTGTTACATAGGAAAATAATTTTTGATCTTTTTCCATAATAAAAATTAACGAAATTTAGAAGAAAACAGAATAAAAATGAGCAAATAAAAAAATAAAATCGTGTATCTCGAGGAGCTAAATATTTATTTAAAATGAAAATTTTTTTTGTATATTATATCACATTTTGTTATTATATTTACTTTAGTCTTTTTGTTTTAATACTGAATTATCTTGTCTAAATAAAAATGATAATCTCAATTTAAAGTTTTATCAGATGAAGGGAATAAGTTTGTTGAATATTACTTTCCTTGGACCTCAGCTTTTTGTGAATGGCCCTGTATAAATATTTGTGAATTCATTAATAACTTCAATTTTATTTTTACTGTGTTCACGCAAGCATTACAATTGAAATCTTATATTTTTTGTTTTATTAGCGTTATAAAAATAATTTTTCAAAAACAAATAAAAAACACGTGAGAAATTATTTTAATCACATTTTTTGGATAATTTGAAAATTAGGAGGAAAATTAGCTATTTTAAACCTTTTCTCCTCCGCAAATTGAATATATAATTATTATATATTAATGAAAGGGGTATTCCATGACCTGGCCAGTCAGACAGAGATAAGTGGTGGCTACCATTGAGCCACTCGAATATGTTTTAATGTATGTGAAAATATTTTTTCAATTGACTTTTCAACAGTTAAGAGCACATTTTATTATGGTTTCAATTCTGAATTCATTTCAATAAACTCAAAAACAAATCAATTTTTAATTGTCAAATTTTTGAGTGGCACAAAATAAAGTTGAATTAGTAATAAATAATGTAAAAATATCCAATCAATAAAAAATAAATATTCTAAATAAAATATCAACAAAATTTTATAATCATTTTAGTTTGGATTCATTTGATTCATCTTTATTTAAAAAAATGTAGTCTCTAAAAAACAATGGAATACTATTTATTCTGCTTTCCAATTGCATAATCTAGAAAATGAATGTTAGTGATACATACACCAAATTGCAACAATTTATGGATTTAATGACAATAAATAAAAAACAATTATTTAAAAAACTAACCAATAACTTTTTACCGAATCTATTTGGAAAAGATTGTTAATTGTTGCAAGAATTAATTTAATATCCAGTTGATCGAAATTTATATTGAAATCAGTTGTCAAATATATTTTGGTTTTGTAAATTGATTGAGTTCAGTGTAATTTATTAAAGAAACTTTGGAGTCAGGTTAGATATAAAAAAGGCTTTTGGAGATGTTAATCGAAAATCATTTTCGTTATAAATTGTTTTGAGAAAAAACATAAAAACGTTTCATTTGAAATCTACATAGAAAACTTGTATAAAAACTGTATATAATCTTGAGCTGGGGAAGGTCAGACAATTTCAAATTGTGATGTTTTTATTTATTTTTCATAATAATTTTAATTGTATTTCATTTTGCCGAAAGATTAAATGAAGCATTTTTGTTACAAATAAATGTGAGAACAAATTTGTTTTGACAAACAAACATATCGGTAAAAGTCACTTTTTGTCTTATCCAAAGTATTTATCGAAATAAATTGTAAGTAATAAATGTCAAAATAAATTTAAATTTCAACAAATAAACGTCATATATTTTGGACAAACACATATATATACATATAAAGGTTCAAAAACCTTTTCAGAAGAATGAATTAATTAGCACTTTGTCAAACATTGAGTTCCGTGGCTCTTAATTAAAGCATGAATAAACTAATTATCAATCTTTTGAAGATTATAAATGTGTATAAAATGATCACTAATGGCTCATTTGTCAACATCGACTATCTAGCATGATCTCTCATGTCACCTGAACTGGATCTGACTCAATTAATAATAAAAATGTTTTCATTATCACTAGGGTTTGCAGACTAGAATGAGTTTTGTCTATTATTATCATGTCTCAATGTGTTCGAACCAGTGTTTAGCCCACCATTTGTTTATTGGTTCTACCCAAGGATAGAAGCCGATTTCCGAAAGCTATATAATTTACTGTCAATTTTCTAAGGCTTTATATGTTACGTTTTGCTCTGACTGAGAAGTCGTTTGTTTATTATTCACATATTTATTTCTGCCATGATTATTTCAATATTTATGTCATTTAAAATTATTTTAAAATGATCTTAATAGTACTTAAAACTCGATTAAATGCTATAAACTGATAAATATTTGTATAATTTTAGTACATAATGTAGCTGTCATAAATATAATTGTATACGAAGATATTATTCCTATGGAAAACAAAGTCAGCATTGTAATTGGTAATAA
This sequence comes from Schmidtea mediterranea, assembly GCA_022537955.1. Lineage (NCBI taxonomy): Eukaryota > Metazoa > Platyhelminthes > Tricladida > Dugesiidae > Schmidtea > Schmidtea mediterranea. The sequence goes on from CM039679.1 coordinate 82,106,104, forward strand.
CGGAAATCGTCTGATTTTGTATAAATCAAAATGTACATGACATAAAATTTGTTTATTTTATGAACCAAAACTTCAGCCTATTTTGCATTTTCATTTCAAATTAAACTTAGTTAGAAAGCCATTTTTTTAAATAATTTTATTATTATTATTATTATTATTATTATTATTATTATTATTATTATTATTATTACTATTATTATTATTATTATTATTATTAATATTATTATTATTAATATTATTATTATTAATATTATTATTATTATTATTATTATTATTATTATTATTATTATTATTATTATTATTATTATTATTATTATTATTATTATTATTATTATTATTATTATTATTATTATTGTTATTATTATCATTAATATTATTATTTGTATTAATATTGATTGTTTTAATATTGTAAAACTGATTCCATTACCTTTATCTAGATCAAAGATTGCAAATTTGTTTACCTTGGAAAATTTCAAACAGTTTTAATTTTGAATCTTTTGTCGAGAAAAAATCATATAGAAATTTATTTACTAACATTGGATTTTATTTTTATTAAAATCCCAACAAATTAATTTAAAGACCAAGTCACATAAATAAAACTTTCTAATTAAATTTATTTTTTAGATTAATAAACTTAATAAATCATTTTATATATTATTTAACTTTTTACTCAAAATGAAGTCTTATTAAAAAAATTAAATTTCATAAATTTATATCTCGAATTATTATGTCACTTAAAATAATTAATTTTGCTAGAAAGACGGAAATTGAAATGGTTTTTGACTATATAGAAAAGAATTTAATTTAAGTCTGGCCCTTTTAATTAAAAACCAAAAGAAATAATATGTTTTCAACAAAAAAATTATTTCGAAACGGGATAAATTTAATTTATGTATTTAAAAAAATATGAATATTTTTGAAAAATTTGGAAATAAACAATTATGTAAAATAATATAAACAATTGTTTCATATCCATAACCTTCCTGTTTTTAAACATTTGTTTCCAAAAACGATTCTACAGTTTTACATTCTCCCTCGTTTTATTACTAAATGTGTTTTATAATATACAGATTTCTGAAAAAATGCATAATATTTCACTTAAAACACAAGAGGCTTTTTTTAAGTATATTTTAATTAAAAGGCAAATATTTATTAATAATAAATTTAAAAAAATAAATTTAAGTTAAATGAGAAATGACAAATATGTCAAAGTCAAACCAGTGAATGATTATAGGTTCGGCTCAGATATTTCTGTCAAAATTTCAATAACAATAAATTGTCTAATTATCAACCTCACACAAGTTTTCAAGTGTGATTAAACATTGTTTACATATTCTCAGTACCTTGTTGATACCTTCCTCGAAGAAATATTGTGGTTTCAAGTCTGTAGAATTTGGAACATCAGCAGAACATTTCGTTATGCTTTCCGTGTAGTGCAGATTTCATTGGTAGAAAGAGGTAAAATCAGAGGAGATCAAATCTGGCAAGTATGGTGGATGTTTGTGAACGTTCAAACGAAGCTGTTTAATCTTCTCCTGCATGATGATAACCGTACCTGGCCTCGCGTTGTCGTGTTGGAGATAGAGGTTGCCATAGATATTCGTCTTCCGGTTTATCAAAAACAGCTGCATTCAGGTTTTAAAATATGTCGCTGTAATGATTGGCAGTGGTAGTCTCATTAGATGGAAGAATGTTCATCAAAATAATCCCTTTACACTCCCAGAATTGACTTAGCAGGAATTTCTTGTTGGTTCCGTCACTTGTAGACCTGCAGAACATTAGCAAGGCTTGTGACTGTAATCCCAGTTTTCATCAGCCGTAATAAAACGATGCATTTTCATTTGAATCAATCGTGTTCCAACGGTCTCTTAGTCAATAACAATGCTCTCAGCAATTTGTCTTGTCGTGGCCCGCGTCATTAAAAACAACTTGTATCTCCTCCCCAGATCATATGAATCATCTTCATCTACAAAGTTGCTACTCTTTAATTTGTCTACCCAGTTGAAAAATGTTCTTATACAAATCTTTAATTTCTTTAAGAATTTCGTAAGTTGACAGTCCTTACTTCCAGTTGTAATTAAATGATTTTTCGAATATCCTCTGGAGAAAATTCCATTTTCAGCGCGAATACTGGCGAGAAACACCATCAAAATTAATGAAAGATTTAAACATTTTTTAATTTCATACAAATTAAATATTTTATTATTAACAATGTTTAGAAATTTCGTAAATTCTATTATATATATTAACAATAGAACTATAACAGAATGCACGGTAAAAATAAATTAACTACGAATTCATACATTTTATTCTGGATAGCTTTATTTATCGGCAGAAACTTTTGAGTCAAACATTATCTAATAACTAAACTCACTTATTTCATCAAATAAATATAATACTTTATCGAAAAATTTCGGCTGATATTGTTAATATTTAACATCACTATTTATTACATTTAATTTATATTTTCTCGAAATTTATTTCCTTATCATTTATGAATAAAGTATCCACATTTCCAAATTTAGTTAAAGTTGAGGGTAAAAAGTTCATTTAGAGAAATAAAAAATAAAACAATAGTTTAAAATATTTCCCCCCATAATTCAAGTAAACAATAACAATAACAATAAGTAACTGAATAAACAAATTAATTCAATATTATGTTAACTGATAATTTTTAATGTTATCATTTTTCTTTCTCAATATTGTTTTTCTCCAAGAGAATAACTCATAAAATGTTTACCAGTTTCCAAGAATGACAACAAAACAATTTTGCTCAATGAATTCTCAATTAAATTGTCAAATGTAAAAAAAAACTAAAAATATCAATTAAATCCATTTGATAAAATATTTTTTTTGTTTTCAAATGTTTCAAATGAAATTTGTTTTGGGAATTGTCAGAAAATGTATGTGTTCCACTTTTTGTGAGCATTGCTGGGAAATTGGTTTACTGAAATTGTTATATAAATTCAGGAAATTCAGTCGGTTGTAAGCTCTAGACGAGAAAGTGTCGTTGATTGTCTGTCCGCAGTCTCAGATCAGAATAATTCTAGGAAGGCTTCCTCAGTGTCTTTGGGTCAAATTCCGTACATTCCATCGATTTCAACCGAAGAAACCCATATTGTTTATTTGACAAAGGTTGTTTTGTTGAATATTTTATTAATTTGCTTAACATAATTGTTAAATTTAACAATAAAAAAATTCTGAATATTGTGATACTAAAATATGACTTACCGACAGAAAATTTAACAAGTATATTTTAATAGTTTTGATATTTCATGTAAATTATTCACTAAATTTGGACCAAAAAGTCTTGAAATTTCGCCTAAAAACGTCTAATTCAAAACTGCATCCAGCACCACTAGACTTGAGATAGACATTTTTCTCGTATGTTTATCGTATTTAAAGCAAATTCTTAACATAATTTATTTTTAATTAAAAATTTAATTAAATTTATTTGAATATTTCATTGAAAAATAAAAACGAAAATAAATAAACAATAATTTAATTTAATTTAATTAACCTTTAAATGCACAAGGTCATTTTATTAAAAATAAGAATGTACACTTTAAACATTAATTGCTTCGAAAATTAGAACTACGATTACATCATATATGACATTTCAAAATAGAATGGATGCGCTTCATAAAAATTGTTTGGGCAGGAAATTTTGAATATTTACATAGAAATATAGACTTTAATGGTTGCATCTTTTAAGATACAAGTGGTATTTAAGGGTTAAGTTGGGTTTGTTATGAAAAATATCTCGTCTTTTCAGGAAAACTAAGGTATTTAACCTCGATCATCTCTCCAATAACCCTCAGTATCCTTTAAATTCGCGAGAAAGTCTGGTACTGTCTCAAATTTTCTAATTATTGTCAAGTCGGTGGAAACCTTTGCTGTTCGTGCTCATCTATATTTAATTTAATGGTTCCTTCCTAATAAATTCTAAACCATTTTGTTATTAAAATTTTCTTTTTTTCAACCTCCATTTATTAGTAAAACTTAATGCAAAGTAGAATCGTGTTCCTTTTCATTATTTTATACTATGTTTTTTAACTGTCATTGCTCGTGGTCTCCACAGGAAACCAGATAATACTACCAAATACTTTGAAAAATTTAACAATATCTTTTTCAGGAATATTAAGGACATTTTACCTTGCATTAGAATCATATTGAAGCAACAAGTCTAAATGTTTCTCATATTTATAATTTGAAATTGTGCGTTTTTAAAGGTTGTGTCAAAGTATTAATATAAACAAACTTGTTATTTCAAGATGAGTAGATTATAGCGACACATGATTCTTCTTTCCACTGAAAACAATTCAAAGTTCTTTCAAGTTCTGCTTTCATTATATCAGCTTTATAAAGAACCTAAACATAAATATGCATGAAATTCATATTTTATCTATAACATTTAACTTTATCTTCAGTAAAGATTCAATGCAGATCTTGAACTCTTTCATAATAAGATGAATAGAGATTTCATAATCATGAAAAACTATCAATTTTTTTAATAATATATAAATTTCGAAATTCAAAACTTTTTATCAAAAGGATTAAAATACGATTTGAAAATCTTGATTTCAAAGAAAGAACATAACCAATCGAAAACACGAAGCGCACACACTCGATGAAGACAATACTAACATACATGCCTGAGAAAGACAATACTAGCACGCACACACTCGACAAAGACAATACTTACGTACACACACTCGACATAGGCAATACTAATACACACACTTAAGAAAACAATACCAACACATGGGTCACCGGTGGCCCACAAATATAATTTGAAAAGGTGCACCAAATTAAACATGATAAAATAATAAAAATGTATTACCATTTGCGTTTTTGATTTATCTTGCTAGTTTTCCCGTAATAATAAAAATAAACGATCATGACCTGTTTATTAAAATCAAAATTTGAATGTACCCCATAAAAAAGCTGACAACTCCCTTTTACGCCAAGCTTTTACAAAATGCTTATTAGAAAGTCTCCTATCACCATCTCGAATAGTGATTAATAGTAATTATATTCTAATAATCATATTTTTGCTAAAATTAAAAGAAAGCTAAGTAAAACTGTTAAATAAAATGCCCTAAAATAATACGCTTAAATTGGATTGTTACAGAATTCTATTTCAATACTTTTCAGTAAAATAGCCTTTATTGAAAATAATATTCTGTTCATTATTTCATATCACTTAGGCCCAACGTCTAGGCAACTTCAATATTTAATATCTTTAGAAAAATTTGTTTTTGCTCTAGAACAGGGGTTCCCAAGTGGTTACCTATCAAACCCACCATTAAATCCATAAAGTTTCTGAGGTCCACCTGTATAAAAAGGAAAAAACTAAGACTGTGATTTTAGTATAATCAAGAGGATTCACGAGGTAAATGAGGTTCTACACATATAAATAAAAAAATATCCTGGACTGATTTTATGAAATCCGCGGTGCAGAGTTCTCACGTTTTATTATAAAAATACCCCACAATTCATGTCTTTTTTTATTTAATTCTATTGTATTAAAATAACATATTGTGCGATCTTATTATAACTTTGATTGTTGTTTTTGTTTTTGAAACAGTTAATGTCAATGAGGGCCAGCTGTGACGGCGTTTCCTAATGTAATTGGAATGAATTTAGTCAAGGATTTCTCCAAGTTTACCGGACCAGACTGAAATAAAATATTTATATGGGATTTATTTTAGGTATAAAAAACATTGTATTTTCTATAAAATTTGACTATGAATCAGATTTTGTAGAAAATAAAATGTCATTTATAAATAAAAATAAATCAGAGGTGAAAAACGAAAAAGTCCTTATAATATTTATTTTTATTTTAGGATTTACTATTTAATGAGTATTCATATTTAAGAATTCTTTGGCTCTGATTGCTTTTCATTTTGCAATGACAAATAATTTTTTATTGATTGACTATGAATTATTGATATTCACAAATTTTAGTCACATCTTTTTCAAATGATATAGATCATCATTAATTTATTAAGATATATAATCCAAAATATTATTTTTTAAAATTTTATATTGATCAATATAAGATAAAAAAATTCCTTATGTCATATATATATACTCGCTACAATAGATAGTTGATTACAGTTATATATACTAGGGAGCACTGATTTACTGGCAAATGATTTCCTAGGAAAATATGTTGTTAGTTTTATTACTTTGAGCATTAATAACATCCATATTTCAAATTGAACATTATTTGTTTTCAATATTTAAACAACTTCACGGAAAATTGTTATTCGACCTAAAGTAATTTAAGCATGGGGAATTTGCATACCACATCAATCCCACAACATAGATTTATTTAATTATTTATTTAATTAATTAATTTTATTACATTCTAACAATTGGTTCACTCATTCAAACATTCAATGCAGTTGCCATGTAAAGATTTTAAATTCTGAAATTTTATGACTTTTAAAACCTTATTTTGTAAAGTAACTAATTAAAACAACCAAAAATATTTTAAAAAATAGTAAAAAACTCAATATTCGAAATCATTTTTTGGGGAAATCACATTTGTCTCAAAATCAAATTTATGTTGAAATATATTCACAAGCAAGTTAAAAGTCTACCAATATGAAATTTTAAATTTGACTTATTTTATTTGAGTAATTTAAAAAAATTATTTCATAACTTTGATAAAAATAACTAATAATTTCCTCGAATCTAGTTTTCTATGAGTTTTTTTCACAAAATTTAGGCTCTATTTGTAGTTTGACATATTTTAACTATTTTTTGTTCTGCGGGCTAAAAGATTTGTCTATCACTAATTTAAACAATTTATTATTTTTTCTTAAATATTTTTTATGGTATTGAAATTGTCAAAAACTTAAAATTAAATTAATATTCGTGTTGAGAATGTTTATATATTATCATATGGAAAATTCTTTCCACGCAAAATGTCATAAAGTTATTGCAACCTTATCAAATCCTTTTTGAGACTGCTAAAATTTACAAAAATCAAAAACTCATATTAAATCATTTGATCAGGAATTTATTGGAAAGCTTTCGAAATTTACATAATTGCAACTGATTTAATAAAAGCCTAAGACAACGCAAACTGTTTCTTCTTTAAAGGGATAATTTTGTTGAGATATGTATTGCAGCGCTCATATTTAGACGCATCAATTAAACAATTCTCCCAATTAATGTTTATATTTATTACGGAATTATTCTACTTTACTGACAATTACACCATCAGCGAAAGGCATTTCTGTAAAATAAGAGTGGGAGAAAAATTAAAGCAATAAAAATATTAAAACTCGTCAGTAACTACAAAAATACTAAAACCGTCATTATTTTAGTAACAAACTAATATATATATATATATATATATATATATATATATATATATATATATATATATATATATATATATATATGAATGTGTGTGTGTGTGTTAATGCGTTCAACGTTTCTGACTTTTTAGCTGCTTTCGAACTGTGACTTCTGTCTGGTTGCTATTTTAGTTTGATACTACTTCTGACCTCTTAATTTAGGTTAATGATTTAATAAGACAAATTATTTAATTATAAATAAATTTAAGATTTTGCAACCTGTAATTACGACTGGAAAGACGCGGGCTTTCTATTTTTGGTTAAATGTGAGATAAATGAATATTAATGTTTTTCTATAAAATGTAATAACTATTTCAAAGGTTCATTGACATAATGGCGTAAGGAAGACGGTGCAGAAGGGGATAGTTTCCCTGGCGCATGACTGGGGGTGCGTAATATCAGTGACCAAAATGTATTTTTATATTGCTTTACCTCAAAATTTCTAGAACAGTGCAAATCAGGTCAGGCTGTGCAGTTAAAAGCTTATATAGATTATGCTCTATGGCAGCGGTTCCCAACTTTTCTGGAGCTGTGATCCCTCGATAATATTTGCCAAGTTGTGGCAACCAAACAATATAACTAATAGGGTTGATCCTAAGTCACTGTATTTTTGCTGCTAACTATTATGTTTTTGACTTCCAAATATCTGATTTTATCTATGTTTTATACTTTATACCATACATGACCAAACTGTGGCTCTCAAGCTTCATGTGGCTCTTTAGCATCATCTATGCGGCTCCCTTCGACTCTCATGAAATGACGTGAATTAAAGTTATTTAAAAAATATATATTTTTATTTTTAAAAAGCCGCAGCAACTATATCTATTTCTCCCAATAATTAAGAAATTTACATATTTTTTATTTTACTTAACAAGTCGAAAATAAATTGTTCGTTAAAGTGTTTCATTTGATAAGTGATATTTATTATTCTCTATTCATTGTATATTTTGATAATGACTCTCCAAAATTTAAGTTAATGAATTATGGCTCCCGCTGCTCTATAGTCTCTTCATCGCATAAGCGCATCTGGTTAGTCAGTGTAGTAGCCTACAAATAATTGCAATTTCTAAGTTTAGTTTCTTTATTATCTCCGGTGACTGAAGAATGCTCTTTGAGACCCGCCAGGAACGTGCAAATAAGACTCTTCTCGCTCATTATTAGTTACGGAGAAGATATTTATCCAAATTTGCGTGTTGCACTACAAATCCTTCTTACTATAAATGTCTCAATGGGAAGCTATGAGTGATACTTCAGTAAGTTAAAAATAATTCTTTCCTACCTTCGAGCATCGATGGAACAATATAGACTCAGCGATCTGGCCCTAATGAGTGCGGAGAGAGAAATTCTTGAACAGATTGATTTTGATGACTAAGCTCATTTTTAACCATAATTATTTATAGAAAATATCTGCTGTTTTTAGATTTAGTAATGTTTATTTCGCCCTTCTGAGACTGGAGACATGAAAAATTTAGGCTATATAACAACTACTTGAAAATTAAAATATTCTATAATTATCTACAAAACTAAACAAGTATTGTTACTATAGTAGGCTAATGGATAGCCACTGCTGTTTTTAGGATACAGAACAACCCAGGCCCTTGGTACAGGGCTAGATAGCAATATTGCTACAGATTTTGAAAATTCAAATACTGTTACTTCTTTTACATTTTAGTAATTTTTAAAATAAAATAAGTATTTACTAAATTATTGAGAGCATGCCGATTCATAATTTCACAATAGTTCATTCGGCATTTTGATATAAGTTATGCATACATACGATATAGTTATATAACATTAAAAACGTCAATCATAATCAATAATCATTAACACTTTGTATTTGTAAGAGATAATATAAAGAAAAAATAATACAATTATTATGATGACTAATGTGCAATATGCATAGAAACATAAATACACTGAAATACATGAAGGCATCAAAGACTCGAAATACATGCAAATACTGAGTATGAGAGTTATTATGTTTTATGTATCCTGTAAACATTGTAGGCAGAAGGCACAAACTTGTGTTTTGTCTCCGGGTGCAGAAGACCCTAGCTACGCTACTGCACCGAGGGTCTCTGGATTTTTGAAAGAACAAAGTTGATAAATAATTCTAGTGTAAAATGATTTTTGCCGTGAAAGTGTTTTATTTGTTCTCACAATAATCATACGTGGCCAAAAGACACTCTAGACCAGTGTTTCCCAACCTTTTCATATTCGCGATACACTGCCGAGAATTAGCATATTTCTGCGACACATCAAAAATTAAGAGGAAGTATATAAATTCTTTTCGAGCTTTTAAAGGTTAAATTAGCCATGTTACAGCCCGCCATCGCTTTAAAAATGTTTACTAATATAATACCTTCTTAGAGATAAACAGAGTAATTCTACAACTATTTATTTTTTTAAACGTTTTATTAACATTTTATAAAAATGTTAACTTTTCTCGCGGCACACCGGTTGGGAAACACTGCTCTTGACTTTAACCATCTGTTGGAATGCCAGTACAAATATCTGCTAGGTTTCCACTGACTTTAGCAATTGCGCAGAGACTGAGATTTCATTTTCGGTAACCACCTTTATAAATCACTAGCTACATCTGATATAAGTCTCTGAAATCACATGGACTGGAATTCTTTTTCCATGATATATGTTCTCAGCAAACTTACAACCGTAGCCAAATCCACTATCAGTTCTATTCTTTAAACGCCACATTTGATTTTCAAATTTAGCCATTTTTCCATTGCATAAAAAGTAAATAGTCTCAAAATAAAACATCAAATGTCATCACATCTTTTGAACCACTTTGTGCTTAGTATATATTTTTAATTCATTTACTCTCGCATGACATGTTAATAAATGAATATCTTTTATTATATCTCGCATACTTCACTTGAGAATTAGAAATAATGCATTAGCGTGGCCAACATCTTATTATTAGTTTCAAACTTCTTAAAAGGTTTTCATGTTTGAAATTGTGCAGTTATTTGTATGACGTATTCTCATTTGAAAAGTTTCTACTTATATATCCATTTAAATTATCTTTTCATTATCTTTTGCACCCATATTTTCTAGTGTTCTCGATTTCTTTTATAAATTCTTAAACTGGCTATAATAGTTACATAACAATATGTTAAGATTTTACTATCTTCCTTAGTATATGATACATGGATTATTTTTCGGAATTAATTTAATAATCACATTATATTGCTCCTCTACTGTTATCATAATAAATATTAATATATTAAATACATCAAAATATTTATAAGTTCATAATTTACAATCTCTTTGTATATCTTTATTAACATGTATAATTATTACCTTTGTTGAAGTTAGCATAGTTATGTATAGCAACACTTTTGCAGACATACACCGGTTTAGCTAACATTTTCATGACAATTTTTATTATAAATTGTGTCGACATATCACGTGATTTTCGCTTCTTAAAGTTAATAGATAATTAAATAGCATTAATTATCTATTCTAAATATCATTTAAGATTGCTAAGTACAATTTGATGTTTAAAAGTATGTAATAAATTTTCTACTAATAATTAATAAATAAATTAGAACTACACGATTATAATGTTTATTAAATAAATTCATGTAAGGTTGCTTTACTGAAATTAAGTGAAATTTGTTTACCATATTTAAATGTCAAATTTAGAAATATTTGTATAAGCAGGCATTTCAAATGTTTAATTACAAATTACAAAATATTTATCTTTTAGATATTTTCAATATTTTAATGAATTTTGTTTGAATTAATAAACTTAAAGTTTAACGGTGATTCAGTCTATAGATAATTATAATAAAACAGATGGAATGTTCAATTTCCATTTTTAAGAAATAGAAAAGCTAAATATATAATCAAATGATTATAATTAAAAAACAAGATTATAAATGTGTTGTAATTAAAAAAACCTAAATGGAATAAAAATTGTTATTGAGATAATTTGGTAAATATAAAATGTGATTTTTGGTAGTAGTATAAATTAAAATTTTAGCAAATATTAAGATAAGATTTTAAATGTAACACAAAATTTTCGATTATAAAATAATTATTTTCAATATGAAAAGAATTATTTTATAATCGAAAATAATTAATCCATTTTATATTTAAAATTTATCCATTTAATGCATAATTTGCAGTAAGGGCTTACCTTATTATTAACTTGTTTAAAATATGAAAAATAGTTATGAATAAATTTTTAATATAATTAATGAACAATTGCAAAGAATAATAAAATAGTAATTTTTATTGATAAAAAAGTCTGTTTGACCTTCAATAAGGAAAAGTTTTTAAAATAAATTCGCTACCCTCGCTTTTGTGTTTATCACACTCATTAGTAACACTCCAAAATAATTTCACGAAACTGATCTTATTTCAATATAATTGAAATACAATATTTTTGATGAGTTTTGTTTAACCGAGAATATTGATATTTCAGATGGATAGCTTTCATTCTTCATACATTCCATTCACATTAAAATACTTAATTTATTATATTATATTAATAAAACATTTAACATTTTTACAATATACATTTAATGTATTAATTTGAAAACACTAATTTAATAATATTTTACATAATTAATTTTTACAGTTATTATACAATTTTTTAAAAATATACTTATAAAATATATGACTAAATAGAAACTCCAAATATTAAACAATAATAAATTTAATTTAAATATTAAAATTAATATATAAAAATAGCAAGTTTATATACAAAATAACTGTTTAAATAATTTATGATTTCTTTAAATTCTCTGGAAAGAATTTTTTTAGAAACGGATGAATTAAACATGGATGATGATGTTGAGAATCACTATAATAAAAATAATTTGTTTACTGTAAAATAACTTTGACAAGTAAATCAAAAATAAAAAATTAATATAAATACTGAATGTTTTTTCATTATAAACCAATTAAAGCCATTTTAAGTTTTAATGTGCATGAAAATTAATTAAAAATTATTTTTATAAAGAACTCTTTTTTCGCTTTTTATCTTTAAAAAACTTTAAAACTATGTATAGATAAAATATCTTTCATTATTATTTTTTATATAAGTTTAAAATTTCAAGACATATTTGTAAAATCAAATCGGATTAAGTTGATTTATTGAAATTATTAAAATACATAATACGCAATTATTACTATTAGTTAAAAAATAATGCATTGTCTGCATATTTTAAAAAAATAGTCTCGCAGAGTCTATGAAAAACTAAATAAAAGGATTTAAATTATTAATATTCACACACTCATTGACGCCATAAAAACAAACAAACTGGATAATAATTTTTTTTATTTATAAAAATTTACTGCTTTTATTAAAAAGATAAACAGAATATAATTTAAATATTATAGTATTTATATAATTTTAGTTTTTTAAGAATTTTTGGTGGATGTTTTTTATTTTTAAATATAACTATGCTTTTAGAATGCTCAAGGACTTGGCTTTGCGATTATGGAAGGCAGTTTCACAAATGAAACTGGTATATACATCAAGCATTTAGCAGTGCAAGGACCAGCAATTCAAGTATAATAAATTACTACATGAAATATAATGCTTATTTTCTAACCCAAGGAAGGATCATTGCGCCCCGGGGATAAATTGATTAGTATTAACCACCAGGATGTTTCAAGTGCTTCATATGATATGGTTTTGGAATTGCTCAAGAATGTCAAAAATCAAGTTCGATTAGTTGTAGCAAGAGTAAGATGCTCGAATTCCCCATCACATTCCGTTGGTTCTCCTATTCACAATCATTATCCTAAACGGTTATCCGCACCTCACATTACAGCCTTACCGTATTATAACAGACCCAAATCACCAACGATTCAGGAAGAAAAGTCAGAATCGAGTTCTCCTGGAATATTAATAAAATTGAGCCCAGAATCAGAAAGCGGTAGGAAATATTGAATGAAATAATAATTATATCATTATAAATAAATTTTATATAATTAAATTCTAAAATATAAAATTATTTTTGATCCTATTCCAGTGATTTTTGGACCACTGTTCCTCGAGTTTTATTGGTATAACAGCAAACTATAATTTGCAAAATTATGTTTACCAATAAAAATGATTTAGAAGCCTTTTTATTCCTATATACTTCTTGAATTGAAACAAATAAAATGTTGAAATAAATCAAAAAAAAATGTTAGAATAAATCATAATGACAGATTGCGCCATCTAAACATGTCCACAGGTATATTACACAACTTATTAAAGGAAATTGGCATCCGGCAACTCTTTTCATGAATATTAACACAATCTTTGAAGAGCGACATGCAACCAAAGCAATTTGAGTGTTGTCAGAAATATTTGGGAACCTTTGAAAAACTTGATGTCTCTCTGAAACACATAATGATGGAAGATGAGGAAGGTTTGAACTTATGCATACCTGAATTAAATGGGAAAATGTCAAATAAAAAAATCCTAAATGAGGAACCATCACTGAAAATGAGAACTGGTACATCTAAAAAGAAATTTTGATGTTCACTATATTTGAGACATGATTTTTGACTATTATATACAACTTGTAAAGAAATCAAAATTTTTTTTAAATATTTACATGTACAATAATTTAATCTATATTAAAAAAATGAAATTCAGACATCTAAATTCCGATTGGTCCTTTGCCAAGGTTATAAATATGAAAAGATTGTATATAAAATTGCCGCCTTGTTCTTCATATTCTACACCTGGTTTAATTTAATAAAATCATATATAATATAAAAAATCAATTAGTTTACATTATAGAAACACACAAAAACAACACATAGTAAAAACTGCATGTAAGCCTTCGATATTAGTATTTGTTGTTACAGGTATTTTAGTTTGTTATTATTTGGAAAAAATTGAATTTTTTTAAAATCGTTTATTAGAATATTTTTATTAATAAAAGCTTATTTGTTCTTGACTGCTATACGTAAAGTCCCGATCAAAATAAAATTAAATACATACTGGCAGCACTAAAAAATGATATTTATAAACATGGAAATATAAAACCATGCAAGATTTCAAATGAGGCTACATAAAACTATTTCATGTTTTAATGACGCCAAAATTCAAACAATTATATTCTTAAAATACACACACACCTATATATATATATATATATATATATATATATACAAATTGAGGTAAAAAATTTAATTATTACTTCTATAACACTCTAAATATATATACAATATATATATATACAAATTGAGGTAAAAAATTTAATTATTACTTCTATAACACTCTAAATATCAAGCACCCAAGAAATCGGTTTAATGGTGGCAGTGAATTTATGTTTTACTATTTGTTTAAATCATACCAAGTTTAATTTCAAACAAACATGTCAATGTGTGTTTAAATATTTTATTTTACATAGATTGCACATTTATTGGTATATTATGTTTATTTATGTTAAAATTAAGTCAATTTCTAAACTAAAAAATCGGAATTTTTCTTTTGCAATATAATTTTAAAATGTTTGAAACTAACTACTAATGACCAAGTTAATCGGTAAATATTTATAAAAACTTATAAACAAAAAAAATCTAAATTCTTCCGGTACGAGTTAGTTTGTAACATTAATTCATTTTGTTTAACCCATTTAAAAATTTGCAATAAAAATTAAAATATGAAGTTTAATGCCAGTTGTCTTTTGTCTCGCGTTTATTTCAATTATTTCTACGTGGAAAAGTATGCAAGAACAAATGGAGGCAGACAAAATATAGCAGCCTTAAGATTAAAGTCAAGAAATTTTCTTTGAAAACTGTGTTTAAAAATATAATGTAAAATCATTATTTGTATAAAAAGTCACATTTTTTAATTTAATTTTAAACACTTTAGCATAACATTTTTATTCAAGAAAAAAAATAATTTTAAGTACTAGAAATTTAAGTAATATTTTATTACAGGATAGTTCCGATCTTACAATGTAAAACGTATGGTGACTTCTAATTAAACAGGATACAGTCTTGAATATAATACATAAATCAAAAAATAGTATAAATTACTAAACATGATTTTAATGAAAGTTTGTTTAAAAAGTATGTAAAAAGTTATAAAAAATTTATATCAAATTTATAAAAAATATAAAGAATTATACAATTCAGGATAAATTAGCAATATATCAAACATCTGTTTTCATTAATATTAAAAATAAAAAGTATAAAATAAAAATTTATGTTTAAGTTTTAATTATTAAAACTTTTAATTTTACTAGGTCTTGCCACGTTAGCTAAGTCAATGAGTGATGGAAATTCGCGTCGTAGAAGCAGCGTTACAAATACACAATCACTTGATATTGTAAATCTCTTATTAAATAATCTTGAAGATGATGAAAAGACGGAAAACATTTATATTAAACGAAATGAAGATGCCTTAGGAATATCAATAATTGGAGGTTCTGATACATTTATAGTTAGTTCAGTTATTATTATTATTATTATTATTATTATTATTATTATTATTATTATTATTATTATTATTATTATTATTATTATTATTATTATTATTATTATTATTATTATTATTATTATTATTATTATTATTATTATTATTATTATTATTATAATTATTATTATTATTATTATTATTATTATTATTATTATTATTATTATTATTATTATTATTATTATTATTATTATTATTATTATTATTATTATTTTAAATACAAAACATCTTTATAATGTTAATTTATACATTATTTAAAAGTAAAATTACAACTTACTGATAAATTAAAAGTAAAGGAAAATATTAAAAGTAAAATATTTGTTCAATGATATATTTAAAACAAATTATTTTCAGGGCGACGTTATTGTTCATGACATATTTCCAAATGGTGCTGTTGCAAAAGATGGAAGAATAAAAGTTGGTGATCGAATCCTTGTGATCAATGAAATTCAACTAATAAATAAAACAAATGAGGAAATCATAACAATGCTTCATGAAGCAGGAGCTGAATTACATTTAAAGATACGTCATGAAGATACTCCAATTCCAGATCAAGACATTTATGAGGTTGTATCAACTGTTGAAATAACAAAAAAACCTTCAAAGGGTCTCGGAATAAGTGTAATTGGAAGAGAAGGTGCCAAAGGTGTTTATATTTGTGATGTTGTGAAAGGTGGAGTGGCAGATGTTGATGGTCGTTTGAAACCAGGAGATCAGATATTGGAAATAAATGGTGAAGACTTTAGAAATGAAACACAAGAGATTGCTGCAACAAGACTGAAAGTACAATTAATATGCTACGTTATAATTATATCTCGATTTACTTTCAGAGTTTAATGGGCCAAATTGTTTTCAAAATTGGTCGAATTCAACAACTAAAACAGCATTACACTCCGTCATATTTGATTGCAAAGGATGACAATGACGATAACAACCGAACTCTAGGTAAGGCTTTCTCTGCTAATGGCCATGGACATTCACCAGCACGTTCACCTTTGGCAAGTCCTGCTCATGCTCGGTGATAGACAATATTTTGAGAAAAAAATACTTACACAAGGCTGTGCACATCTAGAAGTCTGAATTGACTATTTCCTATCATCAATTAGAACCGTTTACTATGACTGCCACACGCAACACTTGTATAAAAAAATTAAAATTTAAAATATAAGATTTATTTATTTACTTTTTGAAATACAATCCTGAAATTAGATTATTTTTCGTTTTAAATATCTTTAATTTTTCTATCATGATTTAGATTTGTAGAAATATTTTAAATATAATTTAAAAACGTATAAAAGTAGGAAAACATAGAAAAGGATATATCAAACCGAACGTTTTGGAAAAGTCCACGGCAAAAGACTTAAAGCATTTTTTAATATTGACAAGATTCCGAAGATTATTTTTTGATGAGAATTGTGACTACATAGTGAGAATTGAATAATTTTGACACACACACACACACACATATATATATATATATATATATATATATATATATATATATATATATATTTACATACAGTAAAACCTACATTAAAAGTAAAACCTATTTGCAAACAATTCTTTTTCTGGTTTACTCTTTAAGGGTAGATGTAATTATAAGAGAAATATTGAAAAAATAATAAAAAGTTTGATACACCATATTCAATAAAAATTGAGGATCTTTATATACGGTAAATGTAGTGAAGTTTAAAGTTCTAGCAAATAAATTTTTTCAGTTATGAAAAAAGATTTAGAAAATGAAGGTTTGGGTATTCAAGTGTATTAAGTCGAATCAGTTCAACGAAAAAAATGTTTCACACTCTTGGGATCACTCTTTGGGACACAAAAATAAAAAAAATTCATTTTTATTGTACCTGTAAGAGAGAGGTACTTTTTAATGGGTATATATATATATATAGATAGATAGATAGATAGATAGATAGATAGATAGATAGATAGATAGATAGATAGATAGATAGATAGATAGATATCAAATTTCACATTTTGTAGTCAATTTTTAAAATTGACTACATGAAGGCGAAAACTTTGCCTGAAAAAAAACATTTGTTTGGACAATTTTGTATAACAATTTATATTTTTTATAACGCATTAAAAAAACCTTGAATTATTTAATATGTAATGAATAAATTTAATAGTTGAAATAATGATAACCATAAACATTCTATTAATTATTTCTAAATAATCTTGATTTCTTCTGTTTAATTAGTAAACATTTCATAACAATTACGTTTTACTTATACTTTAGTATTGTGAGGATATTTAAGCATAATTATCAACGGACATAAACTAAGTTTTAAAATTATTACAATTTAAATAATATTAAATTTAAATAAATAAATAATTAAATAAAATAAAATTTAAATAAATTAATTACTTAATAAAATAAAATTTAAATGCCGTTGTTAATTTGTTTAAATTTTCGGAAATATGAAAGATACAATTTTTATTTGAATAAATTTTTGAACTTTGAATGAATACAAATTTTGAATTAAATGAAGATGTTTTCACAGCATCTAATAAGTATATCGTAGATTTTCGAGGATATCGCGAGATTTATACGCTGAAATTTATTTCAAACAATTTGAGGTCACATTATAATCGAGAACACTCTAAATTTAATTGAGTTGACAAGTTACTCAAGGGTTCCTAAACTGTTTGCTGAGGCTGTTCTATAGCGGCGCCAAGAAAATTTGTGTTATTAATATTATTACTTTATAAATATTTTTCAACGTAGGGCTTAGCGCAGTTGAAAGTTGAATTTCTATTCATTTGTTGCCACCATTTTTCTCCATTGGAATATCTGATAGACCAATGTTTTGACTCTGGGCTCAGCGGAACCATTTTGATATTCTAAAGGCGCCTGAAACCCAAAAAGTTTGGGGACCACTGCTAATCCTTATTTAAATCAAATTGTAATAGTTTGAATTTCTGATGTTTATTGCACAAAATTCAAAACACGAAATGATAATGCAATCTTTGTGAATGTTAAATTATTATATAATATTATAAATAGTAAAACCTATAGAACAAAAAATCTTTTGATTTCAATAAAACAAAAAACTATATTAAGCAAGTTTATACCTTTTATTTTCATGAAGCTTTTGTACCTTGTAACCATGGCGTTAGGTTCGGCTGGTTTTATATTCAAAAAATCTTTTTTATAATAAAATAAAATTGATGTTATTTATTAAAGATTTTTTTAATTTAATTTTAATTTAAAAAAAATTCATTTTCTGCGCCATTTCTGTGCCATTTTTACCAAGCACTCCTAGGACCTCGGTAAATGAGGATACTATTGAATTTTAAAATACAATAACAGACTACCTTATCAAAAACCAAGAAAACACGGAATTCTTTGGCCAATGAGTAAAGTTCCTGGAAAACTTTCAACAATCCAGACACACAATTGCCTTCTGAAAGCAGAAAATTCAAAGTGGGATAATTTGCAGAGTTATAAATTTCGTGTCCAGTTATACCCTTTATATTGAAGGTTATGAATTAGTTATCAATCTCTTTTTCATGCCAGTACTAAAAATTGTTGTAATAAAAACCACTTTTAAATAAGTCAATTTTCCAAATCAAAAACTTTTCCAAAATAATCTTCGGTCCAACAACTTATTTCAATATCAAATGTCTTGCACGTCTTTGATAAGAGTTAAAATCTCTGCTTATGATAAATATTTAATAAATTATATTCAACAATTTAAATCTTTAGCTAAGCTTTAAATTTTATTATGGGAAATTGCTATATTTTCTAATTGAGAACAAATCTCAAAGTTATAATTATAAAAAAATACTTTTAACGTCTGCCATATGTCGAAGGAAGTTAAACTAATTATCCCGTCTCATATTGCTATTAGGGATTTTACTGTTTGGAAATATTTTTGAAACCTTAATTTACTTGCCGCTATAAACATATATTTTGCAAAAGTAATATTTTGGAAACGTAAAATTTATAAAATTTATGCATCATTAAACCTACAATTTATATGTTACACAATGAAAAGCTATATAACTGTGTGTTAGAGATTAGAAATCAGTTTTATAATTAACAAGAATATATAATTATTTTATTGATTGACTATGAATCAGATACTTTATTGATATTCACAAATTTTCAGCACAGTTTTTTTTTCAATTATATATGTTTATAATTGAAAATTGATATTTATATATATATATATATCACTTGAAAAAGGCTGTGCCGAAAATTCTTCAATACCTTAAATAAATATGATTCATAGCAAATTGTGTAGAAAATATTATGTCACTTATAAAGAAATCAGAAGTGAAAAACAAACAAAAAAAGTCCTTATAATATATATATATATATATATATATATATATATCGAAAAAATTATTAATAAAAACCCGAAAACATCAAATAAAAGAAATGTATTTCAAGGAAATTATCCTCATCTTCAGTAAGCCATCATAATCTTTGTTAAATGTTATATACGAAAACAATAATGATGTAATAGTTACGATTTAATGATTTAATTAAAAAATATCAATAAATTTGTTACCAATGAACGTTTATTTTAGGGAATTGTGATTTATTCACCAATGCCTTGCATAAAATTCTTTCCCACTTATTACTGAAGTTTTTATATAAAATTTTAAAATCTTTTAAATCAGTTAATAAACAGTTAGTGAGGTTCCCCAGGAAATAAAATAAGACAAAAAACAAATTAAATAAAAATAATTAATTATTAATGAGAAGTCCGAGGCAATGGAAAGCCGAGAGATGAGAAAAACCCGGTGTGTAAACAAAACGAAACTGAACAATATAAAAGGCTAAATTGGCCTAAACAATATTAAATGAACGCCGCTAATCTACGGGGAAGTAATTATTTTCTAATTTATAAATTATTAAGGCAGCAAATGTTGTTGACAAATGTCGGCTAAAATGATCTATGGGGAAGTAATTATTTTTAATGTTTAATTTAGTATAGCAGCAAATGTTGTTGACAATTGTCTGAAAACAGTCTGAGAAGGAGTATAAAAGGAAAATGGAAAAACACGAAATGGCTAGTGGTCTAAGCAAACGAGTAGTCTAGTCAGGCCACTAAAAGAATCTAAACCTAATTAAAGTCAAAATTTATCTATCAGAAAAGGTGATTATCCTTTGGATAACCAACCTTAAGGTAATCGAATTTATTCGGTGGTTAAAGGGTGCAAATAAATCACAAATTTGTAATTACAAAACATTGAAATAAATCGTATTGAGTTGTAATTGTGCTAAAGGGCAAATAAAATTATTCTGTGTTGTGTTTACTTATTTGATTCGAAAAGGACAGGATGAGTCAGAATGAATCAACTTCAATTAATAATAACCCAAAAATCATTTTGTGATTATGAAGGGGGGTAGTAGTATATAATGAGGACTATGCCCCGTGGATATTTGGGTTTTAAAAAAAAAAAATTAAGACCTCGCCTAAAAAAATTTTTATGGAGGGTTTAAATTATTTTTTTTTAATGAATGAATTTTTTAAAATTATTTGTTTTAATGAATGAATTATTATTTAATTTAATTTTTTGTTTAAATTTTCAAATTTGACATTTTTAAAAATTTTTTAATTCACAATAAAAAGTATTTTTTCTCGATTGAAATGCCTAAAAATAAAAATTGGCTTAAATCGCCTACGATTGGTCGTACTATAGTGAGGGGTATTTTCGAATAAAATTGGCTCACTTACCCATTAAAAAACCTAAAATTATTTAATTGATTAGTATCAGTAACCCATTCAAAATCTCCATATCTTAATGGTTAACTTAAAGCCCAACCGTAGAGACTATTGATGTCAATGTAAATGAGTTCGGTGTTGTCATCAGATACTACGTGATGTTAATTAACAAAGGTTAATCCATCACGGATTTCCCCTTCGAAAAAATTATACATCTCCATGTCAGTGCGAAGTTCAATTGGTTCTTCAAGAGTTATAAGACCTGATCCCTAAGACATACCGGGAATTCCATAAAAGTTAAGTGGTTTTAATCGGTTATGAGCTAAGGACTTTGAACAAAATTTCTGGAAAAAGTCAGCCAAAAGAAAAACATCAAGTTTGAGGTAAACCATCATATAATCTAATAAAGAGTTACAATTGGTTTCTTCCCAAATAGATTGAGCATTACTATATTCGGCATTACATCTTCCCAAATCG
Organism: Schmidtea mediterranea; assembly: GCA_022537955.1. Taxonomy (NCBI): domain Eukaryota; kingdom Metazoa; phylum Platyhelminthes; order Tricladida; family Dugesiidae; genus Schmidtea; species Schmidtea mediterranea. Next base: position 82,128,102 of record CM039679.1, read on the forward strand.
GTGGAAGTTCATATGTAGTTTCTAAAACTTCTTTAGAAGTTGCAAAGTTATAAGGGGAAATGCCTTTAGTATCGATAATGCAACCTACAAATTCCGAACGAGTTAAAGGAAGAGTGGTCAATGTTTCAACTGCGTTACTTAATGAACTATTAATAAATTGACAAGAATCAATGAATTTTACAGTTAATCCACTGATTCTTGCTGACAAAGAAAGAAACTTTTCACTTGTTACAGGAATACAACTTATTTTCCATGTGTTAAAATTACTCATACTATACTTGAGTATATGGTGAAGATCATACCCTCTCAAATTATGAAAAACAACTGGAAATTCAAACCTTATTTGTCTAGAAATATTAAATTTGGAACAAGCTGCTCCCAAATATTTTCCAGTAAAGTGATCATGGTCCTTGACTGGTACTGATAAAATCTTACTACACAAATAACAACAAGTTGCCGAAGAAAACGAAAGAATGTCTGATTCTGTTAATAATATTTTCTTTTTATAATTATTTTGATAAAAGGGTAAAACAGTATTAATTGAAATATTATTTGTTTCTTGTATAAAACTAACTACACAATCATCACCAAAGAAACTCTTATATGATTTTTCACCTGTAAAATTTTTAATTAAAAGTAAACCGGCAGAAATCGGCATTTGTATTTGAAAATGTCTGTCATCTGAAGGTAACATGCCTCAAAATCGACGTAAAGGACGAAAGGAATAGTTACAGTTTTAGCCGAATTTTCAAATTCCAAGTTTTTAATTAAAGGTAATGTATAAAGAGTCGTTCCTAATTGATTTTTATCAGACAACCCTTTATGATTATTTAATGAAATTATGTTGCGAAAACCATTTAGACATCGATGACACCATATACTTTGAACTCTAGTATCAGTAAAAGAATGATTCCTATAATTAAAAAGCCTATCTAATTTAGTAACAGCGATATAATGATAGGAATCAAGGCTTTCTAATAAAATTAAATTAATAGGTTGTCCCCCAACAACTTTAGAACGATGAATTATTTCGGCATAAGGGTGTTTGAAAACTTCAGGATTTGAAAAATTATTAATAAAATTATTTTCATCATACGTAAGGACATTAATTGAAAGATTTGGATTTTTAGCTTAAAACTTTGGAATGTCACAAAGTTTCATGGGTAAATCTGAAGGTGAAAAGTCAAGTTCAGATGTGTTGTAGCTAAATGTTTCATTTCTATGATGGTTACTTATATTTTCATGATTTCAAATAGCTAAATTACTGTAATTGAAGCATAAATTATCGGAATTAGCAACATTTACAGTACAATGTTTATTTAATAAGGATAATGGTGTTGCAATAAATCTATGACCACTCAATCGATTATTTTGTGAAAACTTGGTAAGAACAAAATGAATTTCTTTTTTTATTTATAACCAATTTACAACCTTTGTCATTAATTAATGTTATTTTTTCGTCAAGAAGAGTAGCGTACAAATGAATCACTCATTATTCTGGCAGATTTTGAAATGATGAAATATTGAAATTCTCCATCTTTTTCAAACTCTACATCAATACAAAATTGAATCTTTACAGATCCCATTTGATTGATAACATTATTTAATTTATTAATTAACTGTGTGGGTACTGTAATTAACTTTAAATTTAAATTCGAAACATCCATTCTAACAATGGCATGTGATTGGTTTAAATCGAAATTAAAAATAGGTGCTATCGAGCCACCATATTGATTAACAATAACAGAAGGAATATCAACAGGAAAACATTAGAAACATCATCTGAATCAGAAATGATTATTACATTATCAACAATGTATAATAGTATCTATAATTTTAGGAACTTTCAAAGAACGTGGATTATTATTATTATTTGTTTTTATTTTATTTTCTTTTTTGTAATATTATTATTATTATTTTTATTATTATTATTATTATCACTCAATGGTAATTTAAAAATATATTTTCTCTTACAGTTAAACTGTGTTAAATGTTCCTTATGATTTGAATAAAAGTCTGTATTATTCGTTTTATGGGTGATTTTACATGTTTGACAAATAAAATAGGTTGTGGTTATAGTTATGAGAATAATAATTCTCCATAATCTTATCACAATTTCCATCATGTTGTCGAAAATTGCAAAAATTGGGGTAGAGATTACTTGCTATAATAAAAGAAAAATTTAAGTATATAATCAATAAATCATTAAAATAAATCATTAAAATATAAACATTAAATTAATTTTACACACAATGAGTAAATGAATTTGATTGGTTAATTTTATTTTGAAAATCTTATATAAGTAGATTAAAATAGTTTAAATCATAAAATGAATAGAAGTAAATGGTTTTCATATTATTTAATTATTCATTAATTGTTTTTCTAGAAACATCGGTTAGAAAAGAAGCTGTCAAGTTAATTGTTGAGGAAAATTCCTTAAATGCTATCAGTTTAAGCAGAAATTCATCAGTAATGTTTTTACAATATTCAATGGAATATTTAAAATTTCCAATCATCCATTCATTTAGAGTAAGTATTTTCATTAAAATTAATATTATTAATAAATTTTAATAGGAACCAACAACATTGAAACAAAGCCTATATAATATGAAAGTTTGTGAAATTGGGGAAATTGATCGAAAAAATATAACAGAGTTATTACTAGCAATCTACAAAGATATTAGTTTTAATGAACAATTCACTTTTATGAATTGTGAAAAAGAATGTAATTATGAAAATAAAAAAGAAAATGAACATTTTATTATTAAAATAAGAATTCAAGGATATAATAAAGGACCAATTTAGAAAATTATTGAAGCCAAATGTATTTAAATAAAATTTATTTATCTTTAATTGTCCTAGTTTTTTATATTTTATCATTTTATTTTGAATTTATTGTGTTTAAATTAATAAAATGTTAATATTAAATTTAATTCAAATATAATTAATTATCATTTTATAATTATGATATGATAGTTAAAAATTTATTAGTACTTACATTTTACTGTTGTTTTTTTGATAATCGGAGTTTTCTTAACATTTTGAACATTTTTGTTGATCATCTTTATTAAGGATTTTAAATCTTTGATTATATTGTTGACGGATTCCATTTTCTAAAAATAAAAATAATTAAAAATATGATAAAAAACTTAATAAAGTTTAGTATTTGATAAAAGTGAATTTTTTTAAAAATGCATTCAGTTATATATTAACAAACATGTAAGTAGTTACATGATCGACCAATTAAAATTTAGTTTATAAAACACACTTAATACATAACACCAAAAACATTTAAATACATATAATCCTTTGAACCTAATCTTTTCAAAGTAATACTTATTACATAATACATCTTTAATTACACTTATAATTAAAAGGCAATTTTGAAAAGAAACTTTATTCAATAAATTGATTTATTTTTCATTGTTCTTAACCATGCTAAGCAATGCTGTCCAAATGTTTTTGTCATCGGATTTTGATAACGAGTTCGATTGTATTCAATTGGCATTAACATCGATTCTAGTTTATTAATTAATAAAGGGGGATAATAGAAACCCATTGGATCAAATACATTTATTTTATTTGGTTTCACATAAATTGCAAGCCAATGTTCACAACTGAGATTAGATGATTGAGTATTTACAATCAAAGCTCTGTTAACATCAATATATTGAATTTTATTTAGAGGGAAAACTCCAAGAAATTATTTTCCCAATAATTTTCTAACAATAGAATCAATCTGAATAGAACTAATAATAATTAAAAAATATATAATTAATAAAATTTCTTACTTCATACTTGACAATTAAAAAATCTCAATCTGGTTTATAGTTCAAACTAATATTGTTCAATTGGAAGTAATTTGAATTTCCTTTTCAAAAACTTCATATACAATTACAGTAACAGATTCAGTTAGGATGATCCAAATTTTTAATCTAATCTTAAATTTCCACTTTGTGGTAACTGACTTTGATTAAGATCGAAATCTAACGCCAATACGAATGTAAAGAATGGATACCTATTTCTAAAGTCTGACATACTGATACCACAATTCAAATTTTTATTAAGATATCCCATATTCCTAACAATACTTTGCATATAACTTGTACTATAATTATCATTTTCAAAATCTTGACTATATATTTCACGATAATCACTTCCTTTACTTAAAGTTATTGATATAACGTTAAAGTGATAAAACGTAGTAAATGTATCTAAGGAAGAACCACTTAAATCTTTTATTTCCTTGGAAAGTTAAAAGGATAAAATTAGGTAATCGTCTATCACCAAATATTTGTTCCTTATAAAAAGAAGAAGATCCAATATGTAAAGAAAATTCAACAACTTCTTTGTTTCGCATTGGATAGATTGCATTTCTTGTACCAAAACCTATTTGATGACCCGCTAAAACAGAAAGTTCAACAAAAACTCTTCTAACCATTAATTTTGCATCCAGCAATACTATTTTTGGTACAAATTTAGTACATGTCAGATTTTTTTTCTGGATTTGTTCTTGTTAATTCAATTTGGACACTAACACATGGTAACAAATATTTGGGTTGATCAAAGAAATCAAATTGGAGTGGGGAAAATAATGAAAATGCTTTTGATTTTGGAATCCATGTTTTTCGCATAAGATCATGCTCAGTGTAACCCATCCCTCCTAAAGATGTATGTTTAGTATCTTGATTATAATTTATAATAGTTTCACTTAGGGCTTTGTGTGTAAAACTATCATTTGCTCCTTCAATTTTGATAGAATTAAAAACTAATTTAGCGTCTTTAAAAAGAGTTTGAAAAAATAAATTGTTTACTGTTACGTCAGCTTCTTGTGTAATATTTTCACCTACGCTATTTACAACTTTTAACTGAATATATAACAAAGTATCGTTCAAATCTAAATATTCTGTTTGTGATCCGTTAATGTAAAATTGAATCAAAGAGGTACCAACATCAGTTATTGAATTCATTGGGAAAATATCTTAAAATTAACCATGTTCAATCACGGCTTGAGTGGATGGTTTATGAAAAAGACATAATTCAGATTTTGCACTAATCATTTTTTAAATATAGTTCCGAATCCTCTCATTCTTTTGTTTATATGTTTCTTCATAATTTTTTTAAGTTTAAATGTCCCTCCTTTTTGTTCATTTTCACGATTAAATACATCACTTACTTTATTAATAACACTAGGCAAAGATTCTTTAATTTCAGATATTGCATTTGATTTTAAAGCAGATAAAAAATCCGAATTATTATTTCTTACTTCATTTGCAGTTTTCATACCAAAATTCCCTATACGTCTAAGAATAAGTAATGCAAATCTACCTATTGTTTTCAACCAACATATGTTTACCTAATTAATTAATTTTCCACTATCATCACGAATATTAATTTCAATGTTGTTTATAGTTGAAGTTGAAATTGGTAAATACATTGGATTCTTCATTTCTAATTGTACAATTTCCCATTGTTCATAATTTTTAACCCAAATATAATTTAGTAGAGGAACTCAAACATCACCAATAGTTATTTGTTCAATAATATTCGAATAAATGAACATTTGTTGATGATGATGTAATAATCTTGGAACTTTATTACCAACGATGTCTTTATCAATAAAAGTTTGTTTATTTAATCCTAATGTTTTGATTAAATTGCTGTCGAAATATATTTTCGAAATGTTATCTGCAAGTTTTATTTTAACCAATTCATTGTTTTCGATTTTTAGTTCTTTAAACGGAGACGGAATAAAGAACATTAAATGTCCTTGTAATTCAGATAATGTGTTTATGAGTAAATTATCTTCAAAATATTTTTCAAATATTGCTTTTTCTTCATAACTTATAACTATCCCGAATTGTTCCATAACAATATCAACTGTAAATTTTAGTAATTTTAATCGACAATGATAATCTTTAGCAATGATGGATATAGATTATAATCCAAAATTAAACGCATGTTGAATGTCAAGGAATGTTACTTTAAATAGAACATATGGACATACAATAATCAAGTTCTCATATTTTTCAATAAAAACATCAACATCAGGGGTATGTTTAGGATTTATTAATTCATAGGTTTCATTTTGGTTATTTATTTTTTCAAATATTTTATTTCAGTACCACTCTTCATCGTTTCATAACTTAAGTAAGAATTACTATAAAACGGAAATGTTTTATACACAAAAGTAAATTCAATCAAAGCAACTTCCCACTCACCATCCAAGTAAATAAGATTTTGAAATTCGACATTAAAATTACTAGCTTCATTATTAGGAAAAATAAGAGCACAACTATTACTAGGTAAAATCATATAAAACTGGTTTTGCTTCATAATTTTTATTTAATTAATTGATTTTCAGATATCCTAGTTGGAGTTTCATATCCATGTTATTTAACATAGTATTGTTTATATTTACCAACATTCTTGGTTTTTAATATCTTTTGAATTCTGAATACAGTACGGGCTTCTATAACTTGGAGTTTCTGTTCGTAGAATTTTCCACTAACTTGATTGTTTTCCTCATCTTTGATAAATTACATTACAGAATTCTGATTCGTATCAATTTCTGAGATTTGAAATACTTCATCGCTCCAATTGTTGTCGAAATTCTTTATGAATGGAGAAGCACTGATTTTACTTATTCTAACGTGATTACCCACTTTATATTTAGGCTTTTTAATGATAGAATCAGATTGTTGTGATATCCAATTATTCATATTATTCGTTGAATAAACATCAATTGGTCGCATTCCATTAAAATCCTTATGTGGCGAATAATTGTGGCTATAAATTGCTTTCTGTAAAACATTTATCCAGATTTGATTTCCTCTATATAGGAAATACTTTTTCAAGCGATCTCTTAGATTTCGATTAAATCTTTCCACGTGGGAAGCTTTAAATAGAGAAAATACAGAGTAATGATTTATTCCTTTGATAAAATCTTTACGTTTACTATTATAAAATTCTTTATATAAAAATAAATTTAATTTAATTATTTTATTTAATTGTATACCCAAATCAGTTTGTAAATTACGAGGCTTGCCATCAACAAATAATTCCTTGATTGCTTCAGCCATTTCATTGGCCGATTTGGTTTTTGTTGGAATAGCACGAGCGAATCGACTAAATATATCAACACATGTCAAAATATATTTGTATTGCTTATTAAATTTAGAGAAGAGTATCATTTCCATCAAATCTATTTGCCATAAATCATCAACTCCAATTGTTTTATAACTACGGGTTTTGAATTTCGTCAACATTGGTTTATTTAAACTGTACGCCATTTGCCCAGATAACAAATTCTGAATTTTTTTCTTTGAATTAACTACTTCCTTTGCCAGTTTTTTTACACCACCAAAACCAGCGGGGTGTTTTGGGTCTGTCCATACTTTTTCGAGCTTTTTCACTGTGTTACGATTTTTGGTCAATGTTTCCTTCATTATTACAACAAGTTGTCAAAATATTTAAATCTAAATTATGTTTATCCGGTAATGAATTCTTGACACCCATTAAGAAGTTAATGATGAGATTGCGCTTATTGCAGATAATACTATTGGAATTAATGCCCTCAAAAATCCACCATTTTGTTTATATATTATTTTTGCATCAGGCGACGATTTTTAGTGTTTACTAAAGATAAAAGTAATCTTTTATGTTTTTGTAAAACAAGGTTTTTAGCTTTATTAATGTTTACATTACCATGAACTACATTAACAATAACTTCAACTAGATCACTTATAACAAATGAAGGAAAATTCTGTAAAATATTCATTCTTTTATTATTAGGAGCCTTCATCAAGGCATTAAAGTATGGTAGACTACGTTCAACTTTCATATTAAATACATTTTTCATCTAGTGGTTATGTTTATATTTTAGTCCACTTTTCATCTTTAACAATCTTCTTACTCGTTTTTATTATTTTACTTTTAGTAACCTTTTCTTTGTAACTTTATTTTTTGTTGATTTTTCACGCTGAACCATCACTTTTTTAAAACGTCATTTCAAGTAATTATTTTCAGATTTCAATTTAGTTGAAAATCGTAACACCTTTCTCATTGAAAATATCAGTTCTAATACATAATTCATCATGACATTGTTGTGAAGTCAAACAACAAATATCCGCTGGCAACCTTTGTTACATCTTGAAACAAATCAATTAAAGATTTTCTATAATTGGGATAAGCTTGTCTATCAAGAAAATCTATAATAATTGCATCTCGAGGGTTTTTAAAAATAACCAAGTATTGTACATTTAAATTACGAGTTCTATGAACGCCCCCTTGATGAAACAAGTTTTGAGTAATGAAAATAACAGTAACTCCAATATGTCGAGCGATTTTTGTAAATAAATTATTAAAATCCTTTTCTTTATTAGCTTCCTGGTATAGATCATCTATATTAATAACGTCGCCTTGATGTAATCTAGATGATTAATTTTTATCAAATCCTTTAATTATTGTCATTTTCAATTTATAGAATTGATTTTGAGTAAGTCAATGTTCTTCGTCAGCTCCTCTATGTCAATATATTTTGAATTTTTCTTTGAACAAGTTCGATTGTAATAAATTGCATACAAATAAAGTCTTTCCACAACCACTTTGTCAAACTACTTGATATACTGCACCATTTCTTAATTCCATTTTATTATAAATTATTTATTTATTTGTTTATATTTGTTTTAATTTTTAAAATTATTTGAATTGAAATTATTTGAAAATGTTGAGTATCATAAATTATAAAGGAAGATATTCTATACCTGATATGAAGAATTTAAAATACGTTGGATTATTGCGCATCAGAGTTTCTCGATACAAAAATTTACCATTTCACAGGGATTAACATTGAAGAACTTCTCGAGATTTACTATACAACGTTCAGGGATCTGGTGACCGATGTGTTGCAAATTGCATTGTTTGTAAAGACAGTAGAGAGTAACATGTTCAAATGGATGTCCATGTTTCCAAGATTTCCAACGTGACCAAACAATCCATATATTGTTGGCCGAAATGCGTAAAGCATATTACTCTGATATTTTTGATTTGAAATAAAAATTAATCTTTTTTAGTTAATCTTTATTGTCAATAAAAATATTTGTATGCATTAAAAGTTTGTTATTTTTACAATTCAACATTTGGAGCATATTCCTCATTATACACTACTTGGAGTCATGGTTTTTGAATAACCTTTGCAATTTTTTGTCGATTATTTTATTTTTTATTATCCTTTTATTGATTTAAACAAATTTATTGAAATATTGTTATTATAAATACAATGAATAAAATGTTGCATTTAGAATTTTTTGTTATTAGTGAAAGGTTTTTGTACGGTTTTCGTTGAAATTATTTTTATTGAATGAGAAATTAACTACTATTTTTAAATAAAATTAAAAATAAAATTTTATTTAAACTTCAAAAATAAAAATATTAATAAAAATATACAATTTAAATATTTCTAATATAGTAGAATTGTATCAATATCTATAACTATTAACAACATGTCAGTATAAATATATGTTTTGAATAAAGTTATAAATTATATAAAAACAAACGTATTTAATAATAATAATAATAATAATAATAATAATAATAATAATAATAATAATAATAATAATAATATTAATAATAATAATAATAATAATAACAATGATAATAATTGTTATAAATCGCATATTTGGATATTAATAATCATTGTGCTAATAATTAAATTTAATATTTGATGACATTAAATTTGTTTAAATATGTTATTTTATAATAAAAGACAGATTTTGAATTTAGCTTATTTAATAATTTTGAATCACAATAATAATAATAATAATTTTAAAAATTTATGAGATCGAAAGTGAGAACGAAAGTATACAAAATTAGTAATAACCAGATTTACAAATCACATCAATAGAGGACAAAATAATGTTAATGTATAGAATATTGCAATACTCAAATATTACTAACTATTTTTAAAAAGAAATTCAAAATAAAATTATTTATCGCATTTTGAAAGTAAATTTTCAAATCCAATGATCTTATCAACAATGCTTCACATTTTATAAGTTCCCAAAATGTATATTTTTTTATTACAATAGTAGTACACTATGTCCGGCTCAGCCCAAGGGTGAGGTGATATGTATCATGTAACGCTCGAACGGTAATGGTAACGTAATCACATATGATATTACGTAACACATGTGTTTACAAAACACGTGGTTATGTAACGATCGCGTAATATTCAGGTTTTGCATGGTATGCTTGGTTGCGTAACCACACACTTCCACGTCATAGACCACACAGGTCGACGTCACAGACCAATATCAAAAGATGTCATAGGTCAAATGACGTCATCGGTAACTTTGTTTAAATGAAGTCGTCATTTTGAATTTTTGTTTTAATGAAGTGGTAGCCTTTTACTTTTGTTTAAATGGTCTGATTTTAGTCAAGCAATATCAATCTCTGGTAAATTTGGGTCAAAAAAGCCGATTCTGGTTTCAAACCCTATGATTTTATGGTATTTTTGATGTTTTTGTTGTTGGTAAGGTGTCGGAATTTAAACAAAAAATCAGATTCCAGTCATATTAAGGTTAATTTTACTGTAAAAGTTGATTTAAGTTTCAAAATTTATGAATTAACGGTCTAGTCAGCCTATGTGATCAAAATTGTCAGGATTGAATTTCGAACAAAATATGATACCAAACATATAAATTTACTGGGCTTAGAGGAATAATTTTCGATAAATCTTGAGACTGGTTTAAAAACGAGTATGGGTTGAAAATACCTTGCATATTTAAAGATTGGGTACATTATTAATATTTTTAATATTATTATTATTATTAAAGATTATTATTATTAGTAATATTATTCTTATCAATCCTATGAAGAAAAGATGAGACAAGATAAATAATGCATATATTTATTACCAGACACAATGAGCGGCGAGTAGAGCTCGCATTTATTCGTTAGATATATCGACCGTGCCACCCTCAAAGTGTCTGGTATAATCATAGTTTTCATTGTAACATTACAATAGCTATTTCATCGAAGCATGGTGTCATTTAAACTGTGTGATGTTATGTGAATAAGTATGCCTAGTGTATCACGGTACTACCTCGAAAAAGAGCCATTTCCGGTAGTTAACTTAAAAGTTAATTACTCACGCGTACATGCAATGGTATACGCACACTGGACATATTTCTATACCATAGACTCTATGATTATTGTTATGTTTATTTATAATAGAATTTTGTAGAGGCATTCTACTTGGTTGGATTACAGACATCCATTGCGATATCCGGCATACAAACCATAATATATTAACACATAAAAACATAAATACATTCTGGAACTTTTCATCATATTCACGTGATTTTATTATTAATAAAATTTATTTAAATAATTAATTTACCGTAAGCGGAAATTATTTTAAATTACTTTAAAAATAAATCATTAATTAATTTAAAACTTTTATTAAAAAATTACTTTAACCTATTTACAAATACATTATTTATTTAAATTTGTTTAAATAATTAATTTACCTTAAGCGGCAATTATTTAAAACTAATACTTCAAAAATAAAACTAAAATATATCTAATTAATAACAAAATTAATTTACCATATTCGGTAATTTTTCAAATTAATTAAAAAAATAAAACACTTGATAATTTATTTAAAACTTTCTAGTACAAAATTAATTTAATTTATTTACGATACTTATAAAATAGGTACAAGTTACATTGGTTTTAATTAATAGTTTACATCAACTGGCAAATATTTAAAATTTATTACTATTTAATTAAAATTTAACTATAGTTGATTAGCTTATCAATTATTAACGATGAATATTATTTTAAAATAATTTTTACTTAAAAACATTAAAAACTTAATTAACAATATAGAAAATTACCTTTTAAACATGATTCCAATAAATATTCCAATAAAAAATAAATTTTTAAAATAATTTCCTAAATTAAAAATATTAAATGAGACAAACTAAATTCACTTACCTAAATTAAATTGAACATTTTTTTGAATTTATTCTAAAATAAAAATTAATTATTTTAAATAATAAAACAAAAATACTTACGTTATAATTTTAAATGAAAATAATTTTTATATTTAATTACTTAAATAAAATTGCGAATATTTGAATATATTCTAAAGTAAAAATTAATTAATTGGAATAATAAAACAAAAATGCTTACTCTATAATTTTAAATTAAATATAGTCTTAAATTTAATAACTTAAATAAAATGGTTAATATTTTAAATATTCTTAAAATAAAAACTAATTAATTGAAATAATAATTTAACTAATTGAAATTCGACTTAAATTTTAAATTTATATTTTAACTTAATGTATACTAAGAATTTAAATTCATAATTTAATTTTCTAATTTGGGTTTCTAATTTAAATTTCAAATTCAAATTTTACTTTAACTTTTACATTCTAATTTATATATACACATATAAAACAAATAAATAAAAAAACTATATGTATACAAATATTTATTAAATAAAAAATCTAAAATCCTATCGAAATTCTAGCGCTGTTAACTTTTCAAATATGTCTCATAACATTATTCAAATCAATCTTATATCCTTGAATAGTTATACTAGTAAACCAGCTTTCATTATCTTTGAATTGAATATCTTCAAATACATCGAAGAATCTTGTTTGACGGTTGTTATAATTATGTTTTCTCTGCAGGTTAATTTCATTTTTGATTCTATTCAGAATCTTATTGTTTGAAGCTGTATTTTCCTTAGTCATAGTTCCGAATAGATTTGAATATTTTCCTATTCTCAGCTTGACTGGATTGGATAACAAATGTTCAATTTCATTGAACAGGAAAAACATTTGATGATTCAAATATATCTGAGGAGGCTTAACTTCAATATTTTTCATTTGTTTTTTCATTTGTTGTTTTACCACAACTTAATGAAATAATGTATCATTGTAGTGAAATTTATTGAAATATATTATAACTTAAATGCGATTTGATTAAATAAATTATCAATTTAATATAATTGACTCTAGTATTTTATAAATTCTTTGAATTTTAATCAAATAAGTAAATAAATATTATTTATATATTAAATAAATATTTTGGTAAATTATTAATTATTTTGAATAAGTTTAAATATTTACATATCGTTTCGAATTATTTGTGCTTACGGCTAACAATTAATTTAAACAAATAATTAAAATATTAAATAATTTTAATTAAATAATTAAAATAAATCATTTAAAACAATAACTAAAGATAATTTATTTAAAAAAATAATAAATAATACTTCATTGAAACAAATAAATTCACTTAATTTAAACAAAATTTAAATATTTGAATCCCACAAGTTCAAAGGATTTTAATTGTATAACCATTTGTGCTACGTAAATCCTGGGGTTACGTAAAAGCGCACGCGATTACATAACGAATACTGACCCGATCGTTACGTAATATATACCACTTTCCTTTGCACTCAATCTATCACTAATATGCAAAGTGACATTTTATCTAAAAACCTCAACTGAGATAAGCAATGAAATGAAATTCAACATAAAAAAATAACATTTTTTCTCAAAAATCCATTTTCACCATCATCAAAATAATAATTTGCAGATTCACACAGACAGTTGCAGTTGGAAGCGGTCGTTCTATAATCATTCTGAGCCACCGGTTTTGCAAGAGATTGAATTAATGAAAGAAAAAATATCTTATTTTCAGAGTTAATATTTTTTGGATTTCCTACTTTTCTTCACGAAATAAAAGCGTTAATAAATGAATCTTCTCAATTGCAATCATATCTAATCGTGCAATTAGACAATCAGGAAAAATGCTATTAAATTGGGAATTCTGTCAAATTGTTTATATTTCCCCTCAACATTATTTTATTAGAATGTAAATGAAATATTTTTCTAACTTTCTGATGCAGAAATTCCTCTTTCTCTCTCTCACGAAATTTGGCAGCAGCCAATTTACATAGACTTAAAAATAAGGTTAATTTTATTAATATTAATACAAAATAGAAAAGGAATTCTTAATTTAATAAAACGACATTTTTTTCAACTGATTTTAAAGATAAAAATTAATTAAAAATTAAATTGATTTAAATTTTTGGATAAATTAAATTTAATTAGGTTCTGTTGAATCAACCATTTATTTTTTGTGAAAAATTTATAATTTATTTTCAAGTTATGGTGGATTGTTTGATAATTTTTAATAATAGGCTTTATTATTTTGTTGAAAATAAATTAAAAAATTGAAATATTTTCCATAAACAGAGAACTATGAACAGTGCTATAATACACCATTTCCAAACGGAATCTACTACATCTAAGCCTATAAATTATATTTTACAGAAATAGTGACATGTGTCCCACCTGGCTCATTTTTTGGTACTCCCGCCCCTATACTACTTATTAGATTATAATGATTAATATTATGTATTTAATTTAATGAATTATTTAATTTTTTATTATTATTTTTTATTAATTTATTTTTATTTAATTTTATATATATTTATTTATTTTTTATTTAAATATTTTTAATTTAATTTATTATTATTAATTTTATTCATTTATTTATTTAATTTTTTTATTATTATTTTTATTTCAATGATTTATTTATTTATTTTTATTTAATGTTATTTATTTATTAGTTATTATTATTAATATTATTATTATTTTTATTATTTGTATTATTATTAATATTATTATTATTTGTATTATTATTATTTATTTAACATATACTATATATTCAACATTTTTATTACGAATATAACAATAATCAACATCAGAAATAAATATACATTTATTAAATAGATACAACATTGCTAATTACAAATATATCAATAAAAGGTTTGATAAATATAAGCAATTTGATGAACAGTTTGGTGATTCGTTTGATTGATAGCTTGATGATCGATTTGAAGAGCAGGCCATGCACAGATGTATGATTATTCTGTAAATTGATTGATTTTCTCTATCATATAATGACCATATGCCAGACTTTCATTCTTTTCAACCCAAACATTTTTATCGTCATTATTTGAAAGCGCAACTTTAGTTGTTTTGAAACTATACAATTGATGGTTGCTGTTACCTATTCAAAATTGAGACACTCTAGGTAGTTTTGTTCCATTGCAACAATTTAGATAAGACTGGTGTTTTATGTCTGTATCTTTTAATGTTACCCCTTTTGCTTTTGTTGTATAAGTATTACCTAATAAACTGCAATATTTTGGTCTGAGGAATATTCACTATTTATATCTTATACCCTTACTCTCGTCTTTAAATTTTCCAATGACAGAGTCTAATTTTTTACTATACAATGGGTGATTTATATCATAATTAGACGTATCTAGTAGATTATCCGAAATCATTGCAGATAAAACCTTATTTAATTTGCAATTTTAAATTTCTAAGAAGAAGGAGTCTGTATCTCCAGCAACTAGGTTGATACTACAATTGAACTGATTTCGATATTTTTGCTAATTCTACATATTGAAGCTCATACATTCAACGCCCAAAACTGTTTGATTAATGTAACTTAGTCTATTTAAACATATTGAATTTTTATCCAGTATGGCTGCAATTAAATCATCTACAATCTTTTTCGGAAAGTTGGCTTTGATGCATATGTAATCATTTTTATACTGATTATTACACAATCTTAAATTCATACTTTTCTTTAGGTTTTCTACAGTCTTACATAACCTATTGTTGAGCAACTTATAATAATTTTTATCAAGTGTGTTTGTTGATTCAATTCTGAGTTTGGTGTTAGTATTGACCTAGTTATAGCACGATGAGTATTGACAACTTGCACACTTAGTTATAAAAACATTTTGAGTAATTTCACTACTTTTGAAACACATTTCTTTTCTGCTGCAATTGGGAGATCATCCAATAAATCATGAATTTCATTCAAAATTTCCAAATCCATCTCCACTGTATATCCATAAAACAGCTTTTCTAAGTCCAAATTCTTGAAATCTTTTAAAATACTATCAAGGTTATTCTAACTAAAGTTTCCACAGGGTAAACTTTGACTTAAAGCCTATTCATATAGGTTATTGAATCAATACTCTATATTCTAACTCCACCAACATATACCATAAGAGATAAGAACTTTTCACTAGTAATTGGAATACATGATAAATTCAATTAGGAAATTGATTTAATACATACTTTAAGATATGATGCAAGTCATACCCCGTAAATTGTGAAAAACTACAGGTAATAATTCTATAATTTTCTTAGATAAAATACATTTGTTACATGCAGGACCAATATATTTTCCTGTAAAATGATCATGATCTTTAACCTTAACTACTAATATTTTCTCACACAAATAACAATATTCACTGATATTAAAAGAGGTTCTTCATCCAAAATAAGCGGTGAAATCAGTTTGTTACCCTCTTTTTTGTTGGTAGCAAAATGCTTTTTTCCTATATCTGAGACCTTCTTCAAAAATTCATAAACGCAGCAGAAAAAGAGTCCAGCAGAAATTGGCAAATGTTTTTGAAAATGAATGTCATCTTTTGGTAATATAGATTCAAAATCTGCATATATAACGAACGGAGATTTTATCGTTTTGGACCAATTTTTAAATTCCAAATTTTTATCTTCAGGTAAGGTATATAATGTTGAACCCAACTGATTTTTCTTACATATGTTTTGGTGGTTTTTAAATAATTTCGGTTTTCAAAATCTTAAGACAAATTTTACACCACTGACAGTGAATTCGAACATTACAATCATTGTTTTTAAGACAATTCATTAAAGTTTGTAAATTAGTCACTGCAGTATAATGGTACTTTTCACCTTTCCTTATCAATAACAAATATATTGGATCCACTCCAGTTACTTTTGTTCGATGAATTATATAACAATATGGGTCTTTCATAACAATAAATTCTTTTTCCATATGATTTTTGGTATTATAAATCATTACATTTATTTCCAAACCCGTATCTTTCTTCTCAAAAGTCGGGATATCACACAGTTTCATAGGCATATCATTAGGATTGTATACTAATTCCTTCAATACAGCCAAAACTGTATATGGAACATAAATTATCTTTATTTTGTACTTTTACTATTGCGTTTTTACCTATTAATCCTTTAAATGGAATATAACTATGCCCAGTTAATCTAAATATATTGGAGACCTTTATTATTTTAAAATGTAATTCTAGTATTCGGTTTAATTTCAACTACTTCATATTTCTGTTCTCTCAACAATCTATTCATGTAATTTCTTTATACCATCTTCAAGGAAAGTACTAGCAGCACGATTTGATATAAAAACTATTTTGGTTTCTTCATCTTTTTCAAACACTACTTGAATTCCAAATTGTACTTTAGATCTTTTCATTTTGACTAATGCTATTTTTAATTTTTCCAAAAAAGAAGATGAAGCACTATTTTCTTAAAGTTATTTCCATCGATATTCATTTTTATAATTTGATATGAACGTAATAAGCCGTACTCAATTTCTGGTTCAACAAAAATTTTTAAATATTTCCGACGTGATGGTACTTTTTCTTTTTACACCGCTTTTAAATAAAGACATTTTATCATCATTAAATTTAGTCAAATGCGCTCTATAATCATTATAAAAATTAAGGTAAGGGTCTGGGTCTGACATACAGGACATGTATAATAATTTTTGATTTGATCGTATTTCATCATTATATTATGACAGTTATCATCATGAGTCGAAGATTGGCAGTAATTCGTGTAATATTTGCCTTAATTAGGATAAACATCAAAATTTGTGTAAATAATTAAATTATTTAAAGAAAGTTTGCTTAAAAAGTAAATATTTAAATTAAATAACTTACTAAAGATTTAGTTAAATCAAGTATTTTACTCAATTAAATGAAATTACAAAATATTATTATTAAATTATTTTATGAAATTAAATTTGTTTAAATTAATTTTAAGTAGTAAACACAAATAATTTAAAAGATATCTAAATTAATTTACTAAAATATTGATATAAACGCAAATAAATCTCTTAAGTTAAAAATTATTAGTTATTTACAAATATTAATTATTTAATTACAAATAATAAATAAAATGATACTTAAATCTGTTATTTATTATCACAGATGACAAATTGGCATATTTGGTTTTAAAATCATCTTAATGAATTGTTTTATTAGTTCCATAATTAGTTACGTTTACAGAATATTTGACATCTATATCATTTAAATAAGGGTTAATTAATAAATATAAAATATATTACCATTTCTATCTACAATTTCACCAATGCAGCTACTGAATAGATTGCATTTAAATTATCTAAATTAATATTAATATTATACATTATTAAATAAATTTACCAAGTTTTTGATCAAGTTCACCGGCATTCACAACATTTTTGTTAGAGCTCATTTTAATAGTTAGGTTATTAGTAATAATGATTAAATTTTAAAATCATTTGGTTTATATGCTAAATAATTACACATCGACCAATCAAAATCGAGTAAGAGGTAGGAAATTATTTTGAATCAATCAATAAAAATTGACTAAGAGGTAGGAATTTATTTTGGATCAACCAATCAAATTTGAGTAAAGATTAGAAAATTACTTAGATTCAATCTGCGCACACATAATTTATATTACTCATACAGCTATCACATAAATATCTACATTCATATAGACAATTGAAAACATCAATTGGGCAGCATGCCAGGTATAAATTATATCTCGTTTAACTTGTAAAGAATAACATCAAAATTAGTCTGTATGTTTATATAATAGGCTATTATTGATATGTTTTATTTATAATATATATAGTACATATCAAAAGAGTTTGGTGTAATAATAATAAGCTTATAGCATTTGGAAATGGTGTATTTTATATCAGATACATATCATATTTTAACCATTTTTCAAATAATCGATTTCGTAACTAAATTTTAATTATATTATTTAATTTTTTTTACAGAAATATTACATATTTTATAAAATTAAGTTTTGGTTGTTTTTATGACACATAATATTCTTCACCATTATCATTCACCTAAATTATTGTGAGACGATTCCTAATAAAGCAAAAATAAATTTTTTGTGATCACACCTTATTTATTTATTACATACTATTTTATAAACAGCTATATTACCGAAACGTATTAAGTCAAAACTGATGAATAATAGTCTTACGGTTCAACACTATTATGCCAGTGTCATAATAGACACCAAATATTACACAATTATTTAGGATTAAATATACTCATATATTAAATAGTTTGAAAAACATCAAAAATTATTGTTAGTTTTGAAACTATTATTTTCTAATTCATAAAGATTTTTGAATTTATTTTAATATAAAATTTAATTACATTTATCTTTACACTTATTACAAAAGGAATTATTTTTTTAATTATTTCCAAAAAAACTTAATAATATACACTTAATTTATACAAAAATTAATATTGCCCGAATTTAATATTTTTTCATTATTAATTTATATATTCTAAGTAATGTAAATAATACTTGGATATTATTATGTAATTACCATTTAAATTAACCTAATTCTGCATAATAATCCTTAATAAATCATACTACATGAAACACACACACTTACACACATATATATATATAATTTAAAATATTATATTTTCAAATATAATTTAACTCTAAATAAATTAATAAATTATTAAATTTATTTAAAATAAACAACATCAACACACGAACTATTGACTTGAAAAAAATAATTTTATTGTTCATTTTATAAAACTATTATTAGATATATCTATGTATATATTTTCATTTATATCTCTATAGCTTTCATAGAACATCAAAATTGTTTACACTACTAAGATTATTCTGGTGTTTGCTGATATACTTCAGCCTCATGTATTTTCAACCACTTTGTTCGGTTTATTAAATTGAATTTGAGTTTCAATATTTATGAGAAATAAACTAATATAAATCCTTTTTTTGAATTTTAAGAAAAAGATAAACTAGATAAATTTTAATTTATTTGATTTAAATTTCAAATATAAATTTATTTATTTATTAATTCTTTGTCTATTTATTTATTTGTAATAAAGTAATAAAAGAATTCTTTGAACTGCATAAAATGTATAAAGATTAAAATGCAAAGCATTTAAAAATAAAATATTTAATTAAAATTCAGAAAAACATAAGAACAAAATACAAACTAATTAATTAATTCAATGACACCACAAGAAAACCTTGATTTTCAAATTCTTATGCTTCTAAGTAACTTTCAATTAATGTGGTGAGCTTGCATTTTTCATGTTTTTTAATTCATTGTCTGTCTTAGAATTCATCAAATAGATATTATGTTTTTATTTATTGCTCATTTATAAAAGAATTAGTTGCTTTTATATTTGTTTTAAAATTAAGAGTAAAATAACGGGAATCAAAATTTTATTTATTTAAACAAATAATTAAAAATTTAAAATAAATTATCATATCATAATTTAGTTTAAAACAAAATGCATATTCGTAAATAATAAAACTTTTACAAAAACTCTTTTCTGTATAAAATATCGAAATCAGTGCATAGCCGCAATTTTAACACAGACTCAAGTGGCTGATTTGCATGATAATATATCATTTGCTAAGATGGGTTACATTTCGTTTCACTAAATGTTCTTCTTTCCACTCAGTTTAACGTCTCAAGTATTGTACAAACTATTCTTTATTTAATATACAACTTGATGGGTTCCATGATAATTATTATAATATATATATATAATATATATATATATATATATATATATATATATATAACCAAGTAGTTCTTTAAAACTGTTACAATTTGTTAAAAATAAGAAATTTAGTTTAAATAATTTATATTATCCCTAAGTCATGATAGTGTTAACTAAATTATAGAGAAATGTTGTTTTTAGGTTAAAAACAAAAACTATTATTATTATTATTATTTGTTAAATACTAATAGTAGACTTTTACAAATAGATCATAAAAATATAAATAAAATATAACTTACTATTCAAACTCTATCAAACAAATTTGATTGTAATTGGTAAATAATTATCCTAAAATAGATGTTTCATAAACATTTTGTTCGTAAATTTAACTTTTCTTTAAAATAATCCTAAAATCAAGTCAAATCTAATAAATTATCAAGAAATTTTTGCTTCTAAAATTAATGAATTATCATCATTTCTACAATAATTTCAATAAAATCCTAATAAATCCCTAAATCCATTAAAATTCAACAAAAACAAAAAATTCACAAAGATAAAAGAAAATTCACAAAAGGTAGATAGATAGATATAAAATACATTTATTTTAACAAATTTCTTCGTTTATATTTTCTAAATATTTTACTAAAAATTATAAATTCTACTCTTCTGGAGTTTTAAAAAATTAATTTTTGTAAAATTTTTTAAAACCTAGACCTTGACAAAATTTAATAAAATCCTTCAATAAAATATTAAAAAAATTGAACGAAACTATTTTGCATTTATTTTCATCCTGCATCACAAAATTTCGTTTACTAATATCATTCAATTATTATATATAAAATATAAAAAAGAAGAAATTTGTTTAAATAAAAGTAATTTATTCTATATAGTTTCAAGTTCATAGTTTATATATACCTGACGATAACAGTGAGTCTGCCGAAATATATTGTAGCATCATATATGTTGGATTAATGCTTTATTTTATTTATTAATTCAATACCAATGTTTTAAACAGAAATGAGTTCATATCCAAAAAAAATTAAGAAAAAATTAGTTTTCAAAATTGTATATTTAAACTTTTACAGATAACCTTTTTTTCATTTTCCACTCTTTTATACCAACGACACATTTCAACAGAACCGTGATCAAATTGGTATTATCGTCTAAAATATAAGTAGTTGAGATCATGAGACTCAATATTAACTTAACATTAATTAATCATTAATTTAATTTATAAGGCGTGTGTCCCGGTGGGCTATTATGTTAATATGTAAATTGTTGAAAAAAACATCGTGTCATATATTTCAACCGTTTATCAGTCTTTTATGCACTGCAAATCAAATTAACAACTAATCAAAAATAAGTAATATTTAAACAAATTAATCATTAGAAATAGTTTCAAACTTTTTCGAAAAAAAATTTACAGAAAAATTACAGAAAAAGATTTTGAGAAACTATATAACACATATCATTCTCAAACTAATTGAATAAAATAAAATAAAATTTAAGATATTTTAATCTTATAATTAATGCATTATGTATATTAAATGTATGGTATAATGTAGAGTTGTTTGAGAATGATAATGGTTTTTGAGTTTCTAAAAATAATTTTATGCAATTTTAAAAATTTTAAGTAAAAATATTTTTACATAAAAGATTATGATATATTTTGAAAACATTTATTAATGATTAATTTGTTTAAATATTACTTATCTTTAGTTACTTGTTGTTATTATGATTGCTAGCCTGAAAAAGACTGATAAAATAAATAGCCCAATGTTGTTAAATATGCTTTATTGACAATTTCCAATTAATCAAACTTCGCCAAATTTTTTTCATATCATTATTTATATATATGCTATTTATAAAATACTAATAAATTGATTGAAATTAGCATATAGATATATTTCTTCTATTTTAACTTATATTCCCTAGTGGATATCCGTGATTGATATTAACAAATTAAAATTAAAACATATTATTATAATTAATATAAATATCATAAATTTGAATTTCATTAATATTCTGATTCGACCAGAAATATACGATATAGGTTGGTCTATCGAAATATAAGTTGAAAATTATTTAAAATTAAATTATTTAAAACACATTTTTCTGTCCAATAAAATATAAAATATTCTAAAATCCTTGACTGAATATCCTTTGCTTGATGAAATGTAAAATTATTCATATTTTTACTTTAAAAATAACGTAATTTTAAATAATTTTTAAAATTTAATCTGAATTTTTTTATTTATTTTTTAATTTTTAAGTTAAGTCTAATATATTTTACAATATAAATAATATCCCTTTCTGTATTTATTGAATTAATGAGGTATCTTTAAACAAAATGCCATTGGGTTATATCTACTTCATTATGTTGTAAATCAAATTAATAGGAAGAATACATTAAAAATAATATTCGGTTTAATATTCCTTAAAATTCCCGACTATGTTTAATTAAATTAAAATAAGCCGCACGCACCAAAAGACTTAAACTTAAAATATGATATGTACATAAAATATTTAATTAAAATAATTATATAAATATTTAATCAAGAAATCTTGTCATTTTCTAAATAGAATACCATCTGATGGAAAAAAGTTGTGACGGACAATGAAAAAAAAAAACTTAACTCATTTTCAATATATAAAGCACTAAAATATCCATAGCCCATTCTACTAAACAAAGGTGATCCACTAACGAAATCTAGGAAACAAATTGGATATATAAACGATTTTCATTGAACTGAATGAATAATTAATAAAAAAGAAAAGGATTAATGTTTTATGTTATTTACTAAAAAATTTATTATAATAAAAGATATAAAGTTTTTAAAATTTTTATTGGTTTTTGTTAATTATGCACTGGTATTGCACTTACTTTGTTAAATATACACAATCAAACCATAACATCAATAACAAAAATCAAATAATTACTTTTATTTAAATCATCAAATAATT
The DNA here is from genome assembly GCA_022537955.1 of Schmidtea mediterranea. NCBI lineage: Eukaryota > Metazoa > Platyhelminthes > Tricladida > Dugesiidae > Schmidtea > Schmidtea mediterranea. Next base: position 82,151,761 of record CM039679.1, read on the forward strand.
AAAAACAAGTAATTAAAATTTAAATATTGATTATTTGTTAGCACAGTTTGCTATCATAATTTTACGTAATATAATTATTACGTCACAGCAATGGCTTATTTTCTTATTCTTTTAATACAGACTGAAATCTATGTATATCACATACGGTGGAATTACTGTTTTCAACAAATATACTAAGATTTTATTTTCTGGCGTCATGTAGAAAGTACTACTGACAATACCTTAGCTACATAGCGATGTATGTTTCAAGTAAGTATAATTTTTTGAAATTCCATTTAAGCAGTTTTCACACTTTATAAACTGAATTTGTACAGTTCGTTAACCGCTGAAAAGTAATTACAGCAGTTTGATGAAAGTGTTTCTCTTCCTCTAATAATAACTTTACATATGTCTCATTATAGTAACTTTGGTTATACGTATAATATCGAAATGATAATGTTTGAAAATCATATCTTCATCATCGTCACTTTCTTGCTTATTTCCAACATTTTTCAATTGTAACCAAATACTGTGATTTCTAATACAGGATTTTGTGCCCCAAACTTGACAATGTTACATAACATCATTGGGAAATCTGACTCACAATAACTTAACCGATTACGCAAACCAGCATATTTTCCAACTCTTTGATGATTACAACGTATTACCTGATAATCCTTAATGCATAATATACTATAAGGGTAACATAGCTTGTCTTCATTTTAATTATCTTTCATTATCTTTCATAATAAAATCCGTAAAAATAGTGTATAAAATGAAACCTACATTTTTAAAGGATTTAGTGCTGAAAACCATAACAATCATTAGCCAACGTCTTATTCATACTGTTATTCATACATTTGATTTTCAATGTCTTTGTTCTTATTGTGTTTTCATCAGCATAATGATATCATTGTCTCCTGCTTCGTGGATGAAAAGTGTGTAGATATTTATGATTTCATAATATTCATCGGTAAAGTAAGTAACAAGATTGAATTGTTGCAACTTAAAAGGTTTATTTTTATTAATGTTTTTTGATTCTGTAAATTCAAATCTTCAGCACCATAACTAATATCCATATAATAAGATTTGATATTTATGTTGTTAGAACATTGCATAGTTGTTGATTCCATAAAATTTCCAGCATCATCAAAGTCGTTATCTGAATCAACGCAATATTACATTTAACATTTTAGTGTAGATTCCTTTTACAAATAATTATCACAGTCATTTCAGATTTTGTCAGTCTATTAAAACTTGTTTTATTTTTCTACTAAAATTCAAGTTTTTTTCTGAATTAATAAATTTATTTTTATAAGTAATATAAACAATATATAATTCTGAAAATTGTATTACTAATAAATTACTAATTTAAAGTGTTTTAATATTTTTTAAATTAAAAAAATATAATTATGATAACAATTTGAGTAACTTTTAAATTAGAATTTATCGTTAAAACTCACATCAAACTTCAATATTAAAATAGATTTATTTGATTAAATTTAGATTTTATCATTTTTAATATGAAGATTTATTGTGTTGTGGAGGTGGTCTTTCTATTTACTCTAAAGAAATTGTTAATTTCTTATAAAACTGTTAGAATGTTGCACTTTTGTAATATAAGTAATATTTATCAGTCTTGCTGATTATTATTGAAAATTATTGCGATTGTTGAATTTTTTTTTATTTATTGTAAATATTTTGCAGAAGCTTCAAAGTAAAATTAGCAAAGTTTAAGAGCAAGATCTGTTATATAAAAACATTTAAAATTATATATATAAAATATAAAAAATCATTCTAAAGAATAAATTTTAAATTTGATCAACCAATAAAAATGGAAAGAAATTTAAAAAGAAAACGATATACACAATATTTAACATTTTACTTTGGTAGAGAGTAAACGTCAAATTGTGTATATCATTGGAAAAAATATATAAATTATTATTTTTAGTTTTTTATTCAAACTTACTTTTAATTACATTAAAACTGAATAACAAGATAACAATTATTATTATCATTATTAATTATTATTATTATTAAAACAGAATCACACAAAATTGGCAATGAACTAAATTAAAGAATAACAACACCAATCCAAAAAGCATATATCAATGAGGAAGAATGGTAGGAATTCAATGAATGAAAAAGTGTCAATTATTGAATTAATTGTGTTTAATTGAAATGGCGAGGTTTGTTTTTGGGATTGTATTTTACACTAGAGGATCGTCTCGTGTTGATTCATAGATTTCAAGTCTTACTTAGATGGTATTCATATCTTGGTTATGGATATTTATGTCATGGTTGTAATACCACATACATTGGAATGACTGCCCGTCCTCTCAGTTCTCAATGTTTCGATCATAGTCAACTGATGGAATTGATTGATATTAATAAGTACAATTTTTTGATGCAGGATGAAACTAAGTGTAAAATAGTTTGGTAAATTTTTTGAAAAATTTTTATTGAAAATTTTATTTAAATTTTGTCAAAGTCTCGGTTTTGTAAAATTTAAAAAATTAATTTTTTAACATTTTGTAGAACCATATAATGTGAGTGAAACTAGCAAATTGTCCCATTATAAAATATATAAATTTTGATTAATTATTTAAATTAAATATTCATAATAAAATTTAAATAATTGTTTAGTGTATAAAAATATATAAATTTCATCAAAGTTTTAAATATATCAATTTCAATCTGAATAAATCAACAAAAAATTACTTTTCTACTATTTAATAATTTTAAATTTAGAAAATAATAAAACTCAATAGCAAACCATAAAATAACAAATTAAAATATATATTTTACTTAAATAAAATGTAATTAAAATAATATAACATTTATAAAATAAATATTAATAAATATTAAAGATTATAAAAAATAATCATTTTAAATCATATTTTTTAAAAATTATTATAAAAAAAGTGTACAAACAAGAATTACAAATTTAATTGAAAAAACACAATTATTTATAAACAATAAAAATATATTATAAATATTCTGAAATTCACAAGAGATTCCACCTTCTTTCATTCTTTCCTTGCGTGTTTAATATAAATAACAGGAACTATGTTGACACGTATTAGAGATCAGCATCTATATTTATTATTCGATGAATTATTCATAGCGGATAAACAAGGTTTGGATTTGTTCAATTAAATATAATTAAAGATTTTTGTTACATATTATTTATATAATATTAAAATAATATTATAAATTTATATAACATAAACCATATCATGACACTATTTCTTCTAATCTTCAGGAGATCATCGTTTCAAATTCTTTTCAAATTCTTCATTGAATGCTCCTGGAAATAATTTTTCAAATGTTATTACATCAAAGCGGTTCAAGATATTAACAGAAATCACAATCGTTTCGGTCGTTCTGAACTCCGATAGAAACTGTCGACATTTGCCACAGGGTCTAACAAAATAATCCGTATCAGTTGCAACAACAATCACGGAAAATTCCAAACATTTATCCGAAACGGCTTTAGCTGCCGCCGTTACCTCTGCGCAACAGCCACAAGGATACGACGAGTTTTCTATATTACATCCAGAATATATAGTTTTATTCCGACCCAGAATTGCGCAACCAACACGGAAATGACTGTACGGACAGTAAGCGAGAGATTTTGCGTCGACTGCAACTTGAATTAAATTATCCAATAAATCTTCACACATTTGAATATTTATGAGAATATAATTTCTGTGACTACTTAAACAATAATTTTTATTTTTTGAGGAAAATTTATTATTTACAAAAAAGAAATTTAGTTAATAGTTACAGCAGTTGAAAAGCCTTTGGTAGATTCTTTTTTTCAAGTAGCGTATCGGTTACTAAACAAAAGAGACATACAATATAAAAATTGCAAATATTTTGTAAATTTCTGAAGCACAAAAGAAAAGTAAACAAATTCAGCTTTTCATAATGTGATTCGGTAGCTCATTGAATATATCGGTGGCCGGACAAAATAGCACGGACAAAATTTTAAGGTAAAATGATAATATATTGTACTTTTTCGATTTTAAATTATCATGAATGAGATAAAAACTGGATTATAACAAATAATTACATGGATAAAGTTAATTTGCATAACTATGTTTTTAATTTTAGGAAAAATGAATATTTGGTTCATTGTTATGTTTCAATAGGAAAAATGCATTAATTGTATTTTAGGTTTTATTTCATTCGTGAGAATTTTAAATCTAAAAAGCACAATTTATTATCATTTTCCACTACAATTTTGGTCCGTGTTATTTTGTCCTAGCACCATTATTTCAGTAATTAGCACATTGCAAAACGAAATAAATACGAGAGTGAAAGAGAAAATGTGTTTTCAAGAACTAAAGGGAAAGTGTGGATGCAGTATGATATGAAAACCTAAGGAAATAACGGAAACATTGAAAGCACTTCCAGCGCTTCCATTATACAACTCAGAAACGATTAAACAAAAATTAGAAAACAGGAATATGGCACTTCAATAATAAGCCTTGTAGAATTGAAGCTTTCTTGATTAGAATAAAGTCTAACTCGAAAAGGAACTTATTAAAAAATTAAACTGAAGTTTGATATTTTGTATGTGTTTTTGTAAAATTAATGTAAAATTAAGGACTTTTTATGTTTTTCACGTCTGATTTTTATATAATATTTTCTACAAAATTTGACTATGAATCAGATTTATTAAAGGTATTCACGAATTTTTGGCACAGCCTTCTTATCAAGTGATTTCTAAATTACTTGAAAAAGGCTCTGCCGAAAATTCGTGAATACCTTAAATAAATCTGATTCATAGTCAGATATTGTAGAAAATATTATGTCAAATAATAATAATAATAAAAAAAAATATTCAGAAACAGATAAATTTAGTTTTGATGAAACATATATATTGAAAACTTAGATTTTGTTCGGATCCTGGTTTTCAATATATATGCCATGGGTGCAATACCACAAACATTCGAATGACCTCTCATCATTTACGCTATCAAGTTCTCGATCACAGTCGAATTATCGAATTAATTGATATTATTAAATGCAATTTTATGATGAAAGATGAAAGTAAATATAAAATACTTTTGTTTAAAATTTTAAAAATAAATATTTTAAAACTTGAAATTTATTAAAGCAGAATTTTTAATTTTTAGAAAATTATTTTTAAAATATAAAAGATGAAATTTTTTAAAATAAAATTTATTTATTCTAAATAATTTAATGTTCATATCTACCTGACAATGACAGTAAGTCTGTCGAACTCTATTGTCATTGCAAAATTAACATATTTAGGTGCCCTAAGCACTTACCAAGTATGGTGCCCGGACAGCCAGCCAAATCCAGGTGAATGGAAGTTATGCAAAATTAATATTTAGTACAATATTAAATACTCATGCTTTACACCATACATCACACATCATGTAACTATGATGGTGTAAGTTGTAACATGTATGAGTATGATGTAAACATGTAAATTTAATTAATATGACATCACGCTAATTTATGCAGTAATCTAGTAATTTCAAAAAACTGTATTAAGCTCGTAGTGGTGTTCATTTTCATGCGGTCTCCTAAGCATGTGCTTAGTGTGCTTATTGGTTAATCAAGTATTGTATATATTTATTTTATTTATTAATTCAATGCCGATGTTTTGTGATTGTTTTGAATAATAATAATAATAAAAATAATATCACATGCATTAAATAATGGTACTGATTTAAATATATTATTATTATTATATATTTAAACTAATCACACAATTTATTCTACAATATATTTTTAACTAAATATATTTTAAAAATTGATGAATTATTTAAAAAATGGTAATATAAAACCGTATGGTTTAAATGTTAGACTTACCTGATGTTGACGGCGAGTCAGTCAAAATATAATGTCGTTTTATTGTAGTATAATATATGTTGGATTAGAGTTTTCTTATAAATAATAATTCTTTTTTAATCAATTATAATAAGTAATTATAATAATAATACTAATAACTATATAATTTTAACGTTAAAAATTATTCATAAAAATTCACAGTAAAAGTTGATCGAAATATATAAATGCTCATTTTATTGTTTTAATAAATTATTTATCAACCGAACGGCAAACAGATAATTGCTGAAATAAATTTCAGTTACTAATTAAATATTCATTAGATCAGAATTATAATTAATGGAAATAATTACCTAATAAGTATTAATGAATGATTCGGATAAAAATCCCACGCGAATTTCAATATTTGAAATTTATTTTTACCAGAAATAAATTAATTGTTTGATTTGAAATCTAATTTTACTACTTTTTGAAATTGATTACATTCTTTGTAAACAATTTTGTAAACAATTATTGTTTATTTTATTGATTCAAGTAATTAATACTTGATTATTTACATTTAGTAAAAATATAATAATAATTAAAATAATCATTGTATTTACTTTATTAATATTATATAGATCAGCGATTCCCAAGCTTTTTGGTGATATGACTCTTAGATGACATTTGCCAAGTTGCAGTTACCCCAACGACAAAATTAATAAGTTTGCTCATTTTTCACTGCATATTTGCAGAAATCAAAGTCGAATTAGTTAAATTTAAATCAAAATGATAGTAAAAAACCAAAAAGCTGTAGCCTAATCACAGTGTAATCTAATAACCTATATGTTCGACATATTATTTTTTATGGTTACATCTTTTTAACTTCTTTTCGTGTACTCTTTCCTTTACCATGTAAATCTCTTGGGTTATTTGTCTAACTTCTTGTAATTTCTTGATATTATTCTTTATTTATTTTATATCTCCGATTTCATCTGCTTATAACTTCATTCTCAGTTTTCTGTCCACGGAACAGTGTACCAATAGCTTTTCTTCTAATTTTCTGCCAACCATCTAGGACTCATAAGTTAGTCCAGCAACTCTTTATTTTTCCCAAATAAACCTCTGGTTCTTTATTAGTTTATCTAGACTCAAAAGCAACTTTGATATCTCATGACATTATAGTTTTCTTTGTGTCGGCTTTCCAAACTTTTTCTTTATAATCCTTAATAGCGGGATAAACCTGTAAGTATTTCCTTTTAATTTCCTTGTTGATACAAAGTTCTACCATCATATCTTGTCGAAAATTGGTTAAATATTTTAGATCATATTCCACATCTTCATCTTTTTTAAAACTCTTCACGCGTTAACCTATACAGTAAAAGCTCAATTGACGTGGTTGTCATGTTAGATGCTGTTAAAACATCATTATTTATTTCATAATCAAATGTCATTTGTTTTTCTAATTCAATTATTTATTTTATTCAAAACCTCTCTTCTCTCGGAATATTTAAACCAATTTAGATGGACAATTATTTTTCATTTTATTCAATTTTAACGATAATGTTTAACGATAAGCTTAAAAACACCCTTCGAAGTTTTTAAATTTAGCACTAATTTAACAATTTTAATTTTAACTAATTTGAAATCTACATTTACTATCTTATTAAAAAAATTTACTATCATATTAAAATAACAAAATTAATTTCAATTTTCTAACAATTTTAAATTTAGCTTACTTAATATTTTGCTTTAAAATGCTTATTTAAATTAATAATTTAATATTTCTTAATAAAATCTTTTAATAAAAATTGATTATTTATTTTTAATTTTACTGCTTAAATATTATGCTTAAATATCCTTACAGTAAAATACTACAAAATACAAGTTTTTTAATTTAAAAAAGAATTATTAGAAAGTACATGAGACTGAGCAAATTTTTAACTGAATCTGTTGGGGGTGCAGCCGACAAGTTGGAAACCACTGACGTTGATTTTCATAAACAACGTTGCAATTTATTAAAATCACCCATTGTATAAAAAAATATTTAATACACCAAATTACCGGACGTATAATGACAAAAATGTTTAATATAAAATAAAATAAATTTAAATATAGATATTAATATTATTATTATTATTATTATTATTATTATTATTATTATTATTATTATTATTAGTTATTATTATTATTATTATTATTATTATTATTATTATTATTATTATTATTATTATTATTATTATTATTATAAAAACATCTATCGAATTTTCATTACTTGAAACTTGAATTACGTGTCTCCATCCTTCGAGTGTCTTTAATCCTTTTCGAAGGTCTAACCAGTAGTAATGTGTGTTACGAAAAATAAACAGTGCAAAAAATACCTTGCAAAGCTTGTTTCAAGGAAATCCAGTTTCTCTTCTTTTTATGTTACTGTTTCTTGAAAAAAATTAAACGAAACACCAAAGAATCAGTTCATCTAAATATAATTGTATTTTTAGATGCTCAAGAAATCAACAATTGTCTCATTTCAATTGCATATTAATTTGTTTTATCGACAGTCTTCGTGAACATTTGAAAATCATGTTCATGTGAATCAAAGGGAACATTATTTTATATTTTAGTTGTTTCATGTTGATCTTGATCTTCAATAATTACTGGATTGTCTTTACAAGTTTTAGCAGACATTTTGTTATTGCTACCTTTGCTAATATTAATTTTTCATAAAAACCTTGATAAAAAAAGAATCACTCTAAATATTTCAACACTAATTACTATTTTTGAAAAGACCTAAAACTATTTCTAAACTTTTTGAAATATTAGCAATTTTTTTAATGAAACAGATGTTAATGTTACTACGAACAAGCAATTCATACAATTAATATAAAATATCTAGTGTTAAATTTACAATATTTTGTGAGCTCCCAAGATCTCCTTACCATAAAACCTGTTGACAAATGTGTTTTATAAAAGTTGAGAGAAGAGTTTTTAACTTTCATTTTAATTTAAAAATAATATTATAATTTTTAACGTGAAAATTCAACACAAATAAATATTTAAATTTCGATAAATACAAATTATTGATTATTTGTTATATTATCGACGGTTTCTATAGATTGCAACACAAGATAGTGAATAATGACAAATTTCAAAAATTTTAATAGAAAACTTGTTTTAGTGGTTGTTGGAATTCTGTTTATGGCAGCACTTTCATGATTTCCTCAGAGTAAAAAGAAATTTTCTTGAAAATTGATTTTATAAGCCAATAAAAAACAAATAGTTTTGAGAGAAAATTTACCGCGATCAACATAATCACCAAGAAAAAGACAGTTAGATTCAGGAGAAGATTCCCCATATTCAAACAACGTAATTTATGAATGTCATCACAAATTTTAGTTGGAGCTTCTAATTCTAATAAAATATTTTGGTTTAAAAATATTTTCTTTCTCTTCAAACATAGTTCTCGTATCTCATCTTCTTTCATATCCACAGTTTTTCCATTAACTTTGCATTCTTTGGCTCCAGCAATCAAAAGTTCTCTCAAGACATCTTTCATATCATTGGCATTTTGCAATTCATTAATGAAGGTTGCAATTTGGAATTACAATCATTTTTAGAATAAACTCCACAGTATCGCTTGTACCACAAAGGAGCATAAAAAGCTATATACTATTGAATAATTAAACAAATTTGAACAAAAAATTTCCTTTTAAAAGTTCTATTTTAAATATAAAATATTTACATTGGTTTTTTAAACAAAGATTTTTTTTAAACCGAATTAGTTAAATTTATTTTTGTAAAGTCTTAATTAAAAAAACTCACGATTTACATACTCAGAATTAGATTCTTCATCATTTAATAGCTGAGAAAAATCACTTTTAAGAGTTTCATAAGAATCATGATAATTTGATGATTTTTTTTAATTCGGTAGAAATTTCAATTTCTTCATACGCATTCCATACATTATGCGACTAAAATAACGTTAGAATGTATAAAAAATGTCATTTATAGATGAAGAATTATTCTCGGTTTTTAGGAACCTAATTGACACCTGGCTTGGTGAAATTTAATAACTCTTACCTTTCTTGTGTACAAAAAATCAAATGTAAATTAATATGTTACATTTCTGCATTCCTGGCTCTATAAGAAATTAAAATTAATAAGCATCGTTTGAAATTAAAAATATCAATTAAGATAATTTATAAAATTTTATTTTTTTAATACAGTAATTAATTATTGAAATATAAATTGACAATAAGGTCCTTAAAACTTTTTTTATTCATTAGCGATTCATTTTTTTACGTTTCTTTATCTTTATTTGTTTTCACACAATATATTAATAGTTTTATTTGGCGCAAAATCCCTTTCAAGATTTAATTTGTTTATATTTAAATTTGTGTTCATTTATTTTTATCGACTTGATGTTGCTTTTGTACATTCTATAATATATTACTGCTATTCAATTTGATAAAAATAACTAAAAATTGAAAAATATTTGTTTTATCAAATAACATATATTTTGTTTCTTTAAATCATTAAAGAACATAAAACACGTTTCCTCCAATATTCATCTTTGAACTGAAATTATTTCTCATTGTTCTCAATGATTTATTGTTTACAAATTTAATTGAAAACTAAAATATTTGACATTTGAAAATAAATGTCGGATATTTAATTATTGTTTAAGTGATTCTATTTCTAGAGAAACTAAATTATTGTTATTATTATTATTATTATTATTATTATTATTATTATTATTATTATTATTATTATTATTATTATTATTATTATTATTATTATTATTATTATTATTATTATTATTATTATTATTATTTAATATATTGTGAACAAATAATGAACAATATTTTCGTTTCCGGCTTTAGATAAATTTCCAATTTCTGATTTTTATTCTTTTTATTCAGTGTCTAGAATTCGGAATTTTTTATTTAACCTTTTGTCACTATTGATAATAACATTATTAAGTATAAACACAAATGCTATAAACAAAATTAAGTTTTTGGTACTGAGCAGATAACGGGTTTGTGCACAATAGCTTTATAAATATGGTAAATCTCATTTGTAGAAATATGTATTGTTTGTGTTTTTTTGTTCATTTTTATATATTACAATTGATGTAATTATCAAAAATAAATAAATTTACATTTGAACTTTTTTTAACATTTTGAACATATTTTAAAAATACATATCGCTTTTAGTACTGGCGAAGACCCTATAGTGACCTTAATTTAGGGTAACCATATTTCGTAAAAACCAAACTGGGACATCAAAAAAAGTCTCAATTTCATTTATTTAAACAATACAGTATAATTACAAATCAATGTATATATAGTATATTGAATTTAATTTTTAAATATAAACTTTTAAATTTATTTAATATACAAATAAATTATCGGTGCAAAAGTGGTCAGCAGAATGTGATAAAACATGCGAAACACAACAAATATAGGTGAGTCAGATTCTCAGAATCAGACTCACTGGCGTGTGGTCACGACTAACGTTTTACGTGTTTTCGAATACAAAATTTGTAAAATATGTAAATCCAGAACAATAGGCAGTCCAGAAGACATTTTTCGGGACGCCAGGACAGGTTAACCTTAAATCGGCTCTACCCCGACAAACCGGGACGTCTGGTCATCCTACATAAATATTTCGTGCTAAGTGCTGTTTATGTTTAAATGCCGCAAATGTTCTCATGTAGTAATAAAGCATTATCTATCTTGAACTGTGAGCTTCGAAAAACCCACGTTGATCTCAGAATAAAAACACTTAATTAAAACATCTTAATATTTTGGCAATTTCAGTTTATCGTTTATAACTTTAAATATTTTTTTGTAATATTTTTTAAAATAGTTTTTATTGGTGAATAATGTCAGCTTTTCAAAAAATACAAATCAAATAAATTTAATATATATATATATATGTGTGTGTGTGTGTGCGCGCGTAAATGATGATAAAACTACAAATAATATTATTAATATAGTTTATAAAATCTGATGATAAAAAATTTTGTCCACAACTGTAAATTAGATTTAATTATAATTCTTGCATTATTATTATTATCGCAGATTTATTTCTATTTTATTTATTGATTTTTTTCATCAAATGTTTCAAATTAAAGCAATAGGAAAAATGTATTATATTGCCTTCAACTGTCAAATCAAAACAGACAAGAATTCCAAATATCCACAAAACGGCTGAGAGAACACATTTAAATTAGTCAAAATTTGATTTGATTTATTTTTATATTATTATAAAAATTATTCCAAAATTAAAATAATAAATACATCAAATTTTAATATTGGCTTTACAAAGTGTTTTCAAACAAACAAACACCCGAAAAATAAAATTTTAATCAATAGTCTAGAAATAATTGAGGATAAATATAATTGTAAGTAAAGATTACTGATGAAAAATACTAACGGTTTTAAAAATGTATTAAAAATATTATTAATTCTAAAATCATTGTTTATTTTAATTTCTTTTGGGCACCGCCATATTTACCTTATTTTTTTCAAAAAGCAGAATAACTAAAAGATATTTCAAAACCAAATTTTGACAAACATTTTTTATTCAAAATTTAAAGACCTTTACCAAAAATAAATTATCTTAACTTGATTTTTAACTAACAATACATTGTAGAGTGGTAAAAGATTTTATTGCCAAGTAATACCTCATACGTAATTTAAGAGAAATAAAAAAGCAATTAAGGGTCCGTCAAAAGCCCATAACTTTAGTCTCGTTGTCCTATTTGACTCTAATGTTTTAGAACTTGCTCTGCATACTTGCATCCGATCATTCAATCATCAAGTCACTATTAATAATATTATAATTATCAATATCATTAGTTATAATTATTTAAAAATTATTTTTATTCATGAACTGAATGTAATTTATTGGTGAAGGACTTTCTCGTCACATGAACAATTCATAAAGGTTTATCTTCTTTCTGGACGTGAAAATGAAATTGACTGTTACTGAGATAATGATTTTAGTGTGCGATCAAATAGAACCATTTTTGATAAAGTCACAAGTACAGATTTACTAAATCTACACGTCATAAATTAAAGAAGATCTGTGAGCTGAACAGGCAGCATTGATTAAGAGTCGTTCTAGGAATTACGAGAGAGACCGTAATAATAACGCTCGCTACATTTAAAAATTGGATAACTTTTTTAACATCATTCCTGGTAATGCTGATCAGTTTATTTGGAATGAAGAAGATAGACAGTTACTATAGTTTTAACAAAGTTTGCGTAATGGTAGCATTGAATCTGTCGACAAGAATCTAGTGGATCATGAAAAAACTTCAGCAATAAGAAAAGAGATAAAATATAGTTTATTAAACGAATTTGAACAAGCAATAGTGAGATTGTTTTAAATTCATGTTGTTTTTTTTATTTTTGTGTATTTAGTATATTCAAAATGCTGCTAAGATTGTGTTCAGATATTGGTTATGAATATGTTTGTTATGTTTATAATACAAGTAAAATTTGAGTTCTAATGAATTAGTTTGTTTAAAAGCCAATCTAAATACATATAGTTTGGATCTCAATTTTCTATGATGATGAAAGTGAGTCTGTCAAAATATTTTCTAGTATAATATATGTTGAATTGTCGTTTTCTTGTTTAAATTAGCACCATTGTTAAACTTTTGCTATAATTATTATTATTAATAATAAGAATATTTTAATAATAAGAATTTGTTATGTATAATCATTATATTTAAATATTATTTTAAAACTTTTACTATCCAAAATATATATAATACAAAATTTAAAAAACGCTTTAATTCATCAGTTAAAAGATGTATTAGAGGGATGCGCTATTTTACTATGATTGTATTATGTCATGAATCAAATTTATATTTACGATGAAGTAAAAGTTTTGTTTCTTAAAATAAATAAAAAAAATAATTATTATTATTGCATTACATTAAAATCTTTCATCTTTTCAAATTCTTTTTAAATTCTTCATTAAATGCTCCTGGAAATAATTTTTCAAATGTTATTACATCAAAGCGGTTCAAGATATTAACAGAAATCACAATCGTTTCGGTCGTTCTGAACTCCGATAGAAACTGTCGACATTTGCCACAGGGTCTAACAAAATAATCCGTATCAGTTGCAACAACAATCACGGAAAATTCCAAACATTTATCCGAAACGGCTTTAGCTGCCGCCGTTACCTCTGCGCAACAGCCACAAGGATACGACGAGTTTTCTATATTACATCCAGAATATATAGTTTTATTCCGACCCAGAATTGCGCAACCAACACGGAAATGACTGTACGGACAGTAAGCGAGCGATTTTGCATCGACTGCAACTTGAATTAAATTATCCAATAAATCTTCACACATTTGAATATTTATGAGAATATAATTTCTGTGACTATTTAAACAATAATTTTTATTTTTTGAGGAAATATTTATTATTTACAAAAAAGATATTTAGTTAATATTTTCTTCAATAATTTCATGACTCATTCAAATGTTTACTTATTCTATGCTTGATAAATCGGTGGATATTTTGTTAATAGTCATTGAGATATATAATGACGACTTTAGTTATATTTTATTACAAAAGTAGATCAATTTTTACTGAAAATCTTATTTATTCAAATAATTATATTATTTACTTTCAGCTATTACATTTTTCATAAGATTTGTTTCTTGACACATAAAAACTTAATTAATTTGTTTTAATCAGTTAATGAATTTATAAACTTTTATTCTTTTCTGTTATACCTAAACCGTGTTAATATTTGAGAGATATTCTTTAAAAATAAAAAAATAATAATAATAATAATAATAATAATAATAATAATAAATCTAATATTATATAAAAATTAACGATTAAAAAATTTAATAAATCAATAAAAGAAAAGCATGTGTAAAATAAATAATCAAATATTATTTTAATTTAAATAAATAAAACTGGATATATTTTTTTATTTTCAGTTGAACATTTGAAAATGATAAATTGCCTTTTCACATTCTGAAGAACAGTTTGACTAATTGGTCAATTTCAGAAGATTAAGAAAATTAATTAGAAAGCAATTAATATAAATAAACAATTTTTACATCAAGAAATTCGTGTGGTATGGAGAGGTCAGAATCATATTCAGTAAAAGGATGCAAAGTAAATGTAATTTAAATGAACAATCAAAAAACTTTTTTATTGTTAGATCCTAGATAATGACTATTACAGTAAAGATTTTATTATAAATAATTAAATAAATAATAAACAAATGTGTGAAATATCTATTATTTCAGTTTCATTGATTTGATAATTTGACCAATCAAATTCAAGAAATGATTTGTTAATAATTCTAAATATTTATTATTTTTATCATTTTGTAATTTGATACGTCGACGATTTCAGTAAGTTTAATTTATTTTTTTTTTAAAAATAATTAAAATTCATTTTTAATTAATAAACTAATTTTAATTTTATTTTTAAAAAAAAACTTTAATTTTCTCTAAACCTAAAGTTATTGTAATAAAATAATTTAATTTCTCCAGCCAGATGAATTTCACAAAGGAATAAAAGCATTGAATCGGTTAAATAATATTTTTAATGTCACAGGAAAAGATAATTAAGATATTATTGTTTAGAATTGAAGAGGGTTTATTTTAAAATTTATTTCATTTCCTTTATTTTTTTATTATGACAATTGTGAATTCTGACAAATTTCATTGCGGAATAAATTTAGTCATAAAACTTTCATTGAACTAACAAAATTTGTTTGCTTAGAATTATATTTTTGTCTCTAATATAAAATTTAAAAATAATTGAACATATTAAGATATTAAACAAAATCTATAAATAAATATATTTTATTGGTTTGATTAAATGCTTTTAAAAGTGAATATCGTGTTTCAATCAAGAAATTAAAATGGAAAATAAATTTTAATTGAACTCGAGAAAATTATTTACACCTCAATTTAGCAATTAGTTTCTACATAAAATATACAATTTAACAAAATTTCTTATTAAAAGATATTTGAAAAAATCATTTTTTGATTTTTTATGAATATTTAAAAATATTTTCTCATTCTATAAACTTTATATAAAAATTAACTTTAATCATATTTTAAACAAATTATTAAATGTGTCTAATAAATTATTATTTACCTTAATTATTTCGAAAATTATTTATTTAGAATAAAATAAAATTTATTAAACTTATTTTATATATTCATATTCGTTTTGTTATAATGTTAAAAAATAACCAAAAACGTTGAAAATATTTTTAATTATAATTTTAATTCAATCAGATACAAAGTTTTCCATGAATCTCTTACATTTTAAAAATCTATATTTTAATAATTCTTAATAATAAAAGCTTTTGTTTCTCTTGAACATAACCGTAGATAAAACAAAATTTAATATAATAAGTCATCTCAGTTATCAAGACTTTTCATTAAAATGAGTAATTTGTCATTTTTTTTTTAAACGTATGTCTAAGTTTTTTTTTATTATTCTATTAATTTATTATTTTGTTTCAACTAAAAATGAATTGATAAAAAATAAAATTTACTCACAATATTGCAACTGTTATCTAAATTATAATATTCCACAAGTGTAACCCACACTTGTATTAAACAATTTCAATGTAAAACCTAGAAATGAAAATATATTTTACTTATAATTAAAATAACAATATTTAAAGAATAAATTCAAATTGTAGAAATTTAAAAAAAATAAACCGGTTTTTTTAAAAATATCGACGATTTTGCAAGTCATATTTACGTTATCTATAAAAAAATTATCAAGTAAAGAAGTTGTTGAAATGAAAAAAGGTACAGAGCCTTTAAACTCCACTATATATGTCAGATGTGAACAATAATGTAACAAATTAAGTTAAAAGCACACATGTAAAATACATAATATTAAAAAAGTGAGCCTAAATAAGTATAATTTATCATGTTTTATTTATCATTATTAATATTATTTTTACTATGATTTTGTAAGTTTGCACCGTAACAATAATAATAATAATAATAATAATAATAATAATAATAATAATAATAATAATAATAATAATAATAATAATAAAAAATAATAATAATAATAATAATAATAATAATAATAATAATAATAATAATAATAATAATAATAATAATAATAATAATAATAATAATAATAATAATAATAATAATAATAATAATAATAATAATAATAATAATAATAATAATAATAATAATAATAATAATAATAATAATAATAATAATAATAATAATAATAATAATAATAATAATAATAATAATAATAATAATAATAATGATAATAGGTAGTTAGGATCTTTCTGCGGCCACACACCATTACATAATAAAATACGTGAGAAGTTCGCGACGGATTAAATGACGTAATTAACCTCAATTGCGTAATGATGTAATTAAGATAATTGATTTTGTGTGTATTTTATTTTGAATTTATTTTAGTATTCTTTGGCGCATTTCTTTAAATTCAAATGTTTGGCATATTTTAAAATATTCAAATTTTTGGCGCATTTTTTTTTAAATTCGAATTTATGGAGCAAATGTTTTTTGAAATATTTTTAATGTATATTTTTTATTGTAAAAATTTTCATCCACTAAATTTTTTGACTCGATAAAAAAGCCAAAAATAAAATTTGTTTAATCGCTTAAATCAAAAATAATAACATTCCATTTTTAATTTTAAAATGTAGGAAACGTAGATTTGTTTTCAAATATCACATAAGTATCCATCCTAATATATCTTCTCATTTAAATATAATTAACCGATGAAATCTACTCAATTGTTAATAATTTTTAATTGAATATGTTAGTAATTCATCGACTCTTAAGTACAATTCATTTTCAGTGAATATTTTCGTCTTTTAAATATATGTGTTGGTCAGTGAATAATTCAACCTATTTATTTCAAGTACTTCCCCATATTTAATTGATATTTTTCCTCTTCATTGAGTAATTTTACCGTCTAATTGGTTATGATCAATTTAAGATTCAATGAATATTTGCCATCTTCTTTTCATATTTTCCCTATTCAATGATTGTTTTTCCTATTCAATGAATATGTTCTCCATTCGAAGTATATTACTCTTGTAAGTTTTTAATGTATCAATTGATATTTTATCTATTTAGTCGATATCATTAGCTTTCCCACTTTTTTCGGTAATTTCATCGACTTTTCCGCACTTAATATACTCTCCCACAAATATTACTTCTTCACTAAAATTTTTCTAAAATTTTTCTTCATTGAATATATTTTCTACTAATTAAAATTACATTTATTGGTTTGTTATTTTCAATGACAATTTATAAATTTTAAATAAGTTAAATGAAACCCTTCAATAGATTAGGTTGTACTCGACAAAAATAAAATAATTTTAAGCTATGTAAATCAATTAAAGCTTTTATGGAAATTTAATGATAATTTAGTGAAAAAATATCAAGTTTTACTAGGTATTTATTTTAATAAAATTTAATCATCTTTGAGAATTATAATGTTTTCTGTTAATTTTAATGGATTTTAGGGTTTATTATGTTTTTAATGAAATTATTGAAGAAATGATGATAATTCATTAATTTTAAAGCAAACAATTTCTTGATAATTTATTAGATTTGACTTGATTTTAAGATTATTTTAAATAAAAGTTAAATTAAAAAATTAAATTGTTTATGAAACATCTATTTTAGGATAATTATTACCAATTACAATCAAATTTGACTGATAGAGTTTGAATAGTAAATGTTATTTTAATTATATTCTTATGATCTGTTTAAAAAAAGTTGAAATTGTATTGTATATATTCGTTGAAAGTATGTAAAGCCTTTCAGAGGTTTATTGGGTAGTGATTAATGTATTTTACAGTAAATTACGATCATCTTTTGGAATATTTGGAGACACATAGATAAGATTTAATTAAAATTTATTGTTAATTAAACCAAACTTTTAGCGGTTTCAATTGTTTTTTATAAAGATTTTTGTGAAACCTAAATTTTAATTGATTTTACAGTGTAAAAAGGGTCAATTATTTACCATCATTTTCAATTTTATTGATTTCATGTATATCAATCACAAAAAAGGTTTTTTAAGGGGTTGCTCAGTGTGGTTATTAGTATACTATAAAAATCACTGAATTATTTCAATGGATCGACTATTAATTTTAATTATTTGAGTAAACAATTAATGAGAAATATGATCTCTATTTCATGATTTTACAATAATTCAGTGAAATTTTGGTGGAAAACAGAGATTTTATTCGATTTTAGTCATTTTTGACGAATTTTTTATTTGCTTGAATTTGTTGACAAAATCAAATTGATATTTAAAGTGAAATGATTGGTTAAGAAGAGTATTTATCATCTTTTATTGGGAAATAATCAATTAAAAATAGATTTGTTGATATTTTTAAGGGGATTGAGTTAGTTGAATATCAGTGTTCAAATGATAAATATTTTTTAGAGGGATTTATTCGGATAGATATTTTATAAAAAATGTAAATTTTATGAAATAAGAGTGGAAATATTGTCTTTTAAAGAGAAATGATTGGTTGAGGGTAAATTTTATTTTATTTTAAAGGGAAATGATTGGTTAAGTGGGAAATTTATGATCGTTTAAGGGGATTTCAAGAAATATTTTCGGCTGAGTAGTGATATAAATCGGTGATTTTTATGAAAAATAATGAATATAGAGAGAGTGGAAATAATGTTATTTAATGCGAAATAATTGGTTGAGAGCAAATTTTATTTTATGGAGAAAATATTGGTTAAGAAGAAAATTTAGCATCTTTTAAGCGGAAATATTCGATTAAGAACAAATTTGTTGATATTTTTAAGGGGTTGAGTCGGTTGAATATCGTTATATAAAGTGTTAGGATTATGAAAATATTGATGATTTTTATGAAAAATATTGAATATAGTTTAGAATATTGTTATTTGGAGAGAAATGATTGGTTGTGAGTAAATTTTATTATAAGGGGAAATGATTGGTTAAGAGGGGGATTTATGGTATTTTTAAGAGAAATGATTGATTAAAAGTAATTTTATTGATATTTTTAATGGGGTTGAGTTGGTTGAAAATTGATATTTAAAAAGTAAGAGTTATATACATTGGGAATTTTGTTGATTTGTTATGAACAATAATGAATATGGCTGGGAATATTGTAAATTAGAGAGAAATGATTGGTTGTGAGTAAATTTTATTATAAGGGGAAATGATTGGTTAAGAGGGGGATTTATGGTATTTTTAAGAGAAATGATTGATTAAAAGTAATTTTATTGATATTTTTAATGGGGTTGAGTTGGTTGAAAATTGATATTTAAAAAGTAAGAGTTATATACATTGGGAATTTTGTTGATTTGTTATGAACAATAATGAATATGGCTGGGAATATTGTAAATTAGAGAGAAATGATTGGTTGTGAGTAAATTTTATTATAAGGGAAAATGATTGGTTAAGAGGGGGATTTATGGTATTTTTAAGAGAAATGATTGATTAAAAGTAATTTTATTGATATTTTTAATGGGGTTGAGTTGGTTGAAAATTGATATTTAAAAAGTAAGAGTTATATACATTGGGAATTTTGTTGATTTGTTATGAACAATAATGAATATGGCTGGGAATATTGTAATTTGGAGAGAAATGATTGGTTGTGAGTAAATTTTATTTTATTTTAGGGAGGAATGATTGGTTAAGAAGAGAATGTATGATCTTTTAAGTGGATTTAGTCGGTTGAATTTTTAAGATACTTTGGAAAATTGTTACATTTCATTGATTTAAGGTTAATCAGAATATATCGACAAAATTTTTAGTTAATTTTAATGATATTATTGGTAACTGAATAAAATATACAATAAGAAATCGGTTCTAAGAAATTGTTTCATTCATGTAATTATTTGTTTTAAAGTATTTAAAATATTTGTAATTTAATTTAATTAAAAACTAAAATGTACTAGTATTTAAAAATTTTTGATCCCTATTATTTATGTTTTTATTGACAATTTTCTGAATAATTTTAATATCTATGATTATTTCCTGGAATGAAAAATGAAAGATTTATTAATTATTTATTGAAAAATCATACAATTATTTACTGAGAGCAGTCAAACACATACATTTTCATCAAACGAATATCTTTTTTCTTAGATTTTTTCTACTATGTTGAAACTTTTTTTTAAAATTGTATTTAAAGTATTAACAAATTTTATTAAAGATCATCAAACATTGTCAAAAATTATAAAACTGGTAATTTTAATAAGTATTACTCAATAACTACTATTTTCTTACCAATTTGCTGAAGGTCTTATTTTAAAATTTCTTCAAAGTGCTAACAATATTTACAAATTAATCAGTTTTATTTAAAATTTACATCTTTCCCACTACTTTAATCGAATTTTATTCACCAGGCAAGTATTTAACCACAATTTAATGAAATTAATAATTTCTACAAAAACATATAGTCAGTCATTAATCACATACGTTTGTCGTATAAAATTTTGATTTTCAGTACATGTTATCAGTACACAAGAACCTATGTATGTGTTGAAGCATGGTATCAGAAATTTAACATATTTAGTAGTAGTTGATGATTATTTGATTTTAGTAATGCGGAGATATTAGCTGTATGTGTATTATTTTTTTCCTATCAGTTATATTCAAAGAATCATTTTCAATAAATATATGAAAATTTATTCCAAGTACAATGAAAGTAATATATTTTTTGTGAAATTAATTTAAGAATATTTTTCTAATAAAATTTCTTTTTACTATCAATTAGATTAACCACCACTCATACTTACTGATTAATTTATCATTCAGTAAACAACAAGAGTTGGAGTGAAAAGAATACAAAAGTGTAAAAATAAATTTAAGTAAATTTTTGAGGTGTTAGCAATTAATAGATTTATTTTAAAGTTAGGGTCATGTGAAAATTAAATGAAAAGGTTGACATTGATATTCGAAAATAACTTTATAGTTAATATTATAAAAATAGTAGAAAAAAGTTTTTTAACAAAATAATTTTAAAATTACAATAAATCACACACAACACTGTAAACAAAACAACAAATTTTTATTTAGAGAAAATACAACTACTGATTGGCTTTAAAGAATTTGATTAATAGTTTCTTGATAGCAACCAGGTAACTAAGTAACTAAACAATTTACCAATTTGGAGACATCGATGATCGATAAAGAGTGAAAAAGATTTTTATTAATAAAATTTGTTATTGAAATTGTATTTCTTTTGATTGTTCAAATTCTTTTGTGCTTTAATTTAAAGATTTCTTGGTCAGTAAAATTTTTTGATATTGATTTGTTCAGTAACTAGTTATTGATAACATATTGTGAGTGTGTGTATAGTGAATAACCAAGTATTTTGAGGGGAAACGATTGAGAGAAAATTTTATTTTATTTTTAAGTGGGTTAAGTTGGTTGAATATCGGTGTCCAAAGGGTAAATATTATTTAAATAGTTAATTTTAATGAATAAGATACTCAATTATTCAATACCTAGTATGTATATAATGAGTTATGCATTACTCAGTCACTTGTATAGAACAACTAGTGATTGTTGTTCAGTTATCAGTGAATTGTTCAATGTGTATGGGTTATCAGTATTCAGAAGTTGATACCAAGTAAGTTAACTTTTTTTATATTTTTTATGAGTTTATTATTATTTTTATAATTATTATTATTATTATTATTATTTTTATTATTAAATATCTTTGAAAAAAACTCATTGAAAATTTCATCACTATCAACATGTATAAAAAATTATTGTAAAAATTATACTAAAAATTTTATATAAATTTTTTTACTAAATTTTATATCAAGCCAATTTTTATTTTAGGCTTTTTTATCGATAGGTGATATAAACAAATTATATTTTTAGCTTTTTTATCGAGAGTCCAAAATATCTCCTGACTATAAAAACTATACGGAAAAAATTTAGTGGATGAAAATTTTACAATAAAAAATATACATTAAATTTTCCTCAAAAACTTGAATTTAAAATAATTCGCCAAAATATTCTAAAATAAATTTTTAAAAAACTACACACAAAATCAATTATCTTAATTACGTCATTACGTAATTGAGATTAATTACGTCAATACGTAACGTCAATGCGTGTGGCCTTGTGCCAACGCACAAGGCCACACGCTGGAAAGGCGCGGTGTTGTTCCAATTTTTAAATAAAATGTTATTAATAACTTATTTTTAGATTTTTATTTTTAAAATACTATTAAAAATAACATTATAATAATTTGAAACATGATTAATTATATTAATAAATGTTTTTCTAGTGTAATACCAATATATGTATATAATAAAATACTCTTTTGTCTGATTACAATAAATTTTTATTTTTTATATGAAATCTCTTTCAAGGCTTCGGTAGGAAATTTTTCATTGGATACTTCTATTTTTAGGGCAAACCTGTATTTTAAGATTGATTTGTACACAAAAGAGCACGTAAGCGTTTTAAAGAAATATTAAGTCAATCACATAAATGATAAGAAATAATTTACAGGTAACTTTGGTATAAATACTGACTGACCTTGCAGTGGAATGGTCACTAAAACCTTTAGATTTAAGTCTCTAAGTCTAAAGCATTTGCAAACTATTAAATGCATTTAAAACATTTTTCATTGTGAAGTATTTTTAGTGAAGGTAATTGAATTTTGGTTTTGAAAATCTTTTTATTTATGGCATTTTTATTTATTTCTATAAGTAACGCAAGTTGAGAAATTGAAATCTTCTTGCTAGTGGATTGTCTAAATGAATCTACTACTCAGCTCCGACGCAAGGTAATTAAAAAGCTATCCATACGCTAAGCTAACATTCATAAACTTCGGCAAAGAAATAAGATGAAAGCTATCAAAGTTAATAAGCAAAATCACTTTTTCTACAACGTTAAACAGGATTTTCCACGATTTGCCGCTGAATTAGTCACGCCCGTACATCAAAAGAAAATAAATACATTTTGCCTTCAGTCGTAATTTGATTATAACTGATTTCACCGAAATGAAAATCTAAAACTCTTTTAGGCTATGTTTCTACAATTGTTTTATTACGTAATATTATTTAGCTCTGATTTATAAATTAATTAAATTTTATTCATTTTCATAATTTATTAGACAAATAAAATGTTTAAAAATAAAATGTTTATTGTTTCGGTTTTAAACAAGGTTTGTTATGTAATTTTATGCTAATTTGTCTATTTTCTTTTGTTATAACTGATTGCTTTATTTTTATTTGTTTATTATGCTAGTCTTTAATTTTATTATGATTTTAAAATTGAATTATAAACATATTGTTGTGTTAATAAAATAAAATAAATATCATTTCTTTTGAATTTATATTCTTTTTATTTTTATTTGTTTATTATGCTAGTCTTTAATTTTATTATGATTTTAAAATTGAATTATAAACATATTGTTGGGTTAATAAAATAAAATAAATATCATTTCTTTTGAATTTATATTCTTTTTCCATTTACAGTTATCATTACCAATATTATTGTTATATGTGCTGTCGTTGGGTACCACACAAATTCACTATTCAATACTACACCAAACTGTAGTGAAATAATTTTAAAAATTAAATCAAACTCATTTTGAAGATGTTTTTTGAAAGTGCAGCGCGATAAATTCTAAACTATAGAATTTGAAAAAGGGATAGAAAGATTCAATAATTCACACAAACACATAGCATAATAAAAATTCACGCAAACCTTCTATATGTAGTAAAGCTGCGTTGAGCTACACTCCTATAATAACCTCATTCTACACGTTAAGTTTAAATTAGATGATTTTGCTGAATTTTCGTGTAAACGAAAAGATTTATATTTTTAAATTAAAATTAAATTAATATTTTAAAGTATTTCAAACATTTCTGTCGAAAAAATTTTATTTTGAGAATGTATAAAGAGGATATTGTTAAATTTATTCATGAGTTATAATGAATTTATTATTTCATAAGGTTTCAGATTTTGCTGGACCGTATACAATACCCAATACTGTAACAAGAATATTGTTATAGAATTTCAGAAATTTACAACGTCAGAATTTTAAATACCATTCGTAAGGATATTAAAGTATAATTATCAACGGACATAAAATTAAGTTTTAAAATGATTAAAATTAAAAATAAGATTTAAATTAACTTTTGATAATTAGATTAAAAATATTTTAAAATTTCTGATTATAAATTATTATATTAATTATTAAATATAAAATAAAATAAAATTTAAATAAATAAATTTTTAAATAAAATAAAAATTAAATGCCATTGTTAATTTTATTTAAATACTCGGAAATATGAAAGATATTAATAAACTTAGAATTTTGATTTAATACAAATTTTGAATTAAACGAAAATGTTTTCATAGCTTCTAACATGTCGACCATGTCATTGGAACATTTATTAAGGAAGTTGACACCAAAAGAATGGAGAAGTAGAAATATTTATCCAGCAATGTGAGAAATATCCGGGTCGATAAATTAACGGGTTTTCGTCAAGAGATGATGGTTGAACTCTGAATTAATAAAGAGATTAAAAAGAAATATTTAAACGTTGATCCGTCGATTAAAGACTATTGAGAAAAACCGCGGAAAACGTTTACTAAGAATATCACAATAAGTCAAAATATTGAAGCTGCATTCGAATACAGGCAGACGAATGAAGAGCTAGAGTTATATTTAAAAAAAATTAAGAGTCTGGTGGACAAGCTGATGGGCCATGAATAGACGGCAGATAAATTAAAAGAAGAGTTATTGGTACACTGTTTCGCGGAAAGGAAACTTAAAAATAAGTTGTGGGCAGATGAAATCAAGGAACAGAAGAAATAAAAAAGAAGATCAAGAAGTTGTACGAGGTTAGGCAGATGAATGAAAAGATTTATACGGTAATAGAAAGAGTACCCGAAGTAGAGATAAAACAGCCATAGAGATGTCACCAGAAAAAATAATAGAAATTCCAAATCGGAAATTGGAAACAAATATACAGAGATAATGTTACTCCAGAGAATAGAAATGTAAAATGTTTTTGCTGTATAAGACAAGGCCATATACAGAGATAATGTCCGAATAGACAGCTAATAGTTATCACATGTTATTCATGCGGACAACAAGGTCATGTAAAGAGAGTGTCCAAGTAGACGTAAGAAAGTCACTACATGCTATGAACGTGGATTGGACGGACACAAAAGGAGAGATTGTAACCAAGTAAAATGCCAAAGATGTTGATTTGGAGGCGATTGAGCAGAGAATTGCTATACGAATTTGAACAGGATTAAGCGAACACCGATAAATAGAGATACGGAAGACAAAGTGGAAATTACGAAAGAAAGACTAACTATCAAGAAAGAAGAAACGGTGGGAGAACAGGGATCCATTACAGGACTAACAAAAGACAAACGAAGAGAAGACATTGTCGGGGCTGTTTTATAAAGAATTTTAGAAGCTCCCCCAAAGATAGGACAATAGAGAAAAGAGACTTGGTGAAGGATATAGAGTGAAAACCGGAAGAAGATGTTAAACGAGTAGTTAAAAAGGTAATAGGTTTGTTAAAAAGAACTTTGAGGAAATTGAGAGATATGCAAATGTGGAACAGAAAAGTACCGAGATATTGGCCATAGATAAAATGAGGTCGAGTATTATCAGAGATGACATATTGAAAGGTAGACCTAGTGTGGTAATCAAAATTCAAAATCAGAAAATGGATTGTTTACTTGATTCGGGAGCAACAGTAAACGTAATGAGCTTGAACCAGTACAAACAAATTAATAATAAAGAACTTATGAAGACCACAAGTATTTTAAGATACACAACTGATAATGAATTGGAAACAAAAACCAAAATAACGGTGGATGTTGAAATAATGAGAGTATGTAAAGTGGTAAGATTTACGATTATAAATCACATAACACCAGAAGTCATTAGAGGTATGGAGTTGTGGAAAGAATTTGGAATACAAATACAATGGTCGCAGATGGGTGAGGTACCCAGTCATGAACGCATGTGTAATATTGATGCAAAATTTGGGAAGTCTATAACAGGATCAGAAAGATTCGACAGAGCAAGAAAAGAATTAAAAGAGTACGTTACGGTATTAACAGAAATTATAAAGAATAACCAAAATGTTTTTATGGCAAATAAATGGGACATCGGTTGCACAACATTGCTAAAACATAACATAGTTACACGCGGATGCCAAATAAATATTAAGCCACGAAGACAACCAATTCATTCTGAACCAAAGATTGAAGAAGTTATACAGAATCTGTTTAAAAATGGCAGTATTAAGAAAATTAATTCATCATGGAATACACCGCTGGATTGTGTTTGGAAGAAAGCAAAATAAGACATCAGATTATGTCTAGATTTCAGACAGTTAAATCTGGTTACTGATAGGCAAGCGTATCCAATGCCAAATATAGCGGAGATAATAGATAGATTGGAAGGAGCAAAGCATTTTACTTCAATAGACCTGGGAAATGCTTATTATCAGGTAGAGCTATAAGAAGATTCGAAAGAAAAGACAGCATTTTCAACCACAACAGGCCAATATCGTTTCAACAGGATGCCGTTTGGAATAGCTGCAGTGCCAGGAACATTTCAGGAGTTAATGGGAAAAGTACTGGGGAACGTAATAGGGACAGTGGTTTATTTAGATGATATTTTAATATTCATCGAGACAAAAGAGAAACATTATACGGTTTGTAATGAGATACTAGAAAGAATTGGAAGAGCAGGCATGAGAATAAACCCAGAAAAATGTCACATACTTACCCGAAAACTAAAGTTTTAGAACATATTTTTAACAAGGATGACATAAAAACAGACCCATTTAAACTAAAAGCAATAAAATCATTCCAGAAGCCAAAGTGGATAAAGAATCTAAGAAGCTTTCTGGGTATATGTAATTATTATAGAAGGTTTATCAAAAGAAGGTTTATGCTAAGAAAGCCAGAACTTTGGAGGAACTATGTGAAAAGAATAATGTGAAATTAATATGGACAGAAAACTGTGAAAAGGCTTTTGAAGAAATGAAGAAAGCATTGGCAGAATCACCTATTTTAGGATATCCACATTTCACAAGAGATTTCATGCTAGATACAGACACTAGTTTTGATACAATTGGGGCTGTACTATCACAAAGCGATAATAATGGTTACAGAAATGTAATAGCATACAGGTCACATGAAATGAGTAGTCATGAGAAAGGGTATTGCATTACGAGAAAGTAGATACTTGCAATTTACTATTTTTGCCATCATTTTAATCATTACCTTTACGGCAAAAGATTTACGTTGAGAACGAAATACAAAGCAATTATGTTTATGTTATCTACGAAAAGGTCAATAACTGCTCAATTTCAAACGTGGATCAATTATCTCAGTAGTTTTGACATCAAAATGGAGTATAGAAATGGAGTGAATCACGCAAATACAGATGCACTATCCAGAAGAGCATGTTGGGCTTGCAAACAATGCCTACTGAGTCACGGGAAGGCAAAGACTGTAAAAATAAAAACACTGCGTATAAACATGGTGCAAAAAATGGTTAGTTGTAAATGGAATCAAGACGATGAGGAAATTAGACAAATCAAAGAGGATATAGGAGGGATGTTAATGAGAATAAAAGGAAAACTATGGGTGCCGAAGAACAAGAGACGAAAAATGATAAAAGAGATGCACGTATTACTATCACACGCAGGAGCTGAGAAAGTGACAAAATATATAGCTGACAATTATGATATGAAAGATATAAAAGAATCGGTAAAAGAAACAATTAAGGCTTGTGAACATGTCAAAGGACAAAGGTAGTTACGACAAAAACGAAGGAAGAGACAATTAAAGTTACTGCAGATGAATCATGGGCGAAAGTATACATAGACATATACGGACAATTCCCAGAGACGTTTAGAAAGAAAAAGTATATTATTGCAATAATTGATCAATATAGCAGGTAAATTTTATTGTCAGCAGTCAATAAACAAGATGAGAACACGATAAAAGAAAATAACAAATGGATTTTAAAGTTCGGAGCACCAAAGGAGATTCATGTAGAATGTGGGAAAGCATTTGAGTCAAAAGTTATAAAGGATTTCACAGAATCAATGGGAATCGCAATATGTTTTTTGAGTTCGTATCACCATAATACAAATGAAAGTGTTGAAAGGCAATTCAGGACAATAAGAGATTATGTAAACGCATCACTAAAGGGAGGGACTGGGACTAGTTGGTCTGATATATTGCCAGAAATTGAATTTACACTGAACGCAACGTTTCAAAAAACAATTGGGAAAAGTCCAGCTGAGGTGGTATTTGGAAGGAAAATATATAAAGAACAATGATACAGTAATAAACCGGCAAAATTATAACTAGAAGAGAGTTCAAAGTAGGAGATTTGGTACTCGCAAAAGTAGAAGCAAGATCAAAAAATAAAGACAAATACTAAGGACCATACAAAGTGATTAAAAGATACATGATAGACGATATTCGTTACGAGATGCCAAAGAAAGGTTGATTTAAAGAAACATAGAGATGATGCAAGGATTTTTGAAAGAAAGGGGTGTGAGGATATTTAAGCATAATTATCAACGGAAATAAAATTAAGTTTTAAAATTTATTTAAATTAACTTTTGATAAATTAGATAAAAATATTTTAAATATCTGATTATAAATAATTATATTAATTATTAAATATAAAATAAAATAAAATTTAAATAAATAAATTACTAATTAAAATAAAATTTAAATAATAATAATTATTAAATATAAAATAAAATTTAAATAAATAAATTACTAAGTAAAATAAATTTTAAATAATAATAATTATTAAATAAAATAAAAATTAGTTGCCGTTGTTAATTTTGTTTAAATACTCGGAAATATAAAAGATATAATTTTTATTTTAATATATTTTGAACTTTGAATGAATACAAATTTTGAATTAAACGAAGATGTTTACACAGCATTTAACATCATGAAAAAAGGAGAAGATTATTTAAAAATTGGAAATTTATGGAGAATTTGAAAAACAAATTATATCTTAAAGAATTTATCTCATTGCAGTTTTGTATAATGTAAAATGGAATGATAAAATATAGTTTTATTTAAATTAAAAAAGTAAGTTATAATTATGTAGATAAATCTAATAAAATTTGATAATAAAATCACAAAATTTCAGTGCTTGATTTTCATCCTTTTTGTTGTGATTTTCTCTAAATATTGCAAACTATAAACAATTTATTTCTTTTGAAATGGATTTCATACATAAATGTTTCCTTTTAAATTAATTATTTCTAACAGATCTGTCAATAAAAGAGAAATTCATAAATTGTTTTAGTCAATCATTTCTTTGAAAGAGATTTTTCAACCTATAATTTTTAAATCAAATGAAATACAAATTATTTGATTTTATTTTGAAATTAATTGCTATAAATAAACCATTTATTAGGAAACTTTATCGATTGTCTAAATATATCAGTAAAATGTTTCCATTTTCATTTTATTTTTAATTTTATGTTAAATAAACTCTTAAAAAAAAGACAGTTAAAATATTAAAATGAAATTTCAAAAATGGGAGTAATAATAAAAATAATTTACTAATTAATTTACTTAAATTGTTTTAGTCAATAATTTGTTTGAAAGATATTTTTCAACCACAATTTAAATAAGACAATTAAAATACTAAAAGTATTAAAATAAAATTGGAGGTAACTAAAATTTACTTATTTAAAGATTATTATAAAATTATTGAGATAAATTAAAGTGAAAATATTGAATATTAAAATTGAAAAATAGAAGCACTCATTGAAATAACTTCATTATTGATAAAATAATAATAAAACAAATTGAAACAAAATAAAGCTCTTTAGAACCACGCGAGAACAGATGTAAATGCATATTCTTTGATTATAGAAATCTGCAGATAATATACATAAAACAACGTATAAAAATCAATAACACTAAGTGCTATTAGAATATTAAAAAAAAGAATTCCTATTTTTCTAAAATAGAATAAAAGTAAGAAATTTATTGATTTTTCTAAATAAAGTAGGTGCAAGAGATAGAAAATCTGAAGTGTTTACCCTTTGAATGAAGAATACTATTTCAATTAAAAAAAATAATTATTCACTCGAATCATATTTTACATAGTTTAGGTAAATAATTCTCGGTTTCGTTAATAGTATATATATATATATATATATATATATATATATATATATATATATATTATATGATGTGCGTATTAAAATGATGTTTGGAGAATATATACACCATTTCCAAATTCGATCTGTTATAAGCAGAAAAACGCATAGATTGTTCAATGCATGGAAACATACTTATTAGTTGCATCGAATCAAATATCCGAGATTAATATATCCGGATTTATTCACGCTAATCAAAATTGCGAAATAACACACAACATAAAATCATTTATTTTTCTAGTCATTTTTATTTATAAAAATTAACTAATTCTCCAATTAATTATTTTTTAATATACTTGGTTATTTTCTTTATCCAATGAATTTATTATTATATTTTATAAATAAATGACTATTCGAAACTATTAAACTCTTCCTTGTCTAAAGTATTACTAAACAAATCATTAAAAATACTATATTTATTTCTTTTTCCTAATTTAAAAAAGATGAAAAAATTAGAATTACCATGAATGCTTTTAGATGGTAAATCCTAATAGTTAATATAAAACTACAGAAATATAACGTGAGAGTGACGAACAAATTATCTGAACACAAACTTGGAAATTGTATATAAAGATTTATATATAGATATTATTATTAATATTTAATATTAAACAATGTTTAAGTGAAAGAGTTTCTGTAATTTTCATTTATTGCGAATAAAGTTGTTTCATCAAATACAAGTGGTTTTCGCCCAGAGGTGTGATAATAGAAAAATGTCTTTTCAATTTCCTCAAGAATTTAATATTTGAGATGAATTTCCATTCATTTAGATAAAAAAGAAATTTTTCAAAGTTATCATAAACATAAATTATAATGACTCGTTTAAGTTGATAATTCTTAAATATAGAAAATATCTAAAAATTTTAAAAATTAAGTTTAATAAACTAAATTTTCAAAAATATTTTTTTCTTTTTTATTTTTAAGGCAATTCGATTTTTGTAAAATATGAAACAAAATATTGATTGATAGTCTTAAAAAGAAATGACGATAAAAGATAACCTTTTGACATACAGTATTTTAAAGTTAAAATAATTTACGTGAAAAAATATTTTGCTGTTTTTCATAAAAATATTATACAATTGAAGAATGTAGAGATTTTCATAAATTTTACCGAGACTTTTCAATGTATAAATTTTTGTTATTTGTATTGTAAGTAGCGATTTCTGTGGCGGAAAATATCTTTTTGAAGTGTTTAATTTAAGGAAAAGCAAGGAATAGTTTAATGCAGTTCTTTTTTGTAAGAATTTATTTTTAAAATCAAAAGTAATTAGTCAACTATCCTTCAAACTAATGCCTTATTGTATCGCCACAAATCTCTTTTCAAATATTTAATTAATTAAAATTATTTGTTAACTAAATTAATAAGTTTTGAGTTTTATTTTCTATTTCTAGCGACGGTTTTGTTTTGAAAACTTAGAATTGTACTTTAATCTCTAAATGATTAAATAGAACAAAAGAAGTGAAATCTCATTGGGCATTAAATTGATGGTTATTATTAAAACAAACATACGCTATCAAAATAAAAATTTAATTAACTTGATTTAATAGAAGTTTCAGACTTTGTCTTCGAACTTATTAAAAATTCTCGAACAATTCAATTGTCATTAATGAGAATTTGAAGAGGGAATTTTACGGCATTTAATTGAAATATTTTCATAAAGTTTTTTTTGTTATTTTGATTTTGTTCGGAAAATAAAAAATATTAAATTTCAATTAATGTCAGTTGTAAATATTCAAATTAAATAGACCATTTATAAATTAACGAAAAAAGATGCTTTTGTATTTATTTTCATAGAAATTTTTTAGAACAAGAGGATATATTTATTTACTCATATCATATACTCACTCATAGAAATTACATACAAGGAGACCTTAAATAACTATTTTCAAGAAACGTTCTTATAGACAGAAGACATTAAAAGGGCGAATAGTGTATATCGTAGCTTGTCATTTGGGAATTACCTATAACAATGCTCGAAATAATAAGATTTAACAAATATTAATCTCTAACAAAAGGAAAAAAAGAGGAAATAAGGAATAGAAATAAAATTTGTTAGAATTTATCAATAAGAATTGTTGGCTAGTACTATAATATGTAGTCAAAATACAAATTTACGGCATATAAATTTTAATATTCTTAAATTAATTTTGATTTGTTTAAATAATCTACAATAAGCATATTTTATACTATCCAACTTGATGAGAGCAGGGAACTGTTGAATATATATCGTAGAATGTGTGTTTGAATGGCTCTTACTTGTAATTAAATCGTTTTCATAATTATTTAATTATTCTAAACAATGGTTATTTATTATTTTAGACTCTAAAATTTAGAGTGATATGCATATATTTTCATGTATATGGCATTAAATAATATAATGCAGTGTTTCTCGTCTTGAGCCCTAGGGCCCCAGTTGGAGCATATTGACTTTACATTGGTGCAATTCCGAAATTAATGGATTTTAAATATTTGATAAATTACATTGATTACAAAAATGTGATGTAAGCGATGAAGCAGTAAATGTAAAAGGAACGCCTTTGAAATTATTGGCTGATAACTTGCAGGAACGATTTAATGATTTAAGAAATATACATTTTCCAAGCTGGATGCTACAGCCAATTTAAGTAGACCTTGTTGAAATAGATGACAATTATTCACAGGAGGAAATTATGCATATTAAAAATAACGATTCATATAAACTTCTTTTTAAAATAAAGGGATTGATGACATGGTTATGTAGAGAGGTAGAAAGGAAATATTCATATATAACTACAATCGCAAGAGAAAAAATCTTACGTTTCCATCGTCCTATTTGGTTGAATTTGATTTTAGTACAGTTAGTGATCTATTGCTAAAGAAAAGAAATAGCCTTCACATCACAAAAAGAGGGGATTTGAGACTAAAATTGACTAAGCTTGTTCCTGATATAAAGCAACTCTGTAGCAATCTTAATACAAAAAATCAAATTAATTTTACAGTTTTTATCCTTTCATTGTTTTTATTTAATTTAATGATATCAGATATATTAAATTGATGTGTTAACATATAAGCAAAATCAAAATTTTTAAGTAGGGGCTTGTAAATTAATTTGTTAATTAAGTCAAAAATTGGGGCAATTTGACTTTTAAATTCCATTGTTGGGGACATAGAGCTTTGATATAAGATGTATAAAAGGTCTTCAAACTAATTTACTGAATTTCTTAACCACTCGTGATTCCAAAATGGTGTAAATGATTGCATGTTTGTTGTTTGTATTGATAAAGTAAGCCAATGGCAAAACTGACTTCAATGATTATTTATTAAATATACAATTATTATATGTAACAGAACAAAAATGAAAATAATAAAAAAAATCATAAAATTGTAAAAATATACAACAATCTCTAAAATCGGTACAATATTATTGCTACATCCTATGAATATGGAAAGGCTCCCTGCTTAAAAGGTTCTGTATTGCACGCTCGTTGAACGTTCAGGATAATAAATTTTTTTTGTATGTAAAAATAAGACCAAAACTTGAATGTATAATTTTTAAAAATAACAATATATATTTGTCGGTTTTAATAAAAAAATACGAGTGATTTCTCAATTGTGAAACTTACATCAATAATTATTTAAGAGGTGGATGAACAGAAAGGTTTAAACTTAGTCACAATATAGTTGCTCGTTATGGAAATAGAAAATTTGAGCCTTTTGAAACTCATTAGTATTTATAATAAATATTTACTTCAATAAAAAAATATAATAAATATTTAAACAACTGAACATATAAGATTTAAAAATGTTGATTATATAAATACAGTGAAAGAAAGTTATTATTCGAACAAATAAAGGAAGAGTCTTCATATTGTTATATCTTAAGAAGAGAAATATAAGAAAATACGTAGAGTTTAAAATGTTGTTATAGAACACATCAAATAACAATATTTGCTGCACTTTTCTTTAATTAATACTGAATTGATGCATAAATTTCTGTTTATTATTAGTCACGTTCTAAGAAGTTTTGTTTTATTTGCTTTTGTTTATCTGCATCTATTCTAACAATGAAAATTGCAAGTAACAAATCAGCTGGCATACTGAAGCGTGAGTTTCATTTCTTTAAACGTGTCCCATTGATAAACAATATACAATTTGTATCTGGAAAAAAAATAAATCTTCACAATTGATAAACAATTCAATTTTCGTGACAAAATAATTTTAATTTCAAAATTTCAGTGACATAAAACATATTTAGTAATTTTTATGCTAAATTTCATATCATTTAAAAAATTAATATATTTTAAACAATTTTACATTAATATTTCGATATTTACAATTATCCAAATAACAAATATTATTATAAATTTTTTAGAAAACCCTACAGTGAACCTCATGAAAACATACAGAGGAAATCTAATTTTAGAAAATAAATATGTTTAGAAGACAATAAAAAATGTAAAACAATATAGCATTTCTTATTTATTGGGGTGGACTTGAATTTTTATAATGTTAAGTATTTAGTTTAATAGCGCAAATGTTTAATTTTATTTTTTAATAATTAATAATTTCAAAAAAAATCAAAAACAAGTAATTATCGTAAGATTAAGTTTTTTTCGAAATTAAAATAAAAAAATTATATAATAAAATTCAAATAAAACACTATCATACTGAATGTTATCACTAGTAATAAACAAAAACATTATTTAAATATCAAGGTCACACTTATACATAGTAAACGCTATATTTAAAACAATAAAAATAAAGAAATGATACATTAATTTTTACGAGATTACTGTTTTAATTAATACAATTGCTATCCTAGAGTTATATATATATATATATAATATATATATATATATATATATAATATATATATATATATATATATATATATATATATATATATATATTATTTATTTATTTATTTATTTATTTTATTTATATTTAGATATATTGTTCTTTTTTGTTTAGTGATTTGACTTGATTTTGTAGTTACAAAATATTTTAGAGTCAAATAAAGTTTTTATTTTTAGTTATTGTTTTTAAAAAAGACAATTAATTGTTATATATCATTTAATCTCAGTTAAAAGAAAACAGGATTTATATAATCTTTTGTTGCGTAACAAGCAAATATCTTGTTTTAAAATTTTAAGATTTTCCAAATATCATAAAACCGAATAAGAAATTTAATAGATTTTGACTTTTCTCCGACAAATTTCTTTGAACTTTATTTTAATCATGCTTTTATCTTAAAATATAAAAATTAATAATATAAAAATAATTATATTATTTTTTTCCCATTTCTTTCACAGTTAAATTTATTGAAGTTGATTATTTATTTAATTAATTTTTTAAATATCATCATAAATATTCATCCTCCTCCAGCTTTAAGAGTCCAACATTTGGATACAATGTTGTGTAAAGTTTGTAGCACGTTTTTAGTAACTGTGTACACTGTAAGAAAATTAAGATAACAAATATGACTAAAGAGTTTTTTCATGAAAAACAGACAATACATATGTGTCTACAGCACATGCATTGTTGAGATAAATAATAAGCAATGATATAATCCGAGGATCCAGACAGTCAAAAAAATCAATCAAACATGCAGGTTGTCATACACATTAATTATACATTAGTTATTACATATCTTCTTTACATATCTTCAGGGTTTTTCATTTCAAGTAAATCATCTCAAATATCAATTCATAATAGTAGTGGGGTGTGTCACATCTAGCACATGTCACATCCAGCACAGTACCCCCCCCCCATTGATAGAAAATTTTTCTAAGTCCAAAAGTACAAAAAATTTTTAAGACAAAGACAATGACTCATTCAAGGTCATTGAAACAAAGACCATGACTCATTCAAGGTCATTGGATGACTCGTCGTATTTTTTCAAGGTCATTTAAACAAAGACCATGACTCATTCAAGGTCATTGGATGGCTCATCATATTTTTTCAAGGTCTTTTAAACAAAGACCATGACTCATTCAAGGTCATTGGATGACTCATCATATTTTTTCAAGGTCATTCAAAATTTCTCAAGGTCATATTATTTTTAAACATTTTTAAATTTAAATTTACTACTTATAAAAATAAGTAGTATATATTTTGTAAATTTATTTTATTATTATTAAATTAAATTGTTTGTTTTAATCAATTATTATTATTATTATTATTATTATTATTATTAATATTTTAATTTTTATTACAAGTTTTATTTATTAAGATTATAATTTTTATTATTATTATTACATGTTTTAATTTTTTTTTATTACAAGCTTTATTTATTATTAATATTATTCTTTTTATTTTTATTATTATTTTTATTATTATTATTATTAATATTATTCTTTTTATTTTTATTATTATTTTTATTATTATTATTATTAATATTATTATTTTTATTATTATTATATTTATTATTATTGATTATTACATATTTTAATTTTTATTACAAGTTTTATTTATTAAGATTATAATTTTTATTATTATTACATGTTTTAATTTTTTTTTATTACAAGCTTTATTTATTATTAATATTATTATTCTTTTTATTTTTATTATTATTTTGATTATTATTATTAATATTATTATTTTTATTATTATTTTGATTATTATTATTATTAATATTATTATTTTTATTATTATTATATTTATTATTATTATTATTACATATTTTAATTTTTATTACAGGTTTTATTACAAGTTTTATTTATTATTCTTTTTATTATTATTTTTATTTATTATTATAAATATTATTATCATTATTTTTATTACTTTTTATTAATAATACATATATATAAATATATAATAAAACAAATACATAAAACAACTATATAAAAAACATCTATATAAAAACAACTATATATAAAAAAAAAACAACTTCATAAAAAGTAAATCAATTATTAATAATACAATTAAACAAATATCAAGTTTTATTTCACGTTTCTTCACGCTTGGCATTTGATTATGAAAATATTGCTAATAAAAACAATAATAATAAATTATAACAAATAAAAATACCAAAGAGAAATTTTCACAATTTTTATTTTTATATACAAATTTGTTAATAAATATCAATAACATTCTCAAATATCTCATCAAATTGCTGATTGCGAACTGTTGGATCGGTTTCAGGCATGATTATATTACCACCAACATCAAGGACATCAACCCCTCTATAATGACCATATGCAAAACTCGAGTTTTTCCCTACCCAAGCTCTCTTGTCGTCATGATTATTTAATGCTAATTTAGAATTTTTAAAAGTGAACAGCTGATGATTTCGGGTCCCTATCCTAGTTTGAGGTACCGACATAATAGTATTGTTATTATAACAATTCAAATATGATTGGTGTTTAATGTCGGTACCCGGTAATTTCACACCCTTAGCTCGCATTGTTGATTTATTTCCTAGCAAGCTATAACATTTAGGGCGCAAGAAAACCCACTCGCTATATCCTAACCCTTTACTCTCATCCTTGAACTTGCCAATAACCGAGTCAAGTCGTCTAGAATATAAAGGATGAGAAGGATCATAATTTGATGTATCTAACAGATCATCCGAAATCATAGCTTTTAATAAAATTTCTAATTTTAAATTTTTTATCTCCAAAAAGAAGCTATCTGTATCACCCGCTACTAGATTGATATCACAATTATAAATATCACGATATTTTTGTAACTCAACATACTGTAACTGGTACATTCGTAGTTTGGATAAATCTAGAACTGATTGACCGATATAACTAGGTCTATCCAAACATATTGAGTCCTTATTAAGATGAGCGGCAAAAAGATCATCAGTAATCTCTATTGTTTTTCTAAATGCCGGTTTTGACGAATATGTAATTAACTTTTCAGCTGAATTACATAATCGCAAATTCATCCTCTTTTTAAGGTTCTCAACAGATTTACCATACAGACTGTTGTTATACAATTTAAATAAATCTCTATATAATTCACTAACTGCATTTGCACGCAAGTTAGTGTTTTTATCGATATAATGTTTAAAGATAGGAGCTTGCTTGTATTTAATAGCTCTATGTATATGTGTAACCTTAGCCCCGAGAGAAAGATAAAGCCTGAGAAGCCTCCAATGAAGAACATAGTTCTTCTTAGGATAATGCTTTAGCATTAACTTCTCAACTTTTGAATTTGGTGGGCACATCTTTTCCGGTCCAATCGGAAAGTCATTTAGAAAATCATGTAAATTATCTATATATCAACTTCCATAGTATATCCATATGGAAGGATTTCAATATCCACAACATTCGCACATTCATTCAAAACCTCATCCAAACCATCATACACCCAAGTAAAATCAGCGTAAGGAAGACTTTGGCTGAGAGCCCAACCATACAGATTATTTATATCTATGTACAATAATTCTGTATCCTTCGAAGCAGCAATGTAATGTTTGTTAACAAATGTTAACCCACCCCGTATTCCACCTTCGTAAAAATTGAACATTTCCATGTCCTGTAAAAGTTCACTGGGTTCCGTTAATGTCATAAGCGCTGAAGCCCATGACATACACGGAATGCCATAAAAGTTTAGAGGTTCAAGACCATTGTAAACAATAGCCTTGGCACGGAATTGTTGAAAATAGTCCGCAAGGAGGAATACATCAAGTTTAAGGTAAATTAACATAAAATCACGCAAAGTCCTACAGTTTTGCTGCGTCCAGATTAGTTGTGCCCTATCGTACTCATCTTCACTTACGCCCTCCCAAATTGGAGGCAACTCATAAGTAGTCTCAAGAACTTCCTCCGAAACAGCAAAATTATACGGAAAAATACCTTTACAGTCGACTATAGAACCTTGAAAGACAGACGAAGTCAATGGAAGAGAAGTTAGCGTTTTCACAGCCTTAGCTAACGAACAATTAACAAATTGCATACTGTCGATAAAGCGAACAGCCAATTTGTTAATATGAACAATTAATGAAATAAATTTTTCTGTAGAGGTCGGTATGATATCTAAATTCCATGAAGGAAAGCGATCGAGACCATATTTTAAAATATGGTGAAGGTCATACCTCTTAAATTATGAAAGACTATAGGTAGTAACCGATAAATCCTACGAGCTATATTACATTTTCGGCAAGCTGCCCCTAGATAATTACCAGTAAAATGGCAATGATCTCTAACCGGATTTACAATCGGTTTTTCACATAAATAACAGGTTCGACAAGATTTAAACTGTCGAACCTCACTGAAAGACATAGGTCCTATCAATTTATCACCTTCCGAATCATAGTACGGAATAACAATTTCAGTTGCAATTTCCTCAATTTTCTTAAGAAAATCAGGAATGCAATCAAGTCCGTAAAAGTAATAATATGATTTTGTGTTAGTATAATTATTAATTAATAAAAGGCCTGCTGCAATAGGCATATGAATTTGATGATGTCTATCATCAGGAGGTAAAACCGATTCAAAATCGGCATAAATCACAAAAGGTGGGGTGATATGTTTAGAATAATTTAGGAATTCTAAATTTTTATTTTCGGGGAGCGTGTATAGGGTTGTGCCAGTCTGATTTTTGGCGCATAATGCAACATGTGTATTGAATGCATTATCTAATCTAAACCCATTAAGGCAATGTGGACACCAACGACATCTAATTTGAATGTTACAGTCAGGGTTTTGATGGCAATTCATTAACCAGTTGATATTGGTCACAGCGGTATAATGATATCTATCATTATTTTCAAGTAGTAATAAATAAATAGGGTTTCCGTCAGTGACTTTGCTTCTATGGATCAAACTTAAATGAGGATGGTGAAAGACATAATTATCTGGAACCTCATCAATTATAACAGTTGGTGTGTACGAAAACACATTTATTGCTAATTTTAAAGTCGAATTTTTCTTTTCGAACTTTGGGATGTTTATTAATTTCATGGGACAATCCGTGATCTCATCGTACTCTAATTCGTCTAAAAACTCGGTATATTTAGAGACTCTTTGGGGTTTTCACCAATTATATCTTTCTTTAATAAATAAAGAATAGAGTAAAGGAAA
Organism: Schmidtea mediterranea; assembly: GCA_022537955.1. NCBI lineage: Eukaryota > Metazoa > Platyhelminthes > Tricladida > Dugesiidae > Schmidtea > Schmidtea mediterranea. The sequence continues at coordinate 82,192,790 of CM039679.1, forward strand.
CACTTGTCGTCATTGTTTTTTATATTTACTATGGCTCCTTTATTTTTCAATGCAGAAGGGGTTTTAATATATTTATGTCCAGACAAACGATTAATAGGAGCATATTTTGTTAAAATAAAGTGAATTTCCATAATATTAATAACACGCCATCCACTGCCTAAATGGGTGAATTGTTCTATTTTTTCATTAAGCTTATTAACCCCTTCACTTAAAAAGTTATCTGAAAATGTCTCCGCATTATTTGAAAAATAATTGTCACGGATCTCGCCATCTTTTTCAAATTTAATTAATATCGCGAATTGAATTTTAACGCTCCCCATTTTATTTATCTCAAAAATTAATTTATTACTGATTCGCTCAGTTAAAGTTACTGTAATTAGTTGCGCGTTAGATATATCAAAACGTAAAGTTTTGATAGCGCCATTTAAATTTACTGAAATGTTCGGCTCATTCTCTAATACAGAACCTCCGAATTGTATAATATTTTCATTATTTATAGTAGGTATAGTATTTTCATTAATTATAATAGGTATATTATTTATAATATTTTCATTATTTATAGTAGGTATAGTATTTTCATTAATTATAATAGGTATATTATTTATAATATTTTCATTATTTATAGTATTTTCATTAACTATAATAGGTATATTATTTATAATATTTTCATTATTTATAGTATTTTCATTATTTATAATAGGTATATTATTTATAATATTTTCATTATTTATAGTATTTTCATTATTTATAATAGGTATATTATTTATAATATTTTCATTATTTATAATATTAGAGTCATCATCATCACTGATTTCGATGAATTCTTTTTTAATTATTTTATTTGGGATATTAATTTTAATAGGTGCAGCAGGTCTTTTATTCTTTTTATTTGATGTTTTTTTATTTTGTAGTATATTCAAAATATTGACTTTATTTTTATTAATTTTCTTAAACATATTTATTTTACTAGACTTGAAAGAATTTAAATGAACCCCATGTTCCCTATAAAATTCTTTATATTTAATGTTCTGGGATGTTTTGCATATGGCGCAGATAAAAAATTTGATGCCATTAAATCTATGGCGGTAATATTTTTTCATTTCTTCATGGCAACTTTCATTATGTTGCAACGATGAGATGCAATATCTCGGATAAAAAGTGCCTAATAAAAATATTAAATTAAAAACCTATATAAAGTAACTATGATATAAAATATCTAATAATTCTAACAAATAAACCTATATACAATAATATTTGCATGCTCACTGCAAACTATTTAATAATTCTAATAAATAAAACCTTAAATACAATAATATTTGCATGCTCACTGCAAACTATTAAATAAAATATCTATTAAAATAATTCCTATATAATTCATATATAATTCAATTACGTAAGATCTATAATAAAAAATGCCTATATAATTCAAAAACTATTTGTTCAACTATATTTGTTTATAATTTATTATGTTAATATATGTTTCAGTAATAATACTATTTTAAAATATATTATAAATTAATGATATTTGAAGTATTATTAAAATAATACTTTAAATTTCATCAATTTAAAAATATATTTATCATCAAATTTTTGAAATAAATAGATCCTTATTATAAATTTATTATAAATTATTATAAATTATTGATATTTGATGTAATATTTTAATAATACTTCAAATATCATTAACTTAATTTCGATAAATAAAAATAAATAAAAAACTAACATTTATCTCCTGATTCCGACATGTGCTGGATGTGACACATCCCACTACTCATAATTTTTATGGAATCTACAAATATATAATGTTCGAACAAAATAAATATCTAATTATGATATCAAAGAGTCAATAAAATTTGAATTTACTGATTCAGATCGCATTAGTTAAAATAAACATCTCAAGTTGATAATTATTTTTACGATAAATTTCATGCCAATCATCAATATTCACAGTCCTTGAATTCTAGAGGCAGAAAACACAACGAAAACACATTTCTTAGTATTCCAATTATGATTTTCATTTAACACATCAAACTAATTCTTATCAGAAGAGTTTTGCTAGCTTTCAATTAAATTCTGAACACAGTAGAATTCTTTGTAAAAAGGTTATTTAGGTAGCAGTCATAATTTTGCACTTTTGTGTAATGAGTTAAAAAATGTGAAAATGTTAATTATGGTAAGTATTATAAAATGTTAGTATAAATGTTTAGAATTTAAAAATTAAATAAATAATTAAATAACTTAAAAAAAAATTAAATTTAAAATTAAAAACTATAGAATAACACAAGTTCTGAATACAATTAATTATATAAAATACATTTGCGCATGAGTTATGCAAAATTAATCAGAATTTTCCACCAATCACAATTAAGCTAATAATAATATGATGCTAATATCTAAATTATACAACAATGTTTTGTTGAGAATTTGTAAAAACCATAAAACATCAACTTTGTATGTTTTCTTTCGTTAGCTTTTGATAAACTGCTTAAAATTATTTGTAATATGAATATTTATTTCTTTAATAAAATATAAAATTTTTAAATGGTAATCTATTTTTTTTTGTTAATTAATTTTGTTATTAATTTTTATTTATTTTTACCCAAAACACTGAATATAGCAATATATTGCTTAAATACAAAAAAATTTAAAACCACCATAAAATTTTCAGTGAATTTTAAAAATACAATATCAATGGTTATTAAAACTATACCGTGAATTTTGAATATTTTTTTTAGATGTTTTAATGGATACATTTTAATTTAATAAAAAGGCTCATAAATTTTCAAATTTCATAGAAAGAATGAAAATATGTAAATGGAAAAAACAAATACTTATAACTTTACTAGTAGTACTAATCATATAAATAAAACAATTATTTTTATTTTATAAATTTAAACAAAAAAATAAATTATTAATTAAAATAATTAAAATACCAATATAAACGTAGGTTTTTCTTTCCAAAAATATTTAAAAATATTCATTGAAAACTTTCGTGAAAATAAAAATGTGATTTCAAAATTTCTGTGGAAATCAGATTATCTTGAAACAAAGTTGCAACTAATTTGGACAATCATTGAAATTGGACAAATAATTGAGACGTAAATAGAATTTTCTGAATTTTGTTACAATTTTTTCATTAATTAAATAAAGAGAAATTATTTCAGCCGAATTCGTTGATTTATCCGTACGAATTTCAAATAAAATAAAATAAATTAAATAAACGCAATATAGTATTTTGTCATGGAAATTAATTTATCAGTGTAAATGAAGCTTTATTAATGGACAGATAGGCGAAATCTCATTAGAATGGTTTTTGTAGGAATTAACTTATACATATATTTTTACTTTTAGAATATTCATTTATGGCATTAGAATCCTTGCCCTTAGCTCTAACAATTGCAAGTGTCGCTTTTGGATTGTTATTAGTTTCTGGTTTGGTATGGCTAATTCCGGTCTATATTCAAAAACAAAAGTCAAAAACCAGAAAAAAAGAAATGCAAAAGAAAGTCAATGAAGAACTGGTGAAAAATATTCGATATCGATCTCCAAGCACTGTGTCAACATTTCCACAAAATTCTAAAATCAATGATTACGGTGCAACACAAATGAGACAGTTAGAGAAATCAGAAAGAGAAAGCTTTATCGTACCGATAGAGGAAAAGACTGAAGTTCCTTCAATTGCTATTACTTGTGAAGACGAACTTACCGAAGGTGCAGTTTCAGAATCAGAAACTCAATTTAAAGTTTCTGATGGTGTTCTTGATAAAATTTCTTTAATCAATAGCAAACGTCGCTTCAGTTCCATTGTTTTTACTCACAGTGACGAGTTGAAGGTTTTGTCGGAGGATGCAAATTTAAACACAGGAGAAGAGAAAAAAGAAAGAAGAGCCAGCATGTCTTTATTTGAAACCTGTAAATTAGCATGTCCAGAATTGACACAAAATATGGGACAATCTACTGAACATTTGAATCAACTAGTGTTGTCAGATGCCGAAAGTTATGGAAAACTATATTTTATGTTGTCACAGCCCGATAATGATAATAAATCTTTGGAATGTGTCGTTATCAAAATCACCGATATTGTCAATATGAAAAAGAAACATTACCAATTGCAAATGGAACTATTTGTGGAAAATTCAAAGCTTATTTACTCTAATCAAACTGATATCCAGACCTGCGTTGGAGAGGTCGTAAACTTCGATGAAAGTTTCACCGTGGATATTGATGGAAAAGTTCAGTTTAATGATAGCAATGAAAATTTTGTTTTAGTGTTTACTCTGCTACAATTCGACTCGAAAAAGATTAAATCTCAAAAATTTGGAGTTATTAGATTCGATCTTCTAGGACTGATTGATGGTCAAATCCTAAGCATGAATGGTCAGGAGCAATTTGTTATTTGCCGGAATTTCATCACGTTAACAGAAAAGGTAATTATATCCTTTTTACTTAGATTAGAATATTTATTTATATTTTTGTTTAAATTTATGTAAAATCAATATTTCTTTTAACACTAATTATTGTGATTTTAATTTCTAAACTAATAAGCAATTATATATTTAAATATAAAAAAATGATAGCCCATTTCTAATAAAAACATGAGAAAATCAAATAAACGAAATATATTTCGAGGAAATTATATTCGTCATCAGTCTGCCATCATAATCTTGGTCAAATGTTATATACGCAACCAATAGTTATGATTTAATTAAATAATATCAATAAATTCGTTGCTGATTGAACGGTAATTGTAATGGGTTGCAATTTTAACACCTCACATAAAATTCTTTCCACTTATTATTAAGTTTTTAAATGAAATTTTGAAATCTTTTAAATAAGTTGTTATTTTACAAGTCTTACAAATTTAGCTGTCTTGAGAGGAACATATTGCCTAATAGTAAGCGGCTTCGCCATAACAGTAAAACTTTATTTAAAAATAAGTTTTCTCCGGGATAATACACATTTATTCTCATACTTTTTCCCAATAAAGAATAATAATAGAGTATATCATTACTCCAATATGCCTTGAAAGTAGGCATATGAATATTTCTTATTGTTAGGCATAATCCTAAAACTTCTTTATTTCCTTAATTGTAACATTTCTCCAGTTTTTTTAATAAGATTCATTCGAACGATTCATCATTCTTAATAGGTTTTAGCGTGGTCGTTTGTCCCTTCCACAATTTTTTTAATATTAATCATTATCAAATAATAATAGCAAAGCATCCAAAGGTGTGCTATTTGACAATAAATTTAATTGTAATCCCTCTTGAGCAATAAGATCATGAATTGTAAGATTTGCATCTACTTCTGTCCACTGCGAACTAATTTGAGAAACATTCTAGAATTATTTTCACAACCTTCATTTTCAGTACAGTTTGTTTGGCTGCTCACATTCTCAAAGTCCGTAAAAGTAGAGTCATTTGAATTATTTGATTGACTTTATATATCCGTTATATCTTCGTCACTCGAATATATAACACGCCTTTTCTTCATTTGGGGTTTGTTCAAAGGTTTGACATATTGAAAATTCAAACAATATATTCTATGGATATTCTATACATATACATTATAACAATATTTTACTAAACTTCATATTTACCTACTAACGTTAGATTAATGAAATTTAAATGCTTAAAAAATTAAGTAACTTATTGCACTTTCCCTAAATACTTGTAATTCCAAAATGATGAATTTAAATGCTTGTCATAGACAAAAAACGTCACCCTGTATCTATTTTTTAAAATAAGTGTAAAAATAAGTGTAAGTATTTATAATAAGCTGAAAAAGTAAACACGCGTACAGCGTTAGAATTCTATGGATATATCATGAAAGTTGCATGTTGGTTGAGAAATGAAAAGGATGTTAGTCACACTAATTCATGTGAACTTGGAGCAATCGTCAAAGGAATGAATTATTAAATGGAATATAAATTTTGTAATAATAATGTCATATAATAAATTCAAAATATAAAATCTTTATTGAATATAAAAATTTATGGAATAAAACAGAAAATAAAGAACATTTTAGAAAAACTACTCAGATTTTAAATTGCTTTATAATATCGGATATTAAAAGGAAAGAAGCCCTTCAAAATAATTACGAAACCAATTTGTCTGCATTATTAAATTTAGTTGCAATTTGAAATATTTTTATTATTATTATTATTATTATTATTATTATTATTATTATTATTATTATTATTATTATTATTATTATTATTATTATTATTAATATTATTATTAATATTATTATTATTATTATTATTATTATTATTATTATTATTATATTTAAAATACTTTATAAATAACTAGTAACAATAATTTTAATTATATAAAATTTTAAAAATATAAAAACCGACAATAAAACCAAAAAATTATAATATGAATTATGTTAATCAAAGATTTCTCTATTTTACGAAAAAAAATTCTGATTTACGTTTTTTTGACAAAATCGGTTTTTACTGGAAATGAAAATTCAATAATTTCTCCTTTAAATCGATTAAAATTCAATATTTTCAATTTTATCAGTTGAAAATCACAATGACAAAATGCAGTAAATATTAACATAAAATAATTTGATCTCCATTCCGATGAACTGATATGATTGTATAAAAAATGAGATATTCATTAAAACAAGTATTGAAAATTTACAAAACACAATATATTTCTTGTTGAATTATTCTAAAATAAACATACTTTTCCAAAAAAAATATTGATTTATTTATAGATTTTATGTAATATATATCCTTTTTATAAATTTGTGCACTGAAACATTATACAACTGATATATATATATATATATATATATATATATATATATATATATATATATTTAAAATTAATTTTATCATCACAAATTTAGAAAATTTAAAATAAATAACAATTTACACAAAAAACCAAAAATCAGTCACAGCTTAAACTCAAACTTTTTCTTGATTTTGAGTATTTTTCTGATATTCAAAATTGACTTGAAGTAAAAAATGAAAGGTAAAAAAATTAATAATAATTCAAAATAAAAAAAGACAATATATAAATAAAAGATTAATTGAAAATAAATTAATTTTATTAATGATAAAAAAAAATAAATTTTTCAAAATGGTTATTAAAAAGTTACAACTATTTTATTAGTTACATTTTACACATTTACAAAACTATATCTATGACTGTGAAACAATTAATCAGGTTGGAAAGATAAAATTTTTAAATCCCAGAGCAATTTGTCTAATAAATGACTTCAATTTTAAAAGACATTTACTATTATAGAATGTTAATAAGTAATTAATTGAGATCAAATCTTTTATGCTGAAATTTTCTTGATAATTTTACAATGTCAAATGATGAATTAAGTTTAAAGAATTCTAAAATGTTTAAAATTTAAATAAATAAATAAATAAATAAATATGATAATGATAATAATAATAATAATAAAAATAATAATAATGATTATAAGAATCGCAAAACATAGGCGTATATATTTCGACCGACTAACTGCCATCATCAGAAAAATTCGAACTTGAAACTTTATCGAATTAAATTTCATTTTTCAAACAAATTTCTTCATTGATCTTTTATATTTTAAAAATATATTATATTAACAAATTATAAATTATATTTTAAAAAATCTCGATTTTTAAAAGTTTATTTTATAAAATATTATAAAATCGAAATTTAAAAAAAATTTTTAGTTAACTTTAATAAAATATTTTTAATTCCTGAACAAAAATATTTTATATTTATTTTCATCACGCAGCACAAACTTAAATTTACTAAAATGACGGGCAGTCATTCCAATGTATGTAAAAAACACACATGACATTTATATTTATTACCAAGATTCGAACACAATCTAAGAAATACTTGAAATCTACCAATGATCACGATGACGATCCTGTAATACAAAATACAAATCCAAAAGCAAACCTCACTATTAATATAACACAAAAAAAGTCGACAATTCGACTAAGTTTGTGCATAAGAAACAATCATCAATAAATATAATATTTCAAACAATTTCATTAATTATATTATTATTATTATTTTTTTTTTAGAGTTGTATATTTGTACTTTTTTCTTTATCTTGACTCATTTCTTGTAATTTGGAATGTGGATTCAACTTCCTTTAGACTTTGCGTTAGATTTTTACTAAATTGTATTATTTATTTTAATTACTATTTGGCTAGTAATTATGTCACCCTTTTTAATTATTCATTTTGTGATGCAATTTTTTATTCACAAACCTTTATTTAAAATTTTGAGTTTTTATAGACATTTATTTAAACAAAAACACTTTATTTATTATATTCACAGATGCCCGATATTACCCAGACATCTATACTATTTTTTATGATATTTATTACAAATTAAATATTTTACGTACAAAAACATTGCACTTAAATCAATTATATTTTTCACAATATTATACGTATTTTTATACCATATATTTATTAATCTAACTCATTCATGTTTTACTTCCTTTAAGTACTCATTGCTGTGTTACGTAAAGTACTAATTAGCCCACTATAAAAACACATACGCTAAACCGTTTTATTATTTATGACCCCTCTATTATAATGTTATTGGTTGAAGCCCTAATTTTACTAATAAACCAGTTATGTAATGGATTTTGTATATAGTATGACGACATTAATTAATCTAAATAAATAACAATTACAATTTAATTAACATAACTAAAAATAAATTATTGTAGCATTTTAATTATTGTACAAAAGAAAATTAACATTCTATTTAAACAAGTAATCATTTAATTAACAATACATATGTTAAAACAGAGCATTTTCAGTAATTTTTATTTACCAGTATTACAAAAAATAATTAAATTAAAGAAATTAAATTTATTCTAATAAATCAAATTCTAAATTGAAATTATTATATTTTCTTATAGAAGTACATATGATTAAATGTTGCTGCAATGTCTCTGCTTGCCTAAAGGCAATTGTATAGCTACTGCTTATATACATTGGTTTAGCTATGAACTGCTCGATTTGCCTTAGACGTCAGCTTTTACTCAAATTGAATAATTTTTATCAAAAATTTTATTAATGAACAACCCGCTATGATGAGTTACGTAGATTCTTTGGAAGAGCTTCATCTTCTTTGTGGAAAAACCTATGTGTTAACTTTGGTCTACCCTCAAGCCTAAGCCTGAAGATTTTTGTATTCAAATCAAAAAATAATTCTCAGGCTTAATATAATGTTAAATATTAATTATTTAAAAATAATATTGTTGGATTTTTAAAAACTGAGCACAAAAGGTGCTTCATAATAATAGATGAACTCATTCTTACTCACTTGATAAATTTTTATATTTAAAAGTAAAATATGTTTTTTCGATTTTCTTTTACTTAAAACATTTTTTGTTTCAAGAAAGACATAAATATCTGATAAAATTAATCCATTTAAAACTTTATAAAAAAGATTCAAAGAATTAAGTCATTGAAAGACGATATAGCACTGCCTTTCCTGACCATCTATTAATTGGAAATTTCTGTCTGTGAACGGTAAAATAATTGAAGAAATCTGATATGAAAAAGACAATTAATATTCTGAAAAATGGTATAAACTGACAATGAGATAATGATATTGGCGAATTATTCTTTTAACAATTCATTAATAAGACATTTTTAAATGTGATTATTTATAACTTTTTTGGGAAAAAGAAATAGAGAAGTGAAATAAAAATACTCTAATATTCTGAAATTCCAATTTGAGAGATTTGCAGTCATTGCAATTACTTTGATAGAGATTCCAACAGTTGAAAAATTGTTTCTGTTTCCTAATGCAATTACTAAAAGGAATATTTTCTCAAAAATATTTTCTTTTCATTGCAATGCTCATTTTAATTATAAATGACTGACTTTGATTTCTTTTGTCATTTGAGTAGGTAAAGTAAATTAATTTATCATATTTTCCAAAAAATAACAATTAAAACATCTTGAATTCCATAAACTTTTTGCTGAAATATAATTAAGTATCCATTTTTCTCACTTTCAATTAATTAGGAATTCGTTTCGAAATTGTATAAAATAATAATAATAATAATAATGATAATAAAAATAATAATAATAATAATAATAATAATAATAATAATAATAATAATAATAATAATAATAATAAAAATAATAATAAAAATAATAATAATTTATATGGACCACATTTTTCGGTTTATATGTTTGTATTTTATGTTTCATCCCCACACTGTCTTTGTGTTCTGTGTTCTAATTTATGTATTTTGTTGTTTATAATAATTTATAAATTAATCAATTTCCCATAGTAAGTACCTAAAAAACTTACTATGGGAAAAATTGAAAATAACGTCTAAGAAAAAAAAACGCTGTGGAATTTCAAAAAAGAGGTAGTTTAATAAAGTTTAAGAAGATACACATTTAGTTGCTAAAGAAAGTTAATCAGAAATCAAAAGAAACACAGATCAAAATACAAATTAAATTTTTAATCAAAACTAATACGGACTATAACTACACTGATATCTATTTTCATATTTGTTGAACAAAATAAAATTGTTGCGTTAAAAATTATTATAATATATTTTTTATATTCTAATATGAATTTTAATACATTAATACACATTTATAACATAAATAACCCTAGACAGTTTATTTTAAAAGTGTCGCTTTCGGCTCTACAAATTTCTTTATTTTATATTCACATCCATAAATTAATACACCGTTTATTAAACTACATATAAACAACATAACAACTGGTGTCAGAAATAAAACCGACGATTTTATTTCAAATCCCTTAACCTTTAAGAATTCCTATTATAGGGTATAAACGAAAGAGTGAACTGTTGACTGGACACATTAGTTTATGGTCTTAAAACTAACTGTTAGCCTTTTTGACTTTATATATATATATATATATATATATATATATATTTGTCCAAACATCAAAACTTTTGGCTCATTGTATGCGATAAATAACATGTTAAATTAATATTTATTGAAATAATTAAAGGATAAAATTTATTTATAATAAATTGTCCAAGTGAACATAAATTTTGTTATTTTAGCACGCCAATATTATTATTATTATTATTATTATTATTATTATTATTATTATTATTATTATTATTATTATTATTATTATTATTATTATTATTATTATTATTATTATTATTATTATTGCTATTAAAACCATGTAATGTTTATTAATAATTTTGAAATTGAATAATACAAATCAAATTAAATAATGCAGACTTATTATATTTATAGATATTTTGAGGAATTTCTTTAATTTCAATTTCCGTTCTTAGAACGCAAATTAAAATTTGAGTAATTTTCAAAATTTTAAATATTATTTTTAAATTTTCTATATTTATTTTCGTTCTTACATTTTATAATATGAGTTTGAATATACCACAAATAAATAAATTGTTCTATAAATTAATTAAACATATTATTAGTATATACAAAAAGATTTTAGGAATAAATATATATAATATTTTCTACAAAATTTGACGATGAATCAGATCTTGTAAAAAATATTATGTCACATAAAAAAACAGAGGTGAAAAACAAAAAAAGTTCTTATAATATATATATAATACAAACTATTTTTAAGTTTAAATAAAAAATTTTCTTAAAATATATTTTTATGTATTTTTCAATGACCAAAATATATTAAAACGTTAGATCTTCGATTACAATTATTACTTTGATGTTTTATTTTTGTAAAAATATTTAACAAAAAGGATATTTTTAAAACAGAATGGTGAATTTCTATTGACATAGAGTTAAGCATAAATGGGTAATCTAGCAAAACACATTAGTAAGCAATATTTCTACATGAAATTTTGAGTGTAATTTTTAAAAAGTTAAATAGAAAAAATCATTGATATATAGTTAACAAGTGTAATCGAAATATTTCTCACGAGATATTTCAGCACAAAATAAATATTGTTAAAGATACCATACTTTTCTACTAAACCTTAGTATTTATTTTATTTAGTTATTTTATATGTCTTTTTGATGGAAGAGACTTTTAGTGTAAATCTTCTAAATAAAATTAATACATTTTCGAACGTCTTTTATTACTTTATCTTGATTTTTAATTTTACACGCAATTTGTTTATTATGACTGAATAAACTGAATAAAAACGTTTTTCTTTCTTCTTTTAAAATATGAAAATCATCTAGTGTGATTTTTATCTTTGAATTATTTATATTGTGCAGATCATATAAACTAAAATCACTTGATGAAAAAGTTCTTACTATTTTTTTTAATTTTCGTCAGATATGATCCAATATGTGTTTCTATCCACAAATTCGAATAATAGAAAAAAAAAGATATATTTCCCTTGAATGTTTTCATAGCAAAATTGTCGGTTATATCCCAAATATAAGACACCGGTGATTATCCTTATTTACTGTTATAATAAAATAAATTTATATCTTTGAATAATTTCAAGTAAAGAACAATTAATAAAAGTGTCACAATTAACGCCACAATTGATAAGAAAAACAATTATGATAGATGAACTATCGGGAAAGTAATAGAATAAATATTCAAGGAATAGTTAAAATTCTTCATGAAAGAAAAAATGTTATCACACCCAATATAAAATTGATGGTCATTCACGAAAATCCGAAACATAAAGAACATAATATGGAATCCGCAAAGTTTAAACTAAGGTGTTAATGGTGGAGGGTGGCTAATTCCACCATTCTCAGATACATTCAAATTTATTGATCTTAGGCTTTTGAATTGAATTTATTGATTTTCTAAATCTGTTGGAATTCCGCGTTTTTAATTGGAATATATATTTTTGATTTATTTGACTTATTCTAATGTTAATTTTACCATACAATTCTTAGACTGTATATTTGTATAATTCAACTAAAAATGGAGGAAGTTCGTGTGTTGATTTACTTGATGAGTGCCATACCCTAACAATCGTGCACTTTTTCCGACTTTTTACTTCGAATTGCAAATATTCTAGGACAATCAATATTGATTTACTTAAATTTGTAACGGTTCCTCGTCTCGGAGTGAAAGATCCTACACTTCAAGAAAGTTTCGACTGCATTATTGGAGCCGCTAATGAAATTAATCACGGTGGAAGGAAAACGAGATTTCAAAGGGCACGTATATTTATAATCTTCTTTGAAAGAGAACATTCAATTTCGATTTCTTTCCAATTCGTTAAATGAGATGCTGCATTATATCTGACAACAAAGTCTCAAGGAACTTTTATATTAACAATTAAATTTCGTCAAGCAATTCCAAATATTTTACACTCAGCACTGCGTGATTCATATGTGCAGAAATGGAGACAAAGTAATAAAATGACATGATTGCAAAGACTATTAAATAATCGCCTAAAATCAATAAAGCAATTTTCAAAAGCAATCTTTCTGAATTTGCATGGAATTTTATCCACTGGGTGCGAACAAATACTCTTAGCATCAATGCAACTCCTTATAGAAAAACAGAGGCTAGACTTTGCAAGCGATGTCGTAAAGAAGAAGAAACTATATCTCATGTCATACAATCATGAAGAGTTCATCAAACACTAACTTTAAAAAGACATAATGATTACGTTAAAATAATAACCAGCTATTTAAAGAACCTAAGTTTTTTTGTCGTGATTGATCATTCTTTTTTCTCTTGTTCTTACTTCCAAAGAGCGTGTTGACGTCATCATTACTGACACTGAAAAAAAATAATATTTATTATAGACATGAAATGTCCAATTGATTCTTTATCACACTGCGTTGACTGATAAAGGAAATATTGAAAAATATAGCTCACTTCAAAGAGAAATACAGAGTAGTAAACCTGAATATAAAGCAGAACTTTTTACCTGCATGTTAAATTACATTTTATTTTTAGTTAATTTATTATCGATTGCTACAAAGCTCATGAGGGTGCAAAAACACCGCAGCTGCGGAAGAACCCCGATCGACAGATTCAACAATTGTAATTTTTTATTCAATTGATTCAGATGAGTTGATGCTATTTGATTGAGAACGTGAATGCTTGAGTCAGATTTTTGATATTGTTGAAATCGTTGATGGAGCAGTTCGGAAAATTTCGTCAACTCTACAAATGGCAACTCCATAGCCATATTTGTGAAGGATAGTGAAGTTTTCAACATCTCTTCTGTTTGCTCATTTGCCAATGGACTTAGTTGAATATCCTTTTCATCTATAACCGGTGATTTATTAACAAAGTCTAATTTGTTAAAGGCTGTTTCAAATTCATCATCAAAATTAATTAATGATCTAGTTAACCCAAAAATGTCGTCTGAAGATTTTTCAACTCGATAATCGGTTTTAAAATCTTTGTTAGCTGTGCTTCCTCTAATTTATCCAATTCATTTGTATACTCTAAATCTTTTAGCATTAGAACTTTACCATCAAACTCATTGGTCATAGTATATGATAAGAAATTTCAAATTTAAGATTTAACAAATTATAAACACAAATAAAGCTAAAGGCAATGTAAATTTTAATTTTTAAACATCTTTGTTTTTCTGACCTTACTTAAACAACAAAATTACAATTACAAAAATTACAAAATATTACACATATTTCAATAAAAAAATTCTATTCAAGAGAAGTCTTTTTTTTATATTCATTTTAAAGAATAAATTTTATTTTTATTTTTCTGGCATTAATTTTAATTATTGTTGTTACTTGGAGAAAAGACTCAAATTTTGAATCCATTCTCCAAGTTACTAAACTACATGGGGCTAAGGGAACAAACTAACCAAATTCTCAACATCCTCCCCCCTTGACCACGTCAACACCAACAACTTTATCTTCGAGCGGGAATATCTTCGAGATGGGTCTGCACTTTACCTTTCCATCTACTCGAATTTTCACAACTCTGACTCTACCATCTTGACCAGGAATAACCTCACATATTCGTGCAAGTAACCATTTTCCATCATAAGTGGACTTTTCCAACAGCCATACTATATCTCCAACTGCGATATTATTCTTTTCATTCCACCACTTACGCCTAGTGCTTCATAATGGGACTATCTCTCTCTTCCAACGTTCCCAAAAATGATCAGTTACTTCCAAAATCCTTCTCCATCTCCTTCTATAAGACGCACCATTTTTTGGGTTCAATATTTCATCTACGTTCTGTGATTGCTTGAGCAACAGGAAATGATTTGGTGTCAAGACCAGATCTTCTTTGCTATCTGAGCATTGAGTTGTCAACGGCCGAGCGTTTAATAGGCTTTCTACCTTGATAAAAACACTATTCAATTCCTCATCAGAGAGATCAGCGCTCCCGACAATAACTTGTAAAGCTTTCTTTGCTGACTTTATCAAGGCCTCAAAAACTCCTCCAAAATGTGGCGCAAGTGGAGGATTAAAAATCCATCTAATATTATTTTCCGACATGACTATTGACCTTGTAACTATCCACTTTAATTTCTTGAACTTCGTTTGTAGAGCCAACAAAGTTGGTACCGTTATCAGACAGAATCATCAACGGCTTTCCTCTCCTTCCCATAAAACGGATGAACGCACGAATGAATGCATCTGTGTCTAATGCATACGCTACTTCCAAATGAACCGCTCTAGTTTGGAGACACGTAAATAAACACATATATCTCTTTTGTCTCATTTTCCTCTTCCCTGAATGGTTTCAAACGGGCCGGCAAAATCTACCGCTATTCTCGCAAATGCCTGTAAAGGCTTCTGAAACCTTAATGATGGCTATGGGGCCATAAAACTGCTCCATTCCCTTTGCATTTCGCCTGCATTCAAAACACCCTTTGATACATTTCTTAATCAACTTTCAGCACAAACCATCCAGTATTCCCGGTTCAATTCTCCCAGAGTGTGATTGACACCTGCATAATGCTTGTTCTTTACGTGTAGTTTCTTATTATAAGCCTCGCTATCCAACTCTCATCGCTCAAAATAATGGGGTATCTTGTGTTATTTTCCAAAAATTCAGCATTTACTATCCTGCTGTCACTTCTAACGATTCCATCATCATCCAAAAACGAATTCAATTCAATCAACTTACTTTTCTCGTCGACTCTCTTTACTTCGATTAACGTTTTTACTTCCGTTGCCAAATATCTCTCTTGATCAATTTTAATGATTCGTCTTTCAGCCTCTTCGATTTCATTTGATTTTAAGTCTCCAAAATTTCTACTTTCTTTTGATTTCCTTTTACAATTATTAATAAACCGGAGCATCCATGCATAGTCTCTTCTCAATCGTGTCCAATCAGAATAGGTTTCGGGAGAAAAACAATCTACATATTTATGACCTAATTCTTCTGGCCCCAACTTCATCATTCCTACCTTCTTCTCTTCTCTTTTGTCTACTTTAATACCCTTCAGTTCAGTCTTTGGCCATTCGTCTTTGCTTGAACTCAAAAACATTGGTCCTCCCAGCCACTCTTTTCTATCTTGTAACTCTTTCATTGTCGCCCCTCTCGATATCATATCAGCGGGATTCTTCTTTGTTGGCACATACCTCCATTGACCCGCCGTGGTTTCTTCTTGAATGGTGCCGACCCTGTTTGCGACAAACTGCTTGAACGTCCTAGATCGTTGCTTTATCCAATACAAAACATTGTGACTATCAGTCCAAAAACACACCTCATTGATATTATGTCCGATGGGCTTTACTATTTTCTTCGCCAATTTCAAACCAAGACAAGTTCCCAAGAACTCCAATCTCGGTATATTCACAGTTTTTACGGGGGCTACCTTTGACTTTGCCGCTATGAATTTGCATTGGATTTCTCTACTGGATTGCCTTTTCAAATAAGCCACCGAGCCATAAGTCTTTTCAGAAGCATCTGAAAAAACGTGGATCGTCCAATCATCTGACTCACTCTCAAGCAAATTCTTTGGAACCCTCATTGACACAATCTCTCTTGCTTCATTGACCCACAATCTAGCGTCTTGATCGATATTCAGCGGTAGACACTCGTCCCAATCAGCTCCTGTGATCCAAATTGACTGCATTATCATTTTCCCCCTTACTACAAATGCGGTAAGGAATTCTAATGGATCGAAAATTCTTGCTATCCAGCTTAATGACAACCTTTTTGTCAACGTCTCGGATTCAAACGCCTTTACACTAAATTCGAAGATGTCTAAATTAGCGACCCATCTTAGGCCCAGAGTTTTCATTGTCATACTTCCTTCTAATTCGATATCTAATTTAATAGCTCTGTTCTCTATTGGAACATTCTCCAAAACTTTCGTTGAATTAGACATCAATTTCTGCGTCCTCATTCCCACCTTGTTTAAAATTTCTTCTAATTGTGCTTTCAGCAGTGAAGCTTCCTTCTCTGTCCCGACTAAATCCAAACTGTCATCTATGTAAGTCGATTCAGCGATAGTCTCCACCGCTCTTGGATATTTCTGTTTAATCTTTTTTTGCACTTTCTTGTGCGACAAGCTGAGCTAGATAAGGGGCCGCGTTCAGTCCAAACACCAACCGATTGAATTCATAAAACTTTAATTGATTGTCTCTATTTCATAAAAACCGTAAATATTATCTGTCTTTCTTAATTATTCCTATCTATAGGAACATCTCAGCAATATCACACACAATGGCGACTTTGTTCTTTCTAAAGCGGATTAGAACATCAAACAAATCATTTATACAACTTGGACCCAGTCTCGATATTATCATTCAAGCATTTCCCTTCAACCTTCGCTGCCACATCAAAGACAACCCTTATTTTAGTGGTTTCCCTATCCCTTTTTATAACAGGGAAGTGAGGCAATATCCATCCTTCATTTGCTATCTGTTTTTCATCGATTTCTTCAATATAACCTTTTCTCTCATGATCGTCAATTAATTTGGTATATTCTCTTTGCAATTCCTTATCTCTTTCAAATCTACCAAATAAATTCATTAACCTCTTTTTTGCCATTCGCCTACTCGATTTTAAATGAGGTTTCTCAAATTTCCATGACAATTCTACCTCATATCTATCATTCTCGAATTGCATTGCCTCTAATGAATGTTGTAGAATCTCTCGATCTTTCATTGAATGAGATGATGGTGGCATTTCGAGATCTTCCAATTCCCAAAATTTCGGCAATTCAAAATTCATGCTGTTTTCAGAAACGAAATACGCTTGAACGAAATTCGATTGATGTGAAAACGAATCTCCATAACCCGTATTACCGATACAGGTCCATCCTAACAGTGTAAGCCTTGCAATAGGCTCACCTTCCCGCCTCTTATTTCTTTAATCGAATACTGAAGCTCTAAATAATCCGCTTCAATTAAGACATCAACCGTCTTTCTTTTCAAATATGAAGGAAATTTCAATTCCCCTAAATAAGGCCATGATTTTGCAACTTCATTCCAGTCCATGACTCTCATTTCACCTGTCACAGACTTTAATGCCATAGCCTTAAAACCTTTCTCAACCGACCCATCAAAACTTTTCAATGTTATCTCTGTTCTATGAGCAACAACTTCGTCCGTCCTCGCTCCAACCACTTTTATAGGGATTTTGACCTTTTCTCCACTGAGGTTTAATTCAGCAGCCACTTGCTCACTTATAAAACTAGCTGTACTTGCATCATCGAGCAGAGCATTAACTACCAATTGCCGGTAACTTTTCTCCAGCATTATTGGAATAGTCCGAAGACTAATCCACCTTTTATTAGCCGACAATTGATGTGGCTCGACCCCAATCATAACACTTTACTCCGAAGTTTTTGGCTCTAAAGTTCGATGTAGCCAATAGTTGTGTTTTCCTTCACAATTTTCGAATCTGCACAATTTTTCTTTTAAACATTCTTTCACAAAACGGCCCTTCACTAGACAGTTGAAACAGAGTTTAAGCTTCCTGACTTTTCTTGTTCTTTCCTCAACATTCATTTTTAGAAACACAAGACACTGATTCAAATAATGTTTCTTCTCACACATAGGGAATTTCTGATTTTTCAATTCCTCTTGTCTATGGCTTAAGTCTTGATTCTTGATACAGCTTCCTCGATATTTGAATTTTTCGATTTTATTAGATTTGTTCTTTGTGTTTTGATTCACGGTGACGTGGGACATTACAGGTTGGCCTCGATACTCCTTGTTATTTACGGACCTCTCTTCATAATTCGTTCTGCGAAATTCCATCGTTCCCTTTATTTCCATCGCCTGTTTCGTCCGCTGTAACTTGCTTCCTAACCAGCCCTGCAAGATTTTAACTGCTTTGTCAGAACCATATTTTGAATTGTCATAATTTGTCAACCACTCATCCAACACAGAGTGTGACAAGTTTTGTAACAACTTTTCAAAAGTAAATCCCGCGCCTAACTCATTATCTCTTCCCATATCTTCCAAACGAACGACAAAAGTACCAATTAGAGACAAGAGATTCTCAAAATCTCTTATTTGACCTTCCCTTATCGGCCTAAATCTCTCTAATTCTTGTAACAAATTCCTATATAATCTTTCTTCTATTTCGTAATTGGACTCTAGACGTTCCAAAGCCGCGTCACACGCCCCAGCAAAATAACCCAAAGTATCAATTAACTTTAGGGGTTCTCCAACCAGATATTCCCTGAGGTGTTGTCGCTTCTCCTCTTTCGATCCGAGTGCCTTGTTGACTTGCACTTCAAAAGCTGCCTTCCAAGCTGGGAACTCTCTAATTTGTCCATTGAAAACTGGAATTGTCAATCTTTTTAACTTGTCTAAGGTTGGTGTGTATTCCTCCGATTTCATCTTACTCGACTCTATTCCAAGCTTCTTATTGGTCATCACCTCGATCTGGTCATTTAAACTTTCGTCTCTTTCCATGATCTCGTTAATATCCTTTTCTATCTTTTTTACTTCTGTTACTTTCCCGATCTTGTTTCCCAGTAGCTTTAATTGAGTCAACCTGTTAATCACTTCTTCTTGTTTCCCCAGGTATTGTTCGTATATCTTAGATCCATCCGATTGCTCTAGACTGAGCTTGACCCGATTCCTTAATCGGGTTAATTTATTTTTTGTCGACGATATTTTACTCATACCGTCACAAAATTCCTCTTCATCATTCCCTCCTTTTAATCGTAGAGCTAGATGAACAGTGGATCCTTTTCTCACATTGAAATCTAACAATGTATGATCATCATTCAACAGTTTATCGGCACAGATGAGTCTTTGTTGAACTGGAGGAACTCCTTCTTTGCGATGAATCTTTACTTTTACACTTTCAATAGTGTCACTTGGTTCAACCTCAAACGTAATGGTTTTGCCAGTCAAAGTTTTCACGAATATTTGCATAGCACCTCTTTATCGTAAAACCAAATGGAGTGTAGATTCCTTTTGAATATTATAATCAGAAAACGTACGTCCATCTTCTAATTGTTTGCCAGCAAAAATGAGTCTTTATTGATTGGGAGGAAATTCTTCTTTATCTTGAATCTTTGCTTTCACCTTTTCAATGTTGTCACCTGATGCAACCTCGAGTGTAATTGTTTTACCGGTCAAAGTTTTCACGAATATT
Source organism: Schmidtea mediterranea (assembly GCA_022537955.1). Taxonomy (NCBI): domain Eukaryota; kingdom Metazoa; phylum Platyhelminthes; order Tricladida; family Dugesiidae; genus Schmidtea; species Schmidtea mediterranea. The sequence goes on from CM039679.1 coordinate 82,213,261, forward strand.
TTGTTAGCGCAGATACGTGAAGCTTCCAAAGCTTCACTTGACAATTGTTCAATTTCATCTGATAACATGCGAACGCATGCTGGAAATTTATCACAATCAGCTTTTTTTCTACCTAAGTCGAAAATTCTGATTTTAGGGTCTGCAACACCCCGACAAAATCGACTTTTAAGATATGGCTTATTTTTGCAATATCTATAACAGCTAGCTGGTCTACGACCCATTTTAAATTTTAATATTGAAATTAAATTCAGGTAAATATTTGTCATCAAAAGGAATTTGTCCTCAAAGGGACAAATATTCGTGAAGGCAGGAATTTTGTTAGACTGAACCCCCCACATTCTCATATATGTTCAATAAAAAACAACAATAATTCTTGCCTTACTGCTCTGGGATCCATCAGCTGACTTCAGCTTGGCTGCTGTCCTTCAGTTTGATGCCCCTAGCCGTGTTCTCGCTGAATTGTGCGAATACTGATAAATTGACTGGAAGAAAAATGACCTGTTTTGTGGTGAGGCTGGATAATAGTTTGATGCCCCTCACCTGGGCTTCCATCTTCAGAATCTGTGCGTGGCCCCCCGAAGGAAACCAAGCTCTGCTACCAATGTTGAATTCCATTTTATTATTAGTTAATTTATTATCGATTGCTACAAAGCTCATGCGGGTGCAAAAACACCGCAGCTGCGGAAGAACCCCGATCGACAGATTCAACAATTGTAATTTTTTATTCAATTGATTCAGATGAGTTGATGCTATTTGATTGAGAACGTGAATGCTTGAGTCAGATTTTTGATATTGTTGAAATCGTTGATGGAGCAGTTCGGAAAATTTCGTCAACTCTACAAATGGCAACTCCATAGCCATATTTGTGAAGGATAGTGAAGTTTTCAACATCTCTTCTGTTTGCTCATTTGCCAATGGACTTAGTTGAATATCCTTTTCATCTATAACCGGTGATTTATTAACAAAGTCTAATTTGTTAAAGGCTGTTTCAAATTCATCATCAAAATTAATTAATGATCTAGTTAACCCAAAAATGTCGTCTGAAGATTTTTCAACTCGATAATCGGTTTTAAAATCTTTGTTAGCTGTGCTTCCTCTAATTTATCCAATTCATTTGTATACTCTAAATCTTTTAGCATTAGAACTTTACCATCAAACTCATTGGTCATTGTATATGATAAGAAAATTCAAATTTAAGATTTAACAAATTATAAACACAAATAAAGCTAAAGGCAATGTAAATTTTAATTTTTAAACATCTTTGTTTTTCTGAACTTACTTAAACAACAAAATTGCAATTACAAAAATTACAAAATATTACACACATTTCAATAAAAAAATTCTATTCAAGAGAAGTCTTTTTTTTATATTCATTTTAAAAAATAAATTTTATTTTTATTTTTCTGGCATTAATTTTAATTATTGATGTTACTTGGAGAAAAGACTCAAATTTTGAATCCATTCTCCAAGTTACTAAACTACATGGGGCTAAGGGAACAAACTAACCAAATTCTCAACACCTGCATAATCGGAGCTTTAGGCTAAGTTCCTCCATCAACATATGATATGATACTTAAACTTGAAATCAATGAAATTAAAACAGAAGGTCGGCTAAAAGAATTTGCTATGAGAAATATCATGTGCAAAGCATTCTACCAGACTTCTGCAATTAATTAAAATAATTCAATGTAAATATAAAATAAATATTAGAAATCGTATTGCCATTGAAATCGGAAATATTTTATTTTTGTAGATATTTTAATGTTATTTAAACTTTACCATTTTCTATGTTTATAAATTATATATAGCTAATCTGACCTTTATACTTTGTAAAAGTCACACTTATAATCTAGAAAAGAATCAAATACGGAATAGATTATATTCGAATTAGTTACCCATACTACAGTAGCAAGTCACAGATGCTGAATACTGCAAGGAGATTGCAAAGCCGGAGAAAAATTTCTATGAATTTTTACCACACCACAAGAGTAAGAAAAATTCAGAAATCGCAAATAACAATGAGGACTGATTGAGCAAATTCATTTATTATAATATTTGATTTCGTCAATCTTTATTGTGATTGCTGTATGAATTGCATGCTTCATGTATAGGATTTTCTTATCAATGTAAAATACTTGTTATATTTAATAAAATTTTGAATAATAATAATAATAATAATAATTCTGTTACCCAAATAATTAAGAATTTAAACTCGTCAATTAAATAATAATTTTTTTATAATTAAATTTTTCATAAAGTAAAAAATTTCCTAAATAAACATTTTTCATAAATAAAAATATATTTATTATGTTCATTTAAATTTTTTTTAATTTTACATTTAGTAAATTTTAATAATTTATATATTAGTTATTATTTTTGTTAAAATTTAATTTTACTTTTAAATGTCTAGGAAAAGTTCAAAGAAAGAAGTGGGAATGCTTTAGTATTTTTGAGATTTTCAAAGTTATGTCCATTAAACTTTGTTATTGGGGTAATGGAAGTTAAAGATATAGCTAGCAGCAAGCCATATAGTGAGTCAAACATTGATATAAATGCATTGATTTTAATGTTTAAATGTAAAAAAAAATAAAAAGATTTAAAAAATGTATTCAAAAATTTAATTTTTTTACAATTTCCATTGTATCTATGTCAATCAAAACTTTAAATTTCATTGAAAAATAAATAAATTGCAAATTTTACTTCTTGTTAATCTGATAATGCAAAATTACTTTTTATCAAATCAGCTTTAGCAAAAATCATATTTTTTAATAATTTGGCATTTTGTATATGTATTATTTTTACACATAATTGAATAAACAATTTAATTGTTATTCCAATTTTTTCTAAACATCAAAAGATTCTCACTTGGAAATTATTGGATGTTCCTGATTATAAATAAAATGGAATTCTTTACAAGACATTAGTGAATTATATATAGTTTCTGATCTAGTGTATAAATTTTCATGTAATTGATTGAATGCCACATAAATTGGAGAGACTTCTCGTCATCTTCGCACATTGTTTCGATTGAGAGGCGTTTGTAGTATTATTGAGGATAGAAAAACGTTCAAAACATCAACTGATATAAAAGATTTTAAAATTTTATATAAATCTTCAATAACAAGTGGGAAGGAAATTAATGTGAGGCTTTGGTGATTAAATCACAATCCCCTAAAATAAACGTTCAATTAGCAACAAGTTTATTGAGATTGTTTAATTAAATCATTAAATCATAACTATTACGTCATTATTGTTTCCTTATATAACATTTAATAAAGCTTCTGATGTCAGACTGATAATACATTTCGTTTATTTGGTTTTCTTGTGTTATATATATATATGTGTGTATGTAGAAACTTGCTTTATTTATTCATATATACAAAAATGAATAGCATAATTTTTTGGACAGGAGTGTATTGCTTTTTAGACATTCAAAGTAATTTTGTTTGTTTGATAATCTTCATTTTAAACTGTGATGATCTTGTTACGGTTTGATTTGGAATGCAAAATAATATCATATTTCTTTAAATCAGAAATTAGCTGCTCCGATATATCACTGGATTTCATTTCAACACGTCTTGTTAAAGTTTTCTGAAATAGCTGAAAATTTGAAATTTGTTTCTTTATCTCATCTTTATTCTTAAAATTAGCTAAAGTCCAGCCTAACTTCGAAGATGCCTCTGTAGGAAAGTCACTTGAGCTAGACAAAAACAAATTTACTGACAATTCAAGTTCTTTTTTAGGAAATGCAACTTTGTTTTCTTTTAACTTCGTGCCAATAGAATAATGTTTGGTGAAATTTGAATGTGTAGTTATGTGATGTCTCTGTAATCTAGTCTTTTTCAAATCAGAGACAAAATCCTAGTTTATCAAACACATAATCTTATCTTAACGCATTTGTATATATATGACGTCTTCAGTTAAGTTTCTAGTACAGTTTGACTTCATTCGAGGATATATGCGCACTCTATAGTCTTATATTCTGAGTAAAACTTAATTTTATCATCTCCACGCTAGCGTTTTAGATCTGCATCCGGTTTAATTACTTAGGTGTGTTTTTCACAATTATTGCAATGTAATTACTAAATATCCTCACAATCATCTGATAAATAGCTCTAAACATATATAAGCATACCGTGCTGGCGTACCATCCTCATGTATTTTACCTGGTTACCAAGAAAAGCTATAAAAATACCAAGTGCAAATATTTATCTTTACTTTTTAAACAAAGATCTTTTAGCTATGGTAAGCCATTTCAGAGTGGCCTGCTGGCCGCGTGTTGGACAGCACTGGGTTATGTGATAAAAAAATAATTGATAACATTTATTTGCTCTAGAATTTGCATAGAATCAAATCTTCGTTCCTATATTTAAGGAGTATAAAATGTTTTTTAGTTCGGCATTTAGAGACTTCATTCAAATTTATACCATTTCGAGATTTGCCAAAAGGTCGAAAAGATTTTACTACATCTGAGTCTTGAATTTGTATAATACTTTCTGAAATAAATGAGAACATTTTTCCCACGTGGTACTTCGATGATATATATCCTTATTATATATTTTCTCTGTAAAAACCATTCTTCCCACATGTTATTCATTTTAGCCTTAAAAATGTATTTATCACCACAGCAAGTGGCTGAAAATAAGAGGTGGTGCGAGAAGGAATAAAGACTGCTAAGAAATTATTTTTAAGATATTTTCTGGGGTCCACATATTATACTTAAAAAAATTTTTTTAATTTTCTGTAAATGGTATAGATAAACATGTATTAAATTGTTTTCATAAAACTCGTTATCATATGGTTATTTATAATTCGGATTATTTTTTATTACTTTACAATTTTTAAATTTTTAAATTTTTAAAAGAAGCTTAATGAACTATTTATGACATGAAATATTTTCATTCTTTTAAAAATTTAAATTTTTATCCTGATTAATTTGAAACTTGGGCCTTTTAAAAATGGGGACCGTGCTATATATCCCTCCTAAGCCCTCCTGAATATACTTTACTTTATACTATAGGATTTTATACTAAAACTTTAAATAGTTCTGAGTTATTTGTTTCTGTTTTTTATTGGCACATTTTCACGGTTTTTAATAAACTTGTATCACATCACAAACACGAATGAACGTAAAATAAAATTATGGAAAATACATTTTAATACATACACGTAAAATGTAAAATATATATTTGTATACTCAAGAGCACTTCAAATGCAAACCGCTTAAGTAAGGTTTATTTTTTTGTGCTTAAAAAACTATTTCGTAGAATAAAAATATCGAATTTTGACTATAAATTAATCTTTTAACTATTTAATTTAAAATTTTAATAAATAATATTTTGTTTCAATAATGTTAACAAACACATTTTGAAGCTTATATATTTCAGCAAATTAATTATATTTTGTTGTTTTAATCAAAGCAGACGCCATACGCCGATTAATTGTCTAGCTTCATCAACTGGAAATTGTTAAAATTCAGTAAGATATGAAAGAAAAAAAGAATTATTTAAAAAAATTATTTTAAAGAATATTATATCTTATTTCCTCTTATATAATCGTTTGAAGCAATATTTTATTAGCTTGAACGTCTTTTAAAAATTGAATAATTAGTGATATAAAAATAATTCATAAAAATCTAAAATTAACAGATTAAATTGTTTAAACTGATAAATTTTATTGTAAGCTAAAATTAAAAGGGTCTGTTTGATTTCTCTGACTTTTATTCTCACGATGAATTAATACTATTAAAATAATATTAAATTTTAAATTATTTAATTAAAATAAAATGATTGAAACTGTTTTATTTTATTTATATTCATTGCATAAAATTTGATTAAATAAATAAAAATATTAAAATAAATATAAAAATGTGTTATATTATTTCTAATTTAACAATTATTAAATGTTGATGTAATGCAAAATTAATTCGGAAATTTGACTGTCAAATGTTGAACAAAGAGAAGATTTCCTGTATCTACAAAAGAATAACTTATAAAGCAGTGATCGAAAAAAATTGAGTATAAAAGAAATAAAATTCCAGCATAAATTTCATTTAAGAAAAACAAAGTAATTACTAATATTCAGAATTATTACAATTTAAAACTCATGAATTACTTTGTAATAATGCTAAAAAAACTCTTTGATTAAAACTTTTTTCTGATTTTTATCCGCTTCATTGAATTAAATTTTCCTTTTCTCATTATTAATTATAATTAGATTTGATTGTGAAACTGATTGAAAACCATAAATATTTCAATGTATTTAAATTGGTTTTTTTTATATACGGTTTGTTTTTGTTTTAAAGAAATTACTGCTTTAATATATATAAGCAAATTTTGTGAAATAATTTTGAAAAATATTTCCTCACTTTGAGATAGAAAAAAAAGAGAAATTGACAAATACGATAAAATGAGATTAATAATAAATCCGTTTGATTGAAATGGAAACTGGAATTTATTCAAACAAATAAATAATTGCTTGCCCAAATAGAAGTGGGAATAAAAAGGAACATCTTCGGATTCATTTCCCTTTGATAGTTGAATAAAATATTCAGACTAAGAAAATGAAGTTTATACTTAAGTATTTCATGGAATTAAACATATTATCTATATTTACATTCTAATTAATATTTTATATTATTAAAATGGAAGTTTATCAGCAACTGCTACTGTAAGTACATCAATTTTATTTGTTCTACAATTCTAGAACTAAAACTGTCATATATTAGTTTTCTACTTAGAATATTACACATACCTAAATAATAATATTAAATAGGTAAAACTAATAAATTTAATAAATTAATAATAAAATTATATAAAAATAAAAACGTAATTAAAATAACAATAAAATAATTAAATAATTAAGATGATTTATTAAAAAACAAATAATAAATTTAATTTAAGTAAATTAATAAAAATTAATTAATATTAAAATGTGATAAATAAAAACTAAATAAATAAAAATAAATAATTAAATAAAAGTAATCAAGTAAAAGGAAACAGTTCAATTAGCTCATATTTGATGACCTTGGTCATTATTGAGGTCAATGCGCGCTGGAGTCATTATTAATTGTATTAATTAAACAAACTTATATTTTTACGTACCAGAGACGTAAAATTATTGATAATTAAAAAAATAATTTTAAGAAAATGATGATATGTTTTATTTTTTTCTCAGAATATTAATTTGTTCTATTTAATATGATATCATTTATTTATAATTTAAGCGTAATTTTTAAGTATAATTTTATTTAAGCTTTTTAGGTTTCATGAATTGGCATTTTATATATTATGTGATTAATTTGTGATTTAACATTTTTTAATGTTTCTGAAATATATCTAAGCCAGATTAAAAACGTATTTGTTTTAATTAAAAGAAATAGTGTTCATTTCATATTTATCTAATACAATCTTCTTTAGTTTCAATACAATTATTGGATAATAATTCAAATATTTAATTCAATTATTAATGTGGAATTATTAAAAATTTATTTTATCAAATTTTCAATATTATTTTCCTTTATTTTTATAAATTTCTACAGATATTTCTAGCTTGTCATGATAGGTTTTGTAGATACTGAAGTCTTAAGTTTATATAAAAATAAATAAGTGCAACAGTGTCTATTTATTTACAAAAAAAGTCCAAAAGTTTAAAGGTTTAAAAGTTAATTAAAATATTTATTTTTGGAGTAGAATGTATTCCATGTCGAGTTTTTGTTAAGTTTATACAGCTCTTTTAAGCTCTTTTACATGTTGTTTAAAGAACCAAAGAGACATGAAAAACGATTGAAAGGAATATTTAAGTAATAAAAAAGTTAGCTTTCATCAATAATTTGGAGAAGAAATAATATTTTTTAAACTATCGGTTATGTACTAAGTTCCGAAAGTAAACCATATTACTGCCTATAGGTGTCTATTCCTTCATACCAAATGAAAAATTAGGATATATTCATGTTATGTTAAGAACAATTTTAGTCACGATGGGCCAAATAGATGTATTATTATGCAAGAACGGAGATTGTAAATGATGTCAGTTATCAATTTTCTCCGAGAGCAATATGTTATTGAGTAAACTAATACAAACAAAATGGTATTACACTTTTTAGTGGAGCACCAAGGATTAAATAAGAGTTAATATATTGCACTATTACTCACATACTTTGATACTTTAATTTCAAGCAGCATTCGATTAAAGACAATAAGATATTATATTTCTAAGCTAGGCATTCATTAAGACATATAATTATTTGCTAAATAGCTTTGTAAGAGACTATTTGGAATGATCACTTTTAGGCTTATATTTCAATATTATTTATTTTAATTTTCCTATTACCATTTTATGCATATTTAAACTGTAATTTGGAAATCATTCTTAGATTTAAATAAGAGTTCGTATTTATGTATATAAAAAACTTCCCAAATTCTCTTAATGTTTTACTTAGTTTCATATTTTTTTGTTTGAATGCATTCAGAGAAATTTATCTTTAAATAGTCTACTCATTTAAAAAAACTGAGAATTTTTAAGATTTTATTTTTATCACAATTTAAATTTAAACAATACTTAAATATTATAAAAACTTCTTTTAATTTCCACCACTGGTTTCTTCTCATTCTCAAATGACATTATATTTTTTAATAAATATAAAGCCATTTGAAAATACATAAACAATTTATATTTCATTTTTGTCTCTTGACTAGTATCTACATCAAAATCTTTTTTTAAGAGTCAACATCGGAAACTGACACAGATACACCGATTCAGCCATCTCAATTTGTACTATTACTCGGCTTTTATAAACCAAAAAAATAGCGTTGTAAAAATAGGAGTCGCATTCTAATAGAAAATGTTTTCTTTTTATTATAAAATATTTATAAAATATCAAAATTTTTGTTTATTTTACTTCAAACTCTAAAATCAAGAAACATGTTTCAGTTGACAGTTAAAAACTTTATTTAAGGAATTTCATTCGATAAATTGTGAATAAATTCATTTTTAAGATTTAAAGTGGAATTTTAAACAAACTCGCTTTTTATCATGCAATAATAATAATAATAATAATAATAATAATAATAATAATAATAATAATAATAATAATAATAATAACATTTTGTTTAAACCGAATTTATTAGTTATTTAGCTTTACTTTCATTTAATAAAATTTTCAATAATTATCATTTCTGTTTAAAACACTTATTTATTTTATGATTTATATTTTAAAATTAATTAAACTAATAAAAAGAGTTTTGTCTTAATTAAATAGAAAAAAATTGATACGTAATTACAATAGAATTTTATCAACACATATTTCTGCTCAAACTCAGTTAATTTTGTTAGTGTTTCATTTTAAGTTATTTTTAATTAATTTTTCCAAATTAAATTTAGAAATTATCAAGAATTTAAAAAACTAGGGAAAGATAGGAAAACTTACAAAAAAGATTATTCTGTCAAAAAGAGAATAAAATCACAAAATAACATCATAAATAAATGAGCAGGATATTGTAGGTCCAACATTTTAAAGAAATACATCTGACAATTAAGAAACCTTACTTATGGCAAGCTCTAAGCAATATGAATAAAATAGAAAATATGAATTTTAAAAATGATAATTTGTCCATCGTGACCGAATTGTTAATTGAAAAGTTTAAACACAAATATAACCATATGATGACAAGGATGCAAAGTCACGAACTCCATTATTTAGTAAGGTAATTGAGTGTGGTTGAGGAGCATGCAAAATCCTTTGTTTTAACGCCGTTTACAAGACCAAGTCGGGAATTTTAAATCAATTAAATCAGATATGACCAGCTTAAATGAGTTTGTGGGTCACTTTGGAAATGCATTATAATCAAATGAATCTCATATATATATATATATATGTGTGTGTGTGTGTGTGTTTGTGTGATTTTGTTAATTATAATAATAACAATAAATAAACCTATCGAATATTTAGTCAGTAGTAGATTTGTTTCTCTTCTTTCATTTAGGTTTTCCAAATCGATCTTGTATTTGCACTAGTACTTGATATTTACTTTAAATTGATAGATTTAAATCATTATAAACATAATAATTATTAATATAATAATAAATTTAATTTATTTAAAATAATCGTCAAAATGAGTTTCTGGCCAGTCGAAAAAGGTTATAGATAGCAAGCTTGGTGGGAAAATGAAATTTATATACGCAAGCAACTAATGGCTCGTGTTGAGAACTTCAAAAAGAAACATCATTAAAAATATCATTTGCAAAAATATTGAAGAATCATATTATATATAGAAAATAAAAGATTGAAAGTATGATCCTATCAAAATAAAATTTGAATATTTAATTGTGTAAATATTTGAGAAAAAACGAAGAAGAATTCATTGTTATGTTTATCTAATTTTCTGACTTTATTTGTATTTTTTATTATTAAATATAAATGTAAAATATTAAAAATATGTATAATTAATGTGCAATTAAAAAACATAAAGTAAACATAACCTTTCAATCAGCGTACAGAATTCCCATATTTAAATAGCCTTTAATAAAACCTTTTATTGAATAAAATTAAAAATTTTATTACTGAATAGTTCGTAATCAAGTAAAACAAATTATATTTTATTCTAGAAATATTAATGTGAAATACTTGAGCTGTTTTTGTAAATCGCGCCGAAATCCCACAAAACTTCTCCTTCTAAATTGATATTTTTCCCATCACTAAAAGCAATATTGGAAAGAAAAAATAAAATTTCTTAGACAGGAAAGAAATGCGGCATTTGATAAAGAAATTTTATACATTATGTTTTACTTAAGTGATAAAGATGACAAATTTATTCATTTCTCTATAATGTAAATTTCTCCTTCTTTGTAACTTGGTAGCAAGCTTGCCAGAGTTTGCTATTTGAACTGGACTGTATTGAATTCGACCGATAAATCTCCAGTGCCACATAGCCTATGAAAAGTCCAATGTAAAAAAATGGTATATGTACAAAGATGTATGTATATAGTTTAAGAGGTTCGCTTTATTTTGTGGGCAAATCTGAAGCTGTAAGTGTCAAGTGACAGTGTTCAAATCAACTGAATGCGTTTGAAAAGAAAATAGGTGTTCGAATCTTCACTGGTTTCTCACAAACAGGCCCCGCACTTCACTTGTTGAAGTAAATTAGTGCTTGAGAGTTTTTTGTTTTTTCTCTACGATATGCATAATTTTGTGGCAAACATTTGAAAGTCCCGTAACTAATTCTTTGTTAGGATTGTGATTGAAGTTTATTTGTGTTTGTTTAAATTGGAAGATTTTTTCTAGTTTTTTGACTCAAAGATATTCTCATACCGTTTGATTTGGTATGCAATGAAGCAAAGGGAAGACAATCTTGAAATCAAGTATGATTTTATCATGAAAGTCGTAAAAAAAATTAATATTTTATAAACATAAAAAAATGTGACATTTGATAAAGAAATTTACAGAAAAATCTACAAATTGATTCGCTTTTTAATTTTTCTATTTAGTCTAACGATGGCTCAAGGTCTTTGAATATGGTTCTTAAAAAGGTAATGTAGTCTTAACAGATAATATTTGAAAAATATATTTTTATCAATTTATTCATAAATAAGATTTTGCCGAAGGTTATCGAAGGTTATATTGTACAATTTTTAAAGGGTTTGGTGTTTTACGCCCTAATATGGACTCGTTTGACTATTTATATAGAAAAGAATTGACGACAAATGTCATATTGTCATTTCAATGCCAGTATAATTCATCTAGAAATATTAATTCGTAACAGAAAAATTTCAAAAAAGAGGGTTTTGTTTATAATTATCAACATAAAATTTTCAGAATCATAAATTTCCCGAGGGGGGCATTTTGTGAACGCCAGTTACTACAATCTGATCTGGTCCAATTACAATAGTGAGGCTGGATTTAAATCGGCAAATAATTAGTTTCTTTGAAAAATTAGAAAATTTCATTTCATTTCAGACCTCCAAATCTGCATAATTGTAAATAGAAAACCCATCAATCAATCATGAAAACGTGTTTTGTGTTAAGGTTTAATTCATATTATTATAAAATTAATTTAATTCTTCAATTATTTTACAATTTATTAACATTATTTTATAATTATCAATAAATTATAATAAAAATAAATAATAATAATAAAAAAATAATATTATAAATAATATTAATTTCTTTTTTTCTTCTTTAATCTGTTTTTATTTGCGATTTCATTTATTTTTATTTACTTTATTTTAATAGATTCATGATATATGTTTAACACAAATTTTTGGCAATTTCTTTTTTATACGGTTTTTTATATGAGTTAACTCAAAAATACTGATCTATAGTTGAAAATGAAATGAAGTTAAATGAAATCGTTTAATGAAAATATGTGTGCATATATATGCAATTAATTTTATATTATTCATTCTTTATTATTATTATTATTATTATTATTATTATTATTATTATTATTATTATTATTATTTTTATTATTATTATTATTATTATTATTATTATTATTATTATTATTATTATTATTATTATTATTATATTATTATTATTATTATTATTATTATTATTATTATATTATTATTATTAGTTATTGTTGAACTTTATTTTTAGCATTTTCTATATTTTTAAGTTTGTCATATTTGTTGTACATTTTTCAGGTGGATTAAGTGTTCGAATAACTTTAGCTTCGGAAGGCAAAGTTCTGGATTCGAGAAAGTCAAAGGTTATAAAGAAGAAATACCAAACCGAAGATGGGATTTTTAAAGTCGATGAGTCTTTTGAATTCAATTTATCCTTGCAAAAATCAATTATTAAAGACAATTCAAAATCACTTGCAAAATTTACCAGCCAGGATACTTTTGTCACACTGTTTTTATGTGGTAGAAACAATATCGGTTTTAGTCATGTTATTGGGAAATGCGTCTTGGGTCCGATCCAATTCGCCGATGGAACCGGTCTCCTTCATTGGCAAAAAGGAAACAATAATTTAGGAGAGATTGTTTATCAATGGCACTATTTGAAGAATTGAAAGAAATTTACTGAGTCCAATAATAATAATTTTTAGCATTGTGATTAGAATCGTAGAAGAGGCATTAAACATTTCAGTTTGAGAAAAGAATAAAATGTCCAAAAAGATTAACTATTGTTTATCAATTGTTTGTTAATTTTTGTGCATCATATTGATATCTTATTTTTTTAACATATTCCACTTCTTAATAGATGATAGTATCATTATTTTGATTTATAAATGTGATATTTTGTATAGTCATGGTTTTTGTCATTAATATATATTTTAGAATTCATATTTATCCGATGGCTTCATCTAGGAAACTACATAGTTAACTCTTTAATAATTCTACCCTCCCCCCCCCCGCCGATCATGTCACTGTAAAATCTCCTGTAAAAAGTAAAATATTATCATAAATTATTGTAATTATTTTATTTGTTACCACTAAAGCTTTGTGTAAAAAATTACCGTAACTTAAATAATTACTCTTTTTGATAACACTTATTACCACCCCCTCCCAAAATTGCCCCTAAAAACTTGAAATTGTAAGAAATAATTCTTTGAATAATTTGAATTTACGCAATAGAAAATTGATGCCTACGCAAAATTTGATATAAATATAGACATAAAACCATATTAGAGTCCCTCAAAATAAACTAGAAATTTTCAACCTGATTATTATTCCAAGTTCAACAAAGCTAATCCTCAATTATGTCATAAAATTCTTAAGTAAACGTCATCATCACCGATAAAAATTAAAATAGAAAGTTTTTATAAATTTGTTAAACTTTTTGCCTTTTGTTTAAAAGTTGTGATATAAATACAAACAAAAATTAATCAATATTTTATTTAGTTATATATTTACACATATAAAACAATTTCCGAAATCAAAATGAATGACCTATAAATAAACACAACAATTCCAAATTATGAAATTTTTCGGTATTCCAAAAAAATCTTTTAAAATGTATGTATTTCTCAACTGTTTCCATGGCATTTATTAATCTGATTTAGTCACCCTCTGAAATAGTATGAAAATAAATCTTTCAAACTTTTGATTTCTTTTCGGTTATCAGGATCATTAGAAGTTCCTATATTATCTGAAATATTAAGTGAAATATACATAAATAAAATTAAAATAAATTTAAGGTTAAAATCTTTTATTCTAGGAGTATATTTCAGCAGATTCTTTCCACATAGTTCTGACAGTGTCACGATTTATGTCGCGACTTACGGACTTTAATTGTGATGTACAAATCAAAATCATAAATGAATTAACTTTTGGTTTAACTATTCTTTTTTAAAATAACTTTCATATAAAATTGCCCACTGACCCGCTACGAGTATAAAAACTCTCATCTTAGACGAATTTTACCCACTACCAAAAATGTTTGCTGACCACTGTTATAATCTATAAATTGTGTAAGCATGGCAGAGGACTTCACACGGACATTTGGTGGCATGTTTATCGTGTAATGCTAATAATACATCGATTTAAAAAAAGCATTGGCGTGATTTTTGTAATTTCCAAATATTTTTTTCAAAGTTGCTTCTTTTGCCCACCAACGAGTTTCTACAATTACTCGAAATTTCTTTCTTTTGGCCTCTAATGATGTGCGTTTTCAAATATTTGTTCTTTTGTAGGATTCTTTGAAGAAAATTGAATGGAATTTATTAAGGCAAGTAAAGACTCCAAAACTATTAAGAAATTATATTTCAGAATTAATTAATTTTAGTATTCAATTTGAAAATACTACGTCTTTGGTTATTAGGGAGTTAGTTATCAACTTTTGATATTCGATTAAATATTTCTTATCGCATACATCGTTAAATGGCTCTATTTATTTTTCTTTTATCAATATGGAAATTGTGTATAATTAGACTAAAACTTGTAATAAGGTATTGAATAATAGCTAGTATATTAATTTATCATGTATGTCCACTTAGAATAATATAGAGCCTGTTAAATACTTTAGTTTAAATTTAGGATTTGAGATATAGTTTTCATGAATTTTATATCTAATCGAATGTCAATTGATATTACTAAGGAATTTATTGAGAATTTGATGTAAACTTTTAAGAGAACTGTATCAATTTTAGAGAGAGTATTCCAACGTATGAATATTTCAGAGTGTTAGATATAATGGAAAGGTTAGATTTATCACTATGAATTGGGATTTTGATCAATTCTAGTATGCTTTACAAGTTGGAATATCGAGTTTAGATGTAGTAAATTAATAGGGGAAATATTGAGTGAGAAATTTAATCGATTAATTATGACGTAATAATAATTTGGATATCAGTATGAGTAATTTCATATTATACAGTGTTAAAAGAAATGATCAGTAGTATATCAATTTTAAGGAGGATATTATAGTTAAATATCAAGTATGTACAAATAAATGTAAAGTTTTACGTGAAATGATCATTAATTTACCAAATAAAGGTGAAAGGTTTAATAATTGGTTACAATTGAGGAGTCTTAATCAAATATTTGTTGGGATATCAGCGCTTATCAATCATCAGATATTGCGAGTAAGAGAAATTCATTAAAGATTCTTACTGTATTTTAATAAAGCTAGTTATTGTAGGATTTATGTAAACAAATTTCTATGTGGTACTTCATTAAATTACAGTCACTTTATGGGTTAAATCCAATGTAAAGTATGTGTTGAGAAATCAATAATTAAGCTTTATATGTGGAATTATTGTCAGTAAATTGTAGCTTATTAATGCAATCTTTATTGGTAACATGATAGTAATTATAGTTTTTAGGTGAATCGAAGATGAATTCAAGGATTGAGTAGATTTATCCTTTTTGTCGATGATTTGTGGTGTTTATTGCTACTATGATAGAAATTCATTAAAATTTTATCGAAGATTTTAAGGTGGTTGCATATACATTTGGACATTAAAGTATATTAATTTTAATCAATATGCTAACAAATATTGTTTTTCTTATTCTGTTAAATTCATTTTGTATTGAAGAAAAGTATGTGTAGTTCAATAAATTGTTAAACTTTTAATTGGGATAGTTAGTATATTTTTATAGAGGCAAATTCTTATTGTACGGTAACCATAAATTACGACATTTGATAGTCAATTTAACCAATATTTGTTGTACATGAAAATTTCTAGTCGATCTATTTGATTTTGCTTGAATCGTTATAATTACAACTTTTTTAGATTTGGCAACATTGTTGAAGTATTCTTTATAAGGAAACTTTAGAGTAATGAATTATGGTAATTGTAGCATTTTACAATGCATATAATTAGATTCGGATAAGTTTTAAATACAATAAGTCGGTGATTAGCAACAAGTTCAACATCATAATAATTTTAAATAACTTTTGTTGATTTATTTAAAAAGATTAATGAAATTATGTTCTACTGAATAGTATGATTTCCTATCGACTAATCAATGTGGTACCAATAATATTTAGAAAATAATTTGAACATTAAAATTTGAATTAATTTCAGTCGTTGTCAATGGTAATATATAGAATTAACCAATTAAAATCAAGTATTCTATAATTTCATTTTCAAATTATTATTTTCATGAAACTTTAATTATTTTAATTGATAAATTTATAAGTATTTTCAACAACCGGTTTTAGTTAAATAATAAGTTTATTGAAAAATAGTTTGTACGTTTTCAAATTATTTTCAAGAAAACTAATAATTTTAATATATTGATAAATTTATTAGTATTTTGTGTTTAGCGACTAAATTTATCGAAAAATAGTGTCGTTGTCAATAGCAATAGTAACAGCCAATAAAAATCAAGTATTTGGTTTCTACATTTTCAAAATTAATTTCAAGAGAAGTTATTGAAATATTATTTTTATGTTGTTTCAAGAATAACTTTCTATTGAAAAATAAGTTCAGTCAATGATATTCCAATTAATATTGCTAATTAACAATTGCATTTAATCAATCAATAATTTTAGGAGTTTATTTACATGGACGATTAACAAATTTATATACTTTTTAATCTAATTTCAATAGAGATTTTCAATTTAATATTCTTAAATTAAAATATTTATTCACATTTTCAAACCATTTTTAGCAGGTACTTAAAAATTGTCAACGATTTTTAAATATATGTATGTTTTATACCAATTAAGCAACTACTCTTTATTAAAGACATGTGTTTACTTGGTATTTTGTAATTATTGGTTTACATAAGGTTATAATTTTTAATCACATAGGGTTAAAAGTTATCTTGCATCTTTTAGGGTTAAAATTATTACTTCTTTCATTATTTAGGGTTAAAACTATTAAATATTTCATTACTTTGTGTTAAAATTGTTACTTCTTTCATTATTTAGGGTTAAAGTTATTACCTATTTTTTCACATAGGGTTAAAATTCTTAACCTTTTAAATAACTTTATAACAAATCATGTAATAGTTTATTCCTAAATTTAATGAAAAGTATTATAATATACCTAGTTTGAATCATAAATTATTGAAATATTTAATAGGTATCACCTCATGAATTTTTAATGGTTATTTAATCAATTTTTGGTTACATAAAGCTTTAATGTTCTAAATTATCGGTTAATTAGCATGTTGTTAATGAATTTAAATCTAATTTCACACGTTTTGGTATCAACATTTAATTAGCATTTAGATAAAAGCTCTTATTAAAATCAAAAGTTTATTTAGATATCATTAGTATCCACTTGACTAATGTTGACAATGTAATTCATGTTTGTAATAAATTTACGTGTGAAAAATTGTTTGTCTTTTTTATTGTGAAAGTATTATTATCAATATCATTATTATTATTAATTGTGTGAATTTTGATAGCATTAATTAAGTGACTTATTTATATAAAAAAAACTAAATCTAAAATAGTTGTTACAACGAATTTAGTTGATGGTATTGCTAATAATTTATAGAGTCGGATGAATTTGTAAATTAAGTACTTTTTTACTTGCAATGGTTTCGGATAATCTTTTGGACACTTCGAATTGGTCATCCTTTGTATTCAAGAAAACTTGACTCAGTAATAGGTAAATTCAAAGATGAGAGTAAGGGACTTGGGTATAAGGAATGGGTTTTCTTACGACCAAAATGCTATAGTCTTTAAGGTGAAACTGAAAGTAATAAAGCAAAGGGAATTACTTTGGAAGGAACTGAAATAAAGCATCTTTCTTATCTTGATTGTTATAGAAACGATACAATTTTTTCTATTCTTCAAACTAGAATAGGGACGAGAAATCATCAGTTGTTTACTTTTAAAAATTGTAAAATTTCTTTAAGTAACAACGATGATAAACGTCAATGGGTAAATAAAAACAAACGTTTTGCATTCGGACATTATTTAGGTATCAATGTCACTGAAGATATTGAAGCTTTTATTTAAATAAATTTTTCTTATAATGTGTTTTCTTTTTATTCTATTGTTTTGTAATTATTATTATTATTATTATTATTAGAAATTTGGGTAATAAAATGAGACAGTCTGGTATCGGTAATAATTTGTTGAGTCAGTATTACTCCTTTCGTGGGCGAATTATTTTTTATTTTCAAAATTAAATTTTTTAATAAAATATAAATCTGTATATTTTATTTGCTGTAAATTTCAAATTTTATAGAAATTGGTAAAGTAAATCTTGTATAATTTAATTTTTTACATTTAATTAAGTTAAAATTTTAAACTTTGTGAATTATATTCTTAAAATATTGTAAATCCAGTGTTCAAATTAAAGTTTTGAGTGACTTATTTTTAATTAAATAAACTATCAATATACTATAATTGTTGTAAACTTAAATTTTCATGAAAATTATTAAAGTTTTATGATTATTTTGATAAAATTGTTACGTAATATACTACTAACAAAATAGTCAGTAAGCTAAATAATTTAGGATTGAACATTTAATTTAAGACGAGTTTGATGTTAATTTATTATGGTTAATGATTATTTTATAATCTTTTATGTATTAATATAATTAACAATTGAAAATTTAATGTAAATATAATTTTTTAATATATCACATGCAAGTAACATAAATCAATGAGGTAAATAGTATAATAATAATATAAATAGTGTTGGACGTAGGGGAGTTTTTAAAAACAAGACCATTGAGTCACCCGAATCCTGTACCTTCACTTTCCACCACTAGGGGTAACTACTCCGTACGCCACATGATTTTAATCACTATTGCACACCCGTGACCGGAGTCAAGTTGGAATTGTGTACAGTAGCCGAATGCCATTCGAGCAGGTGAGCGCCATCACTAGCAATACTCCTCGAAGGACCTTCGTCTTTCCCGGATTATTAGCTGCCGTTGGAAGGGCTTACGCTCCTATTCATAAACCCATTTTAAATTCCGCCCTTCCGCCTAATTTCGTTGAGGAAACCATGAAAAAACATTATTCCCGTAGCTGCAAGCGCCTGCAATCTCTGGAGCCCAGGTTCCTTTTGTTCTTTCGTACTTGGCCTGAAGATCGCGGTGTTGGATCTTTAGATCTTCGTATTTGTGTCGTATCGCCACAATTGAAGGGGGCAGGCGAGGAATCTTCGTTGAACTGGCAGACTCGTCATTATTCTTCATGCTAGTAGGAAAAGAGAGAAAATTGAACAAGAACAATAAAAAAAATTTATAAACAGAATTTGAGTTATGTCGAGAAGTGGAGTATCGGCGGCGGTTTGGGTTTCGTTTTCCTCCTACTATGATCGAGGATCGTCCATAAATTAGTTTAATCAAAACTCCAAAAATTTGTTCCATCTTAGACGGGATTCTTAACTCACTCGGTCGGTGTCTTAGAAGTTGAGTCTTTCGCGTCTAGGTACGGGTCTCGGTCTCCCTTGACGCGGATGTATTCCCCACCTTCCTCCGTAGTAACCAATCTAGGGTCGGTTTCTCTCGTGGTCGCCGTCAGTCATCCTTCCATAATTAGTTAAAGTTAAAAAAGGGTCTCCTTTGACTAATTGCCCTCTCTATATTTACCCTGATTCTCGACTTGATTCATGGCCTGGACAGTAAATTTCGTCCCGCTGTAGCGAGTTAAGTTATTCGAATAATAAGGAATTCCGAAAGGTGAGGTGACTGTTAAGTTATTTCATATAATAAATTTTTGCATATGATGTGACTGTTAAATTATTTGCATAACAACACTTAGAATGAAGTCCGACTATTGGATTATCTATGTAGCAAATTTTAAAATACAATGCAACTATTAATTTATTTATATAATAGAATTTAGCATTTAACGTGATTATTAGATTATTTATGTAACCAAATTTAGAATACGACGCGACTATTGAATTACTTGTATAATAAGATTTAGAATTATCATGCGGTCATTCAATTATTTGCATAATAAAATTTTGAATTATAAAGCGACAATTAAATTATTCTTATGATAAAATTTAGATTAAGATACTAATTTTAGATTATTCAAGTAACAGAATTTAGGTTAGGATTCTACTGTTAAATGATTCAGATAACGAAACTAAAATAGGATATGACTGTACCCAGCTTTTGTTAACTTCACGGAACTTTTAGCAAATCGTATACTAGTACGCTCATGACTTTGTTCAATCTGGTTAGGATTTGGTTCGCCGAACAATGTAATGCTAATTTTTGTGATATTTAATCCCAAAAATATTGTGTCTAAATTACAATCTACCGACTGGATTAACTTCGGTAACTAAGGTCACCCTATAGGACATTTGGTGGAAGGAGTCCTCAGTAGAACCATCGTATGGAAACATCTGGACGATGATCTCGCCGCGGATAGTCGATTAGATTATTATCATTATATTTTTAAAGTTAATAGACAAAAATTTAATTGTAGATAATATACATATTCTTACATTTTGCTTTTCAGTAATAAAAAAAATCCAATTCTACGATCTGTTTGATTGTGTGATGCACATCGATGATTAGTAAATCTATCGATTTATAATAGAATTCTAGTCTGTGTCGGACACGCTAATCATAAAATAAGTGCGCTCTCACTCAACCGTGAAGGTTATCGATTCTAAACTATCGGGTTCGGAATTTTGGACGTAATTTGATGTTTGAGAATTTACGGACTATCAGGTCATGGAATGCAAATGCCGTTTACGTATGGATTCTGATTAAGCCAGGTCTGGAGATTTTATTCTTTTTCCCCCATCTCGTCTTCCTAGCTATACGGATTATTATTTCAACCATCGCGGGTTCTTTACGGGGGTTTGTGGTGGACATCTCGTTTTTACAGCAACACTGGGTACTTGAAGACAACGCGTTATTCAAGGGTATTCTCCTTTCAGTCTCGGTGGTCGGTGAAGGTCAACAGTGCTATTCTCCTGTGGAACATTTATCAAAAATCAACGATCCTTTCGGTTATTCAACTTTCGTTGATCATTAGAATTTAAATAAATTATGTTGTTCTTGTTTTATTTACATGTTTAACAGAAATAATTACCTAAATCCTTTGTGATATCCAACTTATACCTTATCCCTGCTGCCCGTTCTAAATCTTTCAGATTTTTGTTCGACATAATTGAAAAATTTCGTTGATCGATGAGCGATCTGACCTAATTTCCCCCTAACTAAAGTCGTCCGCTCTTCCCGTGATTTTAAACGACTCGCTCCGGCCACATTTTCAGCAGCCGCCTCGAGTATACAACGGCGCCCTGCGTAGCGGTCCAGTGCACAAAGCTGGAACCGACTGCGAACTGCCGAGGGGTTCACGAGGCATGACCCACGAGCTCAACTTAGGGTTTTCACCCACTAGCCGGCACACGGTCGGTCCCATGAGCCATCTATTGCCATACAATAACTATATGATTTTAACGGGTCGAACTATGAATAGATATATATGTACTCATTATCAAGCAAAATAATGAAATAAAACGTTACACATCATTTTAATTAAAGAAAAATTTACATTATCATGTACGCAAAATGACAAAAAATAAATTCATTACGTTTTCAAGTTTCGTTTTCGTTTCAGATTAGTAGTTCAGTTAAAAGCATAAAAGTTGAAAATAATGAAATTCATCACTGTATTTATAGTATTTTCGTGCATGTGTGCGACCAATAGGCGATTTTCCGCCATTTTTAGGGCTTTTTAATTATATAATTAATTTAAAATTATTTTTATTATTTTTTGTATATTTTTCTTTATTTTTTGTTATATAATTTATATTATATTTGACTTTTATTTTTTTCATTATTTTCGTATAATATTATTTTTAGCCCTTTTTATTTGTTTTCTGGCCGCCACTTCTGCCTATGTTTTTTCTAAACATTATTTTGCAAGGTTTTGGCAGTTTATTTTATTTTCTTTGTATGTTTCATTTTGCATCTGTAGGCATTTTCCGAATTTTCATTAATTATTTGTTTTATTTAATTTTTGTTATGTTTTTATTTTGTTTTAATTATTATGTTATTTATTGATTTTTAGTATCTTTGTGCGGTGCATGTTTATGTGCAGTGATTCATTCCATTACTTCCACTCTTTGACTTTAATTTTTACTTTTATTTTGTTTAAATTGTGGCTCTGAGCCCAACAATAGTACTAATGAGTGATTTTGTTAAGTCTACGACTTAATCGTAGACATAGCGATGATGGGTGTTGATCAGTGTTGATCAGTGTTCATCGGTTTATCGGTATGGATAAGTATGGATGGAAATGAATCGGTGCGGATCGGTGCAGAGCGATATGGATGGGTATGGATCGGTGTGGATCAGTGCGGATTGGTGCGGATCGGTATGGATGGGTATGGATCGGTGTGGATCAGTGAGGATTGGTGCGGATCGGTGATGTGTGTGAACGGTTTAAGAATGTAGAAGGTTCTAGAATGTATGTGTGTGGAAGTTGTTGGGTGTGTTGGTCCACAACTACGTGACATAACAACAGTTAGGTAATAGATGTGTTGGTCCACGTGACATAATAATGGTTAGGTAATAAGTGACTGGCCAGTGGTCACGTAATCATGAGGTCAGTGGACAAAGGCAATTACTAGGTAGCAACTTAGTGGACAGAGGTCAAATGTTATGTAATAATTACGTAAGCCAATGGGGTTGTATCTGATTGGCTCACATCCCACTACTTCTATAGCTTTAGATTCCAATCGTTTCTTATATTGAAATCAATATATGGTTTAAGCTATTTAAATTTTCTATAAATTAATTTCTTATGGACTTTCTCTAGAACCATTCCTCATTCTAGATACCAGTCCAATATTCTTCCCTCTATGATACAATTTTTTATATGAATCCAAAAATCTCATTGTCCCTACACTGAATGAGATATATGTTTCATCAGTACTAGGGATTATTTTTGTTAGTTTTGAAGCTAAATGGAGGAATGTGATATGGTTATCATATCCACTACCATTATGAAAATAAATAGGTACAAAATTTATTTTCTTTGCTTTTAGATTGCATGAATTATATGCTGCTTCTCTATAATTCTTGGATTCTAAAATATAATCATAATCCATCATCTTCTCATCACCCTCTACAAATTCTTTTTCACAATAATAACAACAAGATGATTTTCTAAATTCTTCTTTCTGTTCCTTAGAAATATCTATTGGAAATTCAGTTTTGAGTAAGAGGTGGAATTCGTCAGATAATTCGCTGATTGTCTTTTAAAAATGGGCTGGAGCATCTTCTCCAAAATATTCAATATAATGATATTTCATTAAATAAGGGTAATTGCTTTTTATATATATCCCATAGCAAAATCCTTTTTGTTCAATTTCAGTATTATAATCATTCTTATTCTATGATTCAAAGTCTGCGCTACATACAAATGGAACTTTATTCTTATGATGGAAATTTGTAAATTCCTTATACGCATCACGATGGAATATCACAACTGCTTCCTCATGATGAACACATAATCTCTGATGAATCTTTAACGCATTCTCAACTCTAAACGATGCAAAACAGTTGATACATGGATATATTTTATTCCCGATAGTATTACCTAAAAATACAACTACATTTCTACAAAGAACATAATGGTTTTTATACAATAATAAGTTACAACCTTTCGGATTTAAGTGATCCCTATAAATAATAGTTAGTTTCTTTTCATCATTAATTGAAAAGACGTTGATTTTAATTTGAGGGTTCTGCTTTGTAAATTTCTTTATTCCGTTTAAATTAATATGGAAATCAATTCCTTCAACATTTAATTCATCTAAATATTTCATATACTGTCCCGGTCTATAGGGATGTTGGGTTGTAACTACAGTATGTAGATATGCTAGGATAGAATATAGAAAACATTTGTTGTCATCATTCTGAATATTTAAAATCACGTTGGATTTAAATGGGAGCTTTATATACGTTCCTCCAACTGGTAATTTATATTGACATAAATTCAAAGATTTGTGTAAATTCTTTAAATACCCAACCACTACCTTCTAATTGTTCATCAAACACTCGACCATTCAAGTATGTTAATTGTTTCGTTATTACTTCCTTAATATTTTCTTCATCAACAATATGTGAAATTGGAGCAGTATGATATCTTGTTGTAGTATCAAATGCATCATCATCATCATAAACTTCTCTTCTTTTATAAAATCTTTTCCTGATAAATGGTTTTCTTTTTTTAGGAAAGATTTCTTTTACTAATTTCTTTTACTAACATATTCAATGTTTATTAGATATTTTTGGTTAATAATAATTTTCCTCGGTTTATCCATCTCGAGCACAAACAAAATCCATCGAGCACGTCTTTCCTTGATTTCTTCAACTACCATCTCGACCATAAAAAAAAATCCATCGACCACTATTTTATTAATTTTCCATGATTACCATCTTGAACATAATTTACTTAGTTTATTCATCGAGCATGTCTTCTTCGGTTTCCTCAATTTTCGGATATATAAAAATTTTGGGTACAAAATATAATTGGTGGTATGAATAGTTGGTGGACGTTGGTTCAAACTATGTATCAAAAAGGGGCGACAGTCCAGAAAAGGTTGTGAACTACTGATGTAGATGAAAGAAGCAAATTAGAAATTTCATTTTGATTCTTTCACATAAAGTAGGCTCTAACAGAATGTTCATGTTCACTGCTTACTCCATGCTCCTGAATTCGTTGATAAATGTGCGAAAAGTTATTCATATCAAGAACAAATTGATTTTCGTGCTTGGCGTATACCTGACATACTGTACAAAACAACTTAAAAGTTTGTCATTGGATGTTAACGAATTTTCATTTTGAAGGCCTTTCGAGATTAAAAACTCAATTAAAGCTAGTTGTCTCGTGTGAAATCAAAAACACGTTTAATATCGTACAAATTTGGCTTTTTAAAATAACTATCATTATGGCTATCTGTAATGTTAATTGCGGATTGAAAGATTGACTTTGCTTTGTTGGATTTTGCAATGCTTTGAAAATTACAAAAAATTGTTTAAGCAGTAAAGGTGGACGCTTGGTTTTCAACTTCGTTTTGTATTCTTGTTTCAACTTGAGAACTTACGTATTCAGGAAACGAAACAATTTTTTCCGAGAATTCTTGAGATAGTTGCGGGTGACTAATAATAAAAGAAGCGGTTAGTTTTTTAAACATAACTCAGCTTCTATTGCCTCAATTTTTCTTTTCGCGTAACTTCTCAGCACCTCTTTTCACTTTTGCATTGTCCATTTTTTAAGGATTTATTATATATATATATATATATATATATATATATATAATTTATTATAAAACGGCAAAATTGGATAAACCTAAACCATATTTTTATTAAATTATTTTTTAAAAATTTTGTTATTTTAATTACCTTGAGTTCGATTCAAATATTCATCGTAAATAACACACATAAAACACAAAGCACTTTAGGCCTGCTCTTACACAGTTTTATATGTTAAATTTATATAACCGAATGCTTCCGTAGCCGTATGAAAACTAAATGTTTCCAATCGCTGGTGGTACTTACTTCTTTCTTTTTCAGTCAAAAGTTAAATTTGTCCCTCTCATTACATAAATTGAATAGTAAGCAATCCACTACGCTTGACGCGTGATTTATCTTAATTACCACAAAATAAACAAAACATGAAAGTTTGATAGTTATTTATGGGCAGTCGGAAGAAGAAATATAAAAACTCAATTTTTTGCTGATTAGTTATATAGGTAAATAATCGTGTAAAATACTGAAAAAAATTTCAAAAATCTACAAAACATTTGTTAAGAAAATCCGCCCCTGACTTCAAACATAGAAAACGTTGCACCTTTTTGTTTTTTATTGACAAACTCAAAAAAATATTAAAGTAAAACTAGTCGACAGAACATTGATAGAAGTAATAAACTAATATCACACCAACAAATTTCAACAAGTTATTTTTTATGATCGAAAATGTAAATCAATAAATATACGAAGCATTTAAGTTTTTTTGAATTTTAAAAATATGAAATATTTATTGAATGCTTGTGTGTTGATATTCAATATTCAAATGTTAACTCATGCTTGCTAAATTATTCTCAAAATAAATACTATAAATATTTATGATAAAAAACAAAACAGTATTGTTGTTTCAATATTGAATTGTTGGAAAAATTTGAAATAAATTTTGGAAAATATTATTTAGTTATTATGGATGTTCTTAATTCATAAAACCAAACGACTAGCAGATTTAATTAAATAAATTGATAATAACATATAAATAAATATTACATAAAATCACCATCTTACAATGAAGGGTTTTGAAGAAATGTCTGAAATTCTTTAGAAATATTAAATTATATATATATAGGGAAATGGGTATTGAAAAAAATATATTATAAGCCATACAAAATTAACCTATTACAATTAAATAGCAATTACTTATTTCAGCCATTATTCTC
Organism: Schmidtea mediterranea; assembly: GCA_022537955.1. Lineage (NCBI taxonomy): Eukaryota > Metazoa > Platyhelminthes > Tricladida > Dugesiidae > Schmidtea > Schmidtea mediterranea. The sequence goes on from CM039679.1 coordinate 82,240,065, forward strand.
AAGGTCTAATTTATATAACTTAAAATATAACTTAAAAATATAATATTCTTTTTAAAATTATTAAAACTGATAAAATTATATTTTGAATTATATATTTTTGAAAATAATAAAAATTCTGTTTCATTATGGAGAGCATCGGGCGTTTTGTTTCATACGATTTCCAGTATTTATTTTCAACTTCCATTTGCTTTTATCTAGCTCAATTTATTTTATTATCACTGAACTGTTATGCAACACCACAAAATAAATAATTCGCATAATAAATTTACAAATAAAATGTTATATTTCAATAATTTATTAATTAATTATAATTGCAAAAAATAATCGCTTATAAATTAGGCTGAAACAAATATATTCTTCTTCTAGAAACGCAAATTTAATTTAGCTGTCATTCATTTAACATAAAAAATACTTAGAATTGAATTTTAAGACCTGAAATTCTTTGATTTCAAAATTGGGCCTAAGAAATGAGCATTGCTAATGGATTTTTGGTAATTGAATCACTGGAACACTCAATTTTTGTCGAAAAAAACGCAGATAATTTGAAAATTAAGTTTGTATGAAAAACACAATTTATTCTCTAGATTATGGAAAATTTGTTTCAATTGATAAAGAAATTAAATATTCAAGTATATTTTAAAATATTTCATATTATTAAAAAAAAATTTTTAAATATTTATTGGAATTTTAAAAAATCAAATCAATACAATAATAATAATAATAATAATAATAATAATAATAATAATAATAATAATAATAATAATAATAATAATAATAGTAATAATAATATTATCATTATTATGATTATAAATAAATAATTAAATAAATTTGGCAACGATTTAATTAAAAGATAACGCCATTAAAAAACTTTTCGTACGATATATTTTGACAGCATAACTGTCATCTTCAGGTACTCAAAACCAACTAAAAATATTATGAATTAACATTTAATTTAAACAAATTATCTTTTATTAATTAATTTTGTAATAAATAAATATTTAAAAAATATATTCAAATAACTTTTAATTTATTTAAAATTTTATTTCTATAAATATTATAATTTTTATTTATATTATAACTTTTAAAAATAATTTAATTTAAAAATTCAATTATTTTAATAATATTAAAAAAGTTTTTTTTAAAAAACAATGCATACACATGATTTAACATACGTAAACTATTTAAAAACATTCAACACATTCGTAGTCACAGCCCTTTGTACATTAATCTTTGGATTCAATGACCTTATCAGCAATGCTTCACATATCACGCTTTCCCAATAACTATTAAAACTTTTCATCGAAATTCTAAAATCAGACATTCCTATTTCACTTTTACAGCCTGTAAATAAGTTGAATGATTTGTTAAATTCTCCTCAGTTTATGAAATTGCCAAAGGATTGGAAGAATGGTAAATTGCCTCCACTTAAGGATGAAGAGTTTGTACAAAAAATGTTAAATGGTTTTATTGAGAAGAAGCTTATTAATGAAGAGGTTGGTAAGTCTATTCGTCCAATAGGATCGCAGCCAGCAAAACTATATGGGCTTCCAAAAATCCATAAAGATGGTGTACCTATGAGACCAGTTTTGTCGATGGTTGGTACTGCCCAGTATAAAATAGCAAAATTTTTAGATGGATTATTAAAACCGTTAATGCGATTAGAGTTTGAATCTAAGAATAGCTTTGAGTTTGTGTCTTGTGTTGCACAGTTACAAAAACGAAGTATGAATGATGTTATGGCTTCGTTTGATGTTTGCAGTTTGTTTAAGAATGTACCACTTGTTGATACAATTGACTTATGCTGTGCGTTGTGGGATGAAAATGATTCTGAACATCACATTTTGGATAGAAGGGCATTTCGAAAACTTCTTGAATTTGCTACTTCAAATGTCAATTTTCTTTTCAATAATGAATGGTATCAACAAATAGATGGAGTCGCTATGGGTTTCCCTTTAGCACCAACGATGGCATCAATATCTTTGGTTAGTTTGGAAAAGAAAATTGCTTCTTTCCAATTTGAAAAACCTTTTGTTTATAAAAGTTATGTGGATGATACTTTTCTTGTATTTGAAAACCAGAAACATGTAGAGTCGTGTTTGCATTTTATGAACAGTTTACATAAAAACATTGTATTAACATGTGAAACGGAGAGAAAGTCATCAATTGCGTTTTTAGATTTGTAAATTCAACTCAAAGATAAACATTATGAGACAGAGATTTATAGAAAACCAACTGATACTGGTCTTTATACTTCTCCAGAAAGCTTTTGTGAATTTAAGTGTATAAAAGAAATATGGTGAAAGGATTGATTTATCGTTTATGGTCTTTATCTTCTACTTTTGCTAATTCGGTAAAAAGTGTTGATATATTAGTTGAGTTGTTGATAAAGAATGGGTATTCTAAATCATTTTTATTGTTGATGATAAAAGAGACTGTTGACAAATTGATTAAAAATCCTAAGGATCCATGTTTTGGAAAGTCTGAGTGTAATTTGTCAAATGAGTGTGAATTGAGTGTTGATCTAAATAATAGTAAAAATGGATATAAACAATTGAGCCTAAATACGTGTTAGTATTGCCATACTCTGAAGGTTTTACAAATTATAAAAGGAAGTTAAGTAAACAGATGGTAAATTTAGAGTATAAGATCGTCTCTAATTCGTGTAAGGTAAGCAATATGTTTATTAATAAATCAAAAACTCCGGTTGGATTGTGATCTGATCTCGTTAATAAATTTACATGTAATGGATGTAATGCCACATACATTGGAGAGACTTCCCGTCATTTCTGTACTCGAGTTCTAGAGCATTGTCATTTGAAGGGTTTGACCAATATTAGTGAGCACAACAGAGGCTGTAAAAGTGAAATAGGAATTTCTGATTTTAAAATTTTGATTAAAAGTTTTAATAGTTATTGGGAAAGCGTGATATGTGAAGCATTGCTGATAAGGTCATTAGATCCAAAGATTAATGTACAATGTGCTGTGACTACGAATGTGTTGAATGTTTTTAAATAGTTTACGTATGTTAAATCATGTGTATGTATTGTTTTTTTAAAAAAACTTTTTTAATATTAATAAAATAATTGAATTTTTAAATTAAATTATTTTTAAAAGTTATAATATAAATAAAAATTATAATATTTATAGAAATAATATTATGATTATTATGATTATTATTATTATTATTATTATTTTTATTATTATTATTATTATTATTACTATTATTATTATTATTATTACTATTATTATTATTATTATGATTATTATTAAGAATGAGCTACACAAAATTAGAAATATTTTTAGTCAATCACACAATGAAAACGGTTTCCAGGGACAATTTGCCGCTCTGTTTTTTGTAAATCAAAATAAATTACTAATGAATTATTATATTAGTTATTGTAATGCTTGTCACAATTAAATTCATTGAAGCGAAGAAATGAACAATGCTTTTCAAATCGGTATATTTATAATAACTCCTAAACTATACCTCAACAATAATAATAATAGCTCTTAATATCGTAAGAAAGTTTCGTATTTAAATCAAAACATTAAAAATCTAGAAAAGTCAAATTGGTTTTTCATCAAAATTTTAAATTTAAAACTACGAAAATAAAAATTGCCGCACGCAATCAAACATGCAAACACTTTTTTATCCGAAAACACTCCTATTATTCACGGACATATATATTTATGTAAATAACAATAATGGCCTGCAAAACAATATTTGTATGGAGATCATTGTAATTGTTTGATAAATGTTATATCAACAGTCAAATTAATATGGAAAATAAAATGAAAACAAATGAAGTTTGTTTCATTTTTTCATTTTTTATTTTTTTATTTAATGTTCTATTTTTAAATCATTCCTCAGATTTTGTGACTAGAAAAACATAAATATTGAAAATAATTTATTAAAAGCAATTTTATTTCTCATTTTTATATGATAAAGCAAACTAAATGAATAAAGTCACACATAACTTTTGACGCGGTAATTTGTTCCACGAAAAAGATAATAATATAAATATAAATGTACGTATGTTATGACATACATTTTTGTGAATAAGTAATAATATATTTTTTAACCCGTATGTAACCACCAGGGGGGTATTTTTACCCCCGGGCTAATCTTTTTAGGTTCGTGTCAAAACCAATTGTATTTTTCTTAAATGCTCTTATGACTTTTCCTGTGTTTGCCTGGGCTACAAGGGGATGCAAAATTTATATATATATATATATATATATATATATACATGGATGTGTTTTTTGAGTAATCCCAGTGTAATCATGTCACGGTAACCGGAAAGTATGTATCTAGAAATGTTACTGGTAATTTGCTGATGTATGTGCTAAGTATTCAAGTAATTTTCAGTTCTATTTTTACTAACTGCAACTTATACTCTTATTTACTTACTTTTCTTACTTATTTCTTTGTTTATTTATTTTTTGTATGACGTCATTACCACCATTTGTAAACAACAAAATTGTTGTAATTATTTCATTGTAAAACATATATACATCCATCCTGCAGGTAAAATTATGATTTTTGATCTGTAATAAATGCTGTCTTTTGATTTTTATGCTGTTGGAATAATGCACGCACACTCAGTATATGCGTTAATAACTGTCCTTTTTTTCCTACCTCAGTGCCCAGTATATTACTGATAATTATAGGCAAAATAAAAGATACAAACTGTAAATTATTCATGGATGCAACTCAATTGTATATGTTTTTAGTATAAAAAGTACAGTTATCATCACAACAACAACAATTTATGCATAAAAAACTGTCACCAGTTTGCATGTTATAAAGTACAATATGTGGCTGGTTTGTGTTAGTTCAACAGCACTGTACATTAGTTGTACGTAGTTTACTGTCAAAGTCATCTGTCTTAACCAAGTTTTGAACAGTTATTGCCCTACTTTCAAATGGTATTTTGTATTTCCCGATATCTAGCATGAAATGCTTGATATCCAATTGAGGGTAATTTTACCCCCCCCCGGTGGTTACAAATGTAGACAAAAGAATCGTGGGTATATGAGGGTTAAGCACCTAAACTTACTAAATAGAGCATAAAAAAGAAACAATACAATTGACGGATTTCAAATCTCATATACACGAAAAGAAGAGTTTGGAAAAATGTTTGATGAATTACCTCGTTGAAAAATTGGATTTTGTGAAAGGAACTTTTGGAAGATGGTTACATTTATTAAAGGAGTTTAAACGAAAAAAATATTAGGTTAAGAAATAAAAAAGATTGAGTCTTAGAAATATGATATTTTGTCTTATATTTATATTCAGGCTACAAAACTCAAATAACCCATTTCTCCTAAAACAGCCTTAAAAATGTCCTTACTTTTCTTTACTCCGGCGCTGGAAACACTCTTACTTTTTAGTTTTTTTTATCTAAAATAATGACATTTATGGGAAAAAGTTTTCAAAGTAAATTTCCGATTTTAAATATAATTTATTTGATCACAATTTAAATTACTTTGTTTTACTCTTTTTTATAAATAAATTAAACAAAAAAATCTAATGTATAACACATTAATTTGAAAAAGATGACGAATATAAAATTTCTAGTAAAATATATTGTCCGAACACACAGTTATGGCCCTGATATTCATATAACTAAGAAAAATAAAACTTGGTCTAGAGAAAATGAAAGATGATACAATTGATTAAACTAGAAAGATGAAGTAAAAAATTGATGAGAATAAAAGAAATGTGGAAATATTGGTTAAAAGAATGAATAATAAATAATTGAGTCGCAAAAGAAACGGAAGCCAATGAAACTTTATCCACTAATTCCCGGAACCAATCATGGCACAGCATAACGTACCGTAGTAATATTGCTATTTAATATTCATTCTCAATATTATTTGCCTATAATAATAATTTAATTAATTTACGAAATACTTATCATTTATTAATCCGCTGAACAAATAGACGAGCGATTTATTAAAAATATAAGAAGAATCTTTTTATTCTAAATATTATTAAATTTCTGATTTTCTTATAATAAATATTTAATTGTTTAATGAAACATTTATAATTTTTATTATTAATGAAAGAAATAAAACCCGAACAACATAACAAATAATTTATTAAAGTAAAAGAGACTCACAACTAAACAACATAATTCCACAAAAAATTCAAAACTAAATTTACCTTTTTTGTTTCGAATTCAGAAAAAAGTAAAAAATCGGTTTTTAGATAGATTTGAGTAACATCGACAGATTTATGCAGTGCGTTAGATAAGTCCCTGTACTCGGCAAGAATAAAATGTCAAATCAAGTTCAAAAGTTTATTACAGTTACATAGCTCATTTCTCAATATATAAGCCCTTTTATCAGATCTCTGACCTCGAAGAAGTTTCACAAATGCATTTTCGAAAACATTTAGAGCAATAGAGGTCAAGATATTCTCTACTTTCTTCCTTAATTCTTCTGCGGATAGAAAATGGTGGTCTTTTAGATGTTGAATGAAATTACAGAATAGCACAAAATCATTAAGACCAAGATTCGGGCATTTTGAATGGTGTACAACAAACTGGAAGCACACTCTTCTGCTGTGCTCGTAAAGAGATTGAGAATGTGAATTGGAGCGTTGTCATGCTACTACCAGAGAGGCAGGCCTTGATACTTTCGCCGACACTTCCGCACATCACGTATGTGGCTTTACGATCCACAAATTCAATTTAAATAATGACGCGAATGTTTCGGATACATTCAGTATGAAAGACTGTACTTGAGATGTACCCCTGTGGAGCTTCTGTGAAGCTGATTGACTTGGCATTTGAGACTATGCTTAGTCTCTCTTGCTCTCATATGCATAGAGGCTAATTGGAGTTTCATTTTCAGTCACAATATTTTGCGAAAAAACATAAACATATTTGTCGTAGGATTTCAGGTTTTATTTGCAGCAAGACAGGCAATGAGCAACTATTTCACCATTAATGAATCTTGAAACAAAGAACGAGCAGTATTTCCTGATACTTAAATCTTTTAGGATGGCATGAGTAGATAAAGTGCTATGTAGCAGACTTTTCGTTATGTCATTGATGCTGATTCTGCGTTTAGAGATAACAATGTTCCGATATAATTGTCATTTCTAATCGGAAATTTCATTTGGTCTTTATTTTCTTTCCTTTTTGAAGACTGACTGCCATTATCATCTTAACTCTCCAATCCAGCTGTAAATCGTTGAACGGGCTGGGTAAAGGTCTTAAATTTGATAAAACTGCTATATCCTAAGCTTGGTTCTATAATCTGTTGGAAAATGACAAAACTGCTTTGCTCTTTCATCTAAGAAACATCACAAATCCGGATATGGTAAATAATTAAATGTTTCATTTCTAACACTTTAAAAAATCTGTATTTTGGTGGGCTGGAATCTCGAATAGGTTGACACTGTAGAGCAGTGGTTCTCAATCTTTTTCAGATAGCGGAACCTTAACGGAAAATTTGAAAAATTGACGGTACCTTACCCTTTTTATAATAATATTTCAGCTATAAAAATAACAAAATTGTAAGTTCTAAATGTAATAAACAAAATCTTTTATAACATGTATTAATGTGAAATTTGAACTTGATGCTTTTTGCATATCTCCTTATTATTAAGTCACGTATTTGACAAACATATTCTTAACTCATTCTCAATTGAGTTCAGTTTTTGCCTTTTCTTGTTCTTAATATTTACCAAAGTTTAATATTTACCAAAAATAATTTATATATGTACCGCTATTTTAAGTAATTTAAAATCTAAGAGAGAAGCTTTTTTATAAAATCAATCCTTATGTGAAATTAATAAATTTTCAATAATACTTTTCATATCCCTACGGTTCTCTATGGTGCCGCGGCACCCCGGTTGAGAAACACTGCTGTAGAGTGTTAATGCCTCTTTAGTAGATTTATTTATCACTAATATCTATTCCTATATAATTATTTACCAATATTGATTTCCAAATCAAACAATAGATAAAAGTATTTAATCTATTGTTAAAGTTTTAAAGTATTATATTAAAGTATTAAAGTATTTAAAGTATTTATAAATCCAAGGTCAAATTTTGTTTAAACTTATCAAATTTTACAAGCAAGGTTAGGGTCACAGAATAGGTATATATATATATCGATTTATTTTTACAGAATTTTAACCACTTCTGTGAGGGATCACATTTTCCTTGCAAAAAGCCTAAACCGTTTTTTCTCAGCAAAAATCACTCTGCTTTACGAAAAGTATTACTTACTGAGAGGATACTAGTTCTTTAGGAAAAACACTGAGAACAACTACGATTCGATTTTGCCTGAAGCTATTGATTGACATTGCTAAGTAAGGGTAGTTCTAAGTAATGAGTGCTGTAGTGATGACTAATGGTGTAATGCTAATCATATTTATCAAAAGCTACGACATTTTCCCGGCCTACCGTCACACAAAGCAAGAAAGTAAAATCTACATATTAGTCGAGACGTGTAAGAGCAGGTATATCCTCCAGCATCTCGTGTCCGTGAAGGCTCAGACAGGCGTACCGACGAACCCAAACGTCAACTTCTTAACTTATAGGGAAAACGGCAAGAAAGGGAATTAATTTTTAGCTGACTCTCCTTCACTCCGTTTCTGAAAAATCGACCTAAAATCACTTTGAAATATCGGCTAAAATGTTTTATCGCATGAATCATATGCTACATGTGGTAGACCAACAAAATTCATCTATGCGGAATGAATTTCCTGAATGACAGGAAAGGGGTAATTAAGACGAGTAACATTTAATAATTATATTAAAATCACCGGAAAATAATTATGCCAGCTTGTTCCGGAGAGCGAGTAATTGGTGGAGTGAATTTGGTATAAATACCATTCCCGATTCAATTGAGAATCAATCATGAAAAAAGTTAGTCAGACTAATGACAACACAATATCCGAATCGGGGTCGACCATGACACTGCTACAGGACCGGAATACCGCCAGAGGGACGAGCAAGGAGATTGGACATGAGACGAGCTACGTCACAAAGAACGCAGATACTGCACCCACTAAACACTAGATAAACGAATACAATTAGACTCTAATGAGGAATTCCTGAAAATATTATGACGAAATCCCGCTAAACTCGCGACAGATTAAATGTGCTGAACTAAACGCAAGCAAACAAAAATTTTTGTTTTCTATGACGATTGATGTATAATATTCTACTGATAGAAGTGTGGAGATAGAGTTAAGTGATAAGAATGGAAAATTCTAATAAAGTTTATGAAGAATATCGTGAACTTAGTTGTAGTGAACGACTCACATGTAAATCGGATGACTCCAAGGGGAGAAATACGAGGAATTGAGGCCCAGACCTAGTAAAGTGAATGCTAATATGGAGCGAGTCTGTTTGGGTAATAGCACAAAGACAGATTTTACAAATCCTCAAACCGAGAAGTCGAAAACGCCACATTCGTAAAGTGGATGGCAATGCTCTTCCTTAATATTATCGATGATAAGATGAATCAATCGAATATTAAAAATATGGATTGATCCATGCTAACTATTATCGATACCGAAATGAAGATATTTATTGTTGCAAATATATGTTATTCTATATTATTATTACTAAGATGAATCAATCGAATATAATAAACATGCATTACTCCATACTAACTAATATCAATAGCGATTAATTATTAAAAAATATACGTTACTCTATATTGTTAATACTAAAATGAATCAATCGAATATTACAAGCATGCATTGCTCCATGCTAAACATTATCAATACCGAGATGAATCCATTAATTATTACAAATATACGTTACTCCATATTATCAATACTAGGATGAATCCATCAATATATATATAGCTCTATGTTATTTATTTTGTAGATACAATAATGGATAGACGACAACCGGAGGAAACGTGGATCGACGATTCAAGGATTACCGTCAAATTTTCTCCGCGAGCGGTTGCTCGGTGTCGCTAAGCGTTGTGGGACGCTGGTCACACAGTGTCGTCAGCAGGAGAGTCTAATTGCCAATAAACACAAGGAGTCTGGATGATGAAGTAGAACACACGCATAAGTAGAAAGACTAATTAGAAAATATTCATGGCGCGACGCCACCTCAACAGGATCAATGCCGACATCTGAATGAAAAACATGCGTACTCTCGACAACAACCTATATATGAACTGCTCTGGCCCGACCTCAAACTGGATCACGCACTGCCGTTAGAAGGCCTGTGTGCGCTTTTAATTGCTCTGGTCCCTTTCTTGTATATCTGGCTTATCTCATTTTACCAACTGAATCTTAAAAATGTTTGCTTTTATTCTAGCTCGTGTTGACGTCACACTTATTAAGAAAATTAACAACTTGGAAAAATAACATTTATTAAACCATCAAGTCAAATCGCCTTTTCTTCTGCGTGCTGAGCGGCCCGACGCTTGTCGCGCTCATTTCTTCCTGGCCGATGCCTGACAGGCTTATCTATAGGTTTCGCGACCACGGTGGATTCTATATAATCCAATTGGGCTGGGGCAAAGACCAATGGGTAGGTTACCACGTCGATAACGCTACCTCTAGGCCCCGAATCTGTGTTTTCAGGCTTTGATTAAGGTGTTTTTCTTCGGTCCAGCCTCGTTGGGCAGCCGCCATCTTCTGGTAAGAGGGTCTTTACTTTCTTGGGCTCTATCCAAGTGGATCACATCTGTGGGACTTTAGCGGTCAATTGCATGATTTGTCGGAGTAGATTTTGTTTGACTTCTGGGCCTTGTCTAGTTCCTTTTGTAAGACTTGCCTTGAATGCATATCTACAAATAAAAGAAAATTCATCATCAAATACACTCTCTACATCAGAATTCGCATAGTTCATTAAGTTTTCCTATAATCAGGGCTTATGTTATAATCTTGTGTATATGATGAAAAGAAAGGAAAAACAAAGTAAAGACTAAAATTTATTTTTATCTAATTTACTGAAACTTTTCAAGTCTTGAACGGACTTGATTTCCACTTCTCCTGGGTGGCACCCGAGCATATGGGTGCTCGCGATTGCCATTGGAAACCCGCTCTCCGTCCCGCATCTCCTTTGTAAGAATTTTTCGTGGGACCACCACGCTCATCTCGGTGGATCTTTCATTCAGACGAGGGTCGTCTAGATTGTAAGATGTGTTGTACGGCGGAGCGTATCCATCCGTGCTCGGGATAATGCCGGTAGCAATCGCCTCATTTATTTTTGCCAGGTAACGTTGAGCTCGTTCCACTTGTTTGTTGGTCTGGCGTTGGTGTTCTTCAAAACGCGCCAATAAGTATTCTGCTTGCCCTCGGTTCTCTCGGGCGGGATTTCGGCCTGGTTCCTTCTTTATAGCAATATAGGGAAGATCAATTTCTCCATGTTCTCGTTGAGTACCTGCGCGGGATTCTCTTAAGGGGGAGATTGAGAACCCCGCGTTCCACATGGCCTGACGACATCTGGCGGCAGAATGTGCGGGAAATCGCACTGTGACGCGAGATGCGTCAATCCAATAATTGTCAAAACAAAAATTGGATAGAAATTTTTACCTAGTAGATAATTGATCATGTTAAAGGTGTATTTCATTTGGAGTCGTCATTTATCGAACAGAGCGGACTATCGCGGCGTCAAGTTGTGATGTCGGAGGGTCAAATAGATGATTATAGGACGTGAAGAGGGCTTGTACGGCGTTCGACTAAATGGACATGAGATAGTTAGGCTGTTTGTAGGTAAATCTCTCTGACTTGGTATGACGGGAATTTTCTTTCTGGGCACGATAGCATTATTAGACGGGCGGATTTTGATTAATTTTTCATCCTACTGTCAGTTTGTAATATCACCACTTTGTCAAGACATGAATTATGACATATTGATCCTGTAAGGAGTGTGTTTGAGGCTTCATGGAATTTCAGCCTGGAGGAATGAAGAGGCTTATACGCGAAATGTCGTTGTGGTAATGGCATACGTGATGGCTATATGAATGGTGTATTGAACAAGTTTGTCTCGAATGAGGTTAGTTGCGCAAAATTTCAATACTACATTGTAACGAACTGAACTCGCACATCCTGCGTTATATGAAGATGAATCCAAAATGGGATCGTACATATATTTATTCGGGTTCTTTATAAGGCATAAAATACGACAATTAAATTTATTAAGCAGAGGCATAATGTTCCTTGGCAGGATTAATTTTGTCCGTGGTTGATGGATAGATTGTTCGTATTTAGGCAGCTGGCAATCGATCTATGTTGGTCGCGCGGTCCTCATGTAAACAAAATATTAAAAACTTTTTTAATATCTCTTAATGCTTACCGTCCTGATCTCTCCGATCTCCGTGGTTAGAATTTCTACGATTGTTATCGGGTCGTTCCTGATTTGTCTGTTCGTCCGGATAATACATATTTGTGAAAAAATGATCATTATTGTCAGGTTCGGGTCTATATATTCTCGACTTATGCTACGTCATGCGGGAAGAGGGTGACATACAGTGACAATAATTGTGGTTAGATTTAATTTTGTACCCTACACGTAAAATCCTAGTGAGTTTAATTTTCAATCCATTGATTTCTTTGAATTGGATCGTCGATATGTATTTCTATACCGGGTGCAGAAAAAATGTTTGGGGTGTCTGTTGTGTATTGACTATTGGCATTTATTATTTTCATTTGGCTAGAATTTTCCGTGATGTTTCTGTCTTCTTGGAAAATTTGTTACGTGGCAATTAAATTGCTATTTAAATTGCTCTCAGGTTCGATAATTTGGGTACTATGTCGATAACAATTTTATCATTTCGATCTCACAGGTGGCTTGTCGTTACTGTGGTTCGTGACAGGGATGAAACTGCTGCTCTCTATCCAAAAATATTTCCTTTAACAAGAATTCATTTCCTCGGAATATTCCCTACCAGCAGAATGACAGTTAATTCAATAGATGTCTAGCGTCGGTGGTATGGATCATAGTCTCGGAGAGTGACGAATCAAAAATACTGAACTTAGTCGTTTTGTTGAATATTATTATTCTTTAACTTCTCTGTTCTTATTTATTTATTGGATAATTTCAGTGTAGCTACTACTTAAACAATAATTGATCTCACTGGGATCTGCTGTCACGTCATATTAGTTTTTGGAATTTCGTTGCCGGCGACAGACTACTTTCATGATTCTTCAACGCGCCCTTCATCGTGGTGAGAGTTTTGTATTCATTCGAATTCCGAGTTAGTAACTATCTTGTTGTCAAAAATACTGTAATGATGATTTTAGTGCGTCTTATACCGTTAAATTAGCTCATATTACGATATCAATATCCATTCTCATCAGGATCAATCTCTTATTTCCAAATTTTTGGAGTTCATGAACTAATTTTTTGTGTGGGGATCGATACTCGTTACATAATTATCTAATGGTTCTTCATTCAGGGTCTTTATTATTTATCTGTATTGTCAATTTAATATAATTATTTGTCGTATTTTTATTTTTGCCAAAATCCTCTAGATTTCTCGTTTTTTATCTTAATTAAATTGTGGTCAGTTCATTTATTAATTTAGGTTGGATTCCTAAAACTCTTTATAATATCCTCAAGGAGTAAGATTATTTAGTTCATTATTAATGGGATCTTTACGCTAGTTCGGCGAAATGCTATAGCTATTAAAATTCGTCTGTCGTTAAGAAGGGTCAGGTTTTTGGTCGTTAACACGGGTCGATTTTTAACACTCGTTTAACTTATAACTTCACACTATCATTATTTACGACAATTTATCCTTGTGGTATCGATTTACTGATATTAACGTTCATGCGTCCACCCAGGTTTTGCATATTAATTTTTGGATATTACCGGTTAGCTTTACTGATATTTTTATTTAATTATTAAAGACATGATCATACCAGCGATTTTTTTATACCCGTTCCCATTATTCCCATTCAATTTGATTTTAAGATCGTTTTGTGTTCATATTAGAATATTACGAGTGCCCACTGGACTACTCGGTGTGATGATTTTAGCCGACAGTCATTTATATTTTAGGTCGAATTTTTAAGAAATGGAATTCGGAGGGGTAGCCAAAAGAATACCTCACCACTTCCCAACTTCCCCTATAACGGACAGTATTGGCGTTCCAGCTACTGCGTTCTCACACCGTAGCCTTCACGGGTACAAACTATTGGCGGACTTACACCGCACTTACACAGTTTGGTTGGGGTGTGTAGATTTTATTGACTTGCGGTGATATGTCGGCTGTGGGCCGGAAAAAATTTCGACATGAGTCTTTCTAAATCAATCATTTATTGAAATATAACTGGCATAAATACATGTTCATAATTGGCATACATGGTTCTATACATTGCACATACAACCCTTTCCCCACGCGACGCCTCAAATAGAGCTCATATTAGGTTGTCTGGTCGCGACGTGGAGAAAGTCTTTCGAACATTTCTTCACTCACATTAAAAATTCTGGTTAGAGAAATCTGTTTCAAGTTTGCAAAACTGAATCAAACTGAGTAACACAGATTAAGACTAGTTGTATATGGTTTAAACTAATTCAAGTTTTATGAAAAACTGATTAAAATTATGTGAAAATGAATCGGTATATATACTGTTGGGCTTAGAGCCAAAATTAAAACAAAATTAAAAAAAAATAAAAATAATGAAACAAGTCACTGTACATAAGCACGCACCACAAGAAGATACTAAAAATTAATGAAAAACATATTAATTAAAACAAATCAAAAATATATCAAAATTAAATGAAAACAAATAATTAAATAAAATCATAAAAAGCATACAGCAGCAGATAGAGACATACGAAAAATGAAATAAACTGCCAAAACCTTGCAAAATAAGGTTTAGAAAAAACATAGGCAGAAGAGGCAACCAGAAAATAAAACATTCGGGCTAAAAAGTAATATTACAAGAAAATGATAATAAAAATAAAATACAATAACAAAATATTTATATATCAAAAATAGAGAAAAATGCATAAAAATAATAAAATAATTTAAGATAAATAAAATAATTAAAAAGCCCTAAAAATGGCAAAAAATCGCTCATTGGTCGCACACAGGCACAAAAACAGTATATAAACAGTGACAAATTTCATTATTTTTAACTTATGCTTTTATAATTCAACACTTTACAAGCTTATTGAATTCATCTGAAATTTTGAAAGTAAGGAGTTTTGTCATTGTAAAGTTTCTTTAAATGTTAATGTAATGTTCATTTTGATGTTTATAATGTCTTCAATTAAATGTTTACTTATATTTTCATATGCTTAATATTCATTTTATATATATATTCGAGTCCCTCATAACTATCTATTATGTATTTTAATAGCTCTCAAGTGGGCAGATCTAGGGCCGGCTGGTGGATTAAGTTCCTTAGTTGTGCTCGTGGTTCACGCCTTATCGAAACCTCGGTAGTCCGCAGTAGGGTCTGGCAAAATTGCACAGGACCTCCACGCAGGGCATCGTTGAACGACTCGCAACGGCCGCTGAAAATCGGCCGAGGTGAGCAGAAATTAAAATCAAAGGAAGGGTGACCTCAGATAGGGGATTTAGCAAAGATCACATAATGATCTCCTAGGAATTGAAATATTTTTTAAATCTCGAATAAAAAGTATAACTGAAAGAGAAAAGCCGATGGATAGCATCATAGAAAAATCGACCAAATAATAAAAATGTCAGTACTTTTATTTCGCCACCATAACATGACATATAACATCAAAGTGAAATAAGTACAAAATTTCCACAAATTATTCGTATAGTCATTTAGTCCAACCTGGCATGTACCACAGATCGCATCAGTATCACAGTACACGTATCTCATCGAATTCATTATCTGCAAAAGTAAACTATCCACACAAAGTAGCCTTTTGAATCAGCATCGATCGAATAGAAGAGAGATCCCGATTATAGGTCCACTAACTGTTGCAATATGTGTTGAGAGCACATCCATAACATAGTTGAGATTTGGAGAAACAATTCCAGTAATGGATAACCATAGAGGAGCAGACTAAATAGATTAAGTGATCCCATAATGTCCGAGATAAGTATAAAGATGTCGATCGATTCATATGGCTAGTCAGACACTAAAATCCTTGAAGTTAATAATTGCCCAAGTAGCGGAAGCCATAGCATTCTTTTTTTTGCATGAGAGAGTTAGATCCCACTAGAATAGAAGCGACAGCAACATAACGACTAATAATTCTACATTACTACAATAAGTAAATCGATAGTAAATGAGATACTCCAACTTACCGAAAGATTCTGCATGTATCAACAAATCCACCTCACGTCGATACGATAAATAATGATTAATGAGTCAGCAGTGGATACACACCACTTGACCGTGACATCACCAACTTAACACCACTACATGCACCACATGGCATCGATGTAAGTTATGGAACGACCAATATACACGCTAACCATGCTGGCAATACATTCAGTAAATAGTCAGTAAATTCAATAAACGTCTAATGTACTGACACTAATTTTATCAATCTAATATTGACACTTTTGTTATGAATATCACTATGCTGATTATTATCAATTAGTATCATTGTTATTATCTGTATTATCATTATTATCATTATCATTATCACTACTATTATTATTATTAGTATCATTATTATTATTATTATCATTATTATTATTATTACTATTACGACTACTATTATTACTATTATTATTATCATCATTATTAGTATTATTATTAATTTTTACCATTATTATTACTATTATTTTTATTATTATTATTATCATATTCATTACTAAAACCATTGACATCATCATTATTAATATTATTAACAGGCCTCAATAGTAGCACTCCCATTAAATTCATAGCTAATACTTTTACGGGAAATAACGAGGGGATTACGAAACCTACCGCTATTATTAATGTTATCATTGACCAAATCCCAACCAGGATATTAACCCGTTCAATACCCCGGATAGTAATTTAAATACCCAATATCACAATCATTAGCACCCCTATGACGGTCATGGTTGATGACAAAATACTACTCTTATTACTCATAATATTATTGCTAATGTTCATCTTAAGGCTTATAACATATCGTAGACACACCATTAGTATCAGTAGGATTATTTTAGGTATTCGTTGTGTCTCTAGCTTGGTAAATCTTTACTATTAAAATTGTAGCGTTCCCCTAATTTATTTTAGCGTAGTTATTCCTAGAGTTGTTACTTTGGCACTGGCGCAATTACGACCATTTATATCGGTAGCATTAATCTCCTTATTTTTGCCTATCAACGTTGATCGGACCGTCATAAGGACCCCCAACACCACGGATTCTACCTGTTCGAATTACTATTGAACCCTTTTCTGACTGAATATTTCTCCCTATCCTTACTTCCGATAACTCCCTAGTTAGATTAACTCTCCTTTTTGTACACGTTCTAGAAACAGATATTAACTAAATGGCGGACCTGAACAATCTCCCCAGAATCCCTCGCCTTTCTCCATCAGTAGTTGCATTCCGACAGAAGTTAGAAGAGCTGGAAAGCAATCATGCAGCCCTCAGAAATAAATACTAGCGACTGAAAGGCACCTGGACCTCCCTTGAGGCAGCCAAGAAACTACATCAAAAAATAACACGCTTATCTCGCGCTCGAGGCGAGCTAATCACCGAATCTCGCAGCCAGCGAGTATTAATAAATGAATAGAGCACGACGCTCCGCCAAATCTTTACGGATGCTGAGCTTCGGGCCCGCATCCCTGGGAGCATCTGAGCTCGCCACCTAAATATCATTCCGAAACAACACCTTCCGCTAGAAACAGCTAACCCAACTCGCTCAATACCAGCTCCTCAAAACACCGAACAACCTCAAATCCCCGTGGCCGAACCACGTTCAGGAGCGGCCCGACGACGACCCAACCGAAATCGTCGTCGTCGTGAGCGTCGCCGCATGGAGGCCGACCTCCTTAGAGAGACGGAGCCATCCAGCGCTCTGTATCGGATCGATGACCTCCTGCCCCCTTATGAGGAGTTCGAAATCCCTGAGCTCGATCCCGATGTGCTCTATGCACCCTCTGTGACGTTCTATTCACCGGCCCGATCCATCCACATCAATCTGGTGGATGATGAAATCGAACACCCAGGAATAAATCAGGCTCTAGATCGTTTAGGCCTGAATATAGGTGAGATCGCTGTGTTCACGGGCAACATGCCTAGGAATCCCCCTTCATTCGAAGAACCTGGACCCTCCACTCGAGCAGAAGTCACCCACAATCCAAATCCTCCCCTTTACCGGCCAGCGAAACGCAGATGTCTGCCAACTGATATTGCTGCAGACGAATAGCATCAACTCACCAGATCATGGCGTCCCGTTTAAAACTTCGCGGAAGTTAATTTGAATGTGACAATGTTTTCCATCGGGTGTGATTCAGGAACTCGTGTACAAATTTCGTGTTTTTATCGCATTGCTTTCGTTCTAACTGTTGTATAATCATTTTAGTCGCATTAATATAATATTATGGTTTCATCTTCGCTTTAGTTTAAATATGTGTATCTTTAGAATAAATGAGGGTAAAGTATCGGCAGTAGTTTAGTAATAAATCATTAAAAAGTAGACTGCGAAACTGCCGAAAGGTGTAAATGAACCTTACGATTCTCAATTCAGACAGTGTAGATGCAAGGGGTTCAGTAAAAGTATACTTTACAGGATAACATGCGTAAGTCCTTCTATCGGCAGCAACGACCAGGAAAGCGAACGTCCTTCGAGGAGTAGCACTAGAAATAGCGCCCACCTGCTCGAATGGCATTCGGCTGTTGCGTACAGTACCAACGTGATCTAGATCATGGGTACGCAACGGTTAAATAAATCTTGCGGCGTATGGGGAAAAGTGACCCTAGAATATAAAGGCGACCGGATACCATCAGGGCATAAATTAATCAGCAAATAATTTTTCCCATATGACCAATAATACCTATTTTACGACCCTAACCTTGCGTGTTAAATTTGCTTTAGTAAAAAAAAATTTGACCTTGTGGTTTTCTAGTCTATTCTAATCTTAATTTTATTAATTTTGCAATTTTATTTGACAATTTTATTTTTAATTGAATTGTTTCCAATTCAAATTATTTAATTTTAGTTCCATTTTTATGGATTTTCGCATTTTTTGGTAAATTGTCAAATTCCGGTCAAATTTTCGTGTTCTCGTGTTATTTTTATGTTTAATTCGTGCGGATCTTGTTGCACTTTGTTAATTATTTTAATTTACTTTTATGTTTCTCGATTTTATATTTTATTGTTTTCTCTCTCTTATTTTAGCATGGTTAGTTGGTGTTTTATGGGTCCGATTTTAAATCTGCATGTTGTATTTGCGTGTGTACTACCGATTCATTTAAACAAATTGTGTCTTGGCCCAACAGTAAGATATAAAAATGTTTACTACTATTTAGATTAAGTTAATTTAAGACTGCTAAAATGTTTTACTGGAAAATAAATTATTTTGATTTATAGTTCAACAAACACTTATATTAAAATTATTGAATTTAATAAGAAGTTAAAATATAATGCATTTTCAAATTATTAATAAATACGTTTTTATTTCAAATACAACTTGCAATACTTTGTTATGATCGAATAATTAAGTGATAAATTGTCTCTCTAATATTTAAATGCAAACTTTCAATTTTAATTTTAATAAAAATTATAATTTAAAAATACATTTTATCTACTAAGTATTTTTATCAAATTAATTACAGCTAATTAGTATTTGAATTGCAATATTTTCCAAAAGAAAACAGTTCAAATTGAAATATGTTAGTAAATGCAAATGAAGACGATCTTCTTCTAAAGGACAATAAAAATGTTAAAGATAAGTAAGTCTTAAATTTTATTTTGATAAATCAATAAAATAACATTTTATAATTTACTTAAATTATCTTGTTCATTCTAATTTGTTAACTAATATTTCTAGTATTAATATTTATTATTATTTATACTACTAAAACAGTTTTGCTTTAATATTTTTATATTATATTAAATGATTTCATGGAATAAAATATGTTGAAATAAGATATTGAATATTATTTTCGTATTACAACCACGATAGATTGGTTTTGGGTTGCTTGATTAGTTCATATTAATGGCTGCGCTGGTCTTGATTAGACTAGAATTCAAAACGGAATGCATGATAAGATAAAGCATCATTTTTTGTTTATTATGTGATTAACAAACCGTTTGATTAGTAACTGAAGTCAGAATAACCAGGGCGATGAAGAAGATAAACACGTAAATAAATGCTCCTCAGTTCCAAAAATGCCCCCGTTGTTATCGAGGGACCACCAAGTGCTTCCTCCTTAGATAGCCAAGCTACTGAATGACTTTGGTTATGATATTTCATTCTAGAATTGATAGTCGTTGTGTTAAAATATGGAGCTTATCAATGAATTTATCGTGAATTTATGTTCATTTCAAGGTGTAACAGTTAAATGTAATTTTTTACCATTTCAGACGCCCCCGCTACTGGCAGACATGCAGTTGGTGTTAGACATAAACTTTGATGTTAAGCTCAATTTTTTATGCGTACGCAGTTCATAATAGGTGCAAATTTAATGAAGTGTTGATGTATCATAGTTAAATGATCAATTTTGCTTGATATTATTATTATAATTTATTGATATTGGATGTGCTCATATTGGGATTTTTATATATTCGATAGAAAGGCTCAAAGGTACCACATAACTCTTTCTGATATCACTGTGAAAAAATAAGTAAATTTAGAGAAAAGTTGATAATTTCTTGCCAGTAAATATAAAAACGATTTGGCACTCTGACCAAATTAAAAAACATGTTTAGAAAATGTTTATAAAAAGTCTAGTGCAGACCTATGAAAGAGGGAGCTAGAACCGTTAATAAGTGTGAACTTGGTAAGGAGTAAATACAATTTCCTTTTTCTATTCATTAACTTGATTTTACCTTTTTACTGTTTTCGTAATAAAGGAATCAAAAATCTGAATCGTTTTGTACTTCGCATAACCAGGGATTAAGCAACGAGAATTTATTTTTTGAATATGCTCGCAGAGAAAATACAACGCAAAATATTCACTGAGCAACCGGAATTATCATCGAAATCGTTTTCTAAAGCTGTGAGCTTTATTGAATAAGTCATCGAGATTTGTTTTACAAAATGATTTCAATTCTGAAAGGAGTTCTTAAGCATCTATGGCAGTGGTTCTTAATCTTTTGGTAATAAAGGAGCACTTTGTTATTTCAAAATTTTTGGCGGAACACCTGGGGTTCTTTCAACTAAGTACCGATCGAGAACGAAGGTGCAAGATTTGCACCAAACGAAAAACCTATCTAAACGTTATGGTTGGTGTTGTTGGGATGGGAGAGGCCACCATACCGCCAATGAAATTACAATTTTAATACATTTCAATGTAAAAATTAAATAGCATATATAATAAGCACATAATCTAACGGATAACTCCTAATAGTATCACTAATACTATTGGAACAGTATCATGTACAAACATTAAAAATTTTGAATAGTGATACTATTTGGAGGTAACATTTTTTTCTTTTTTACGAAAATAAACAAAATAAAGAAATTTAACGCTGCTATAGTCTCATTTTCCGATGTACTAAAAGTCATTTTTATCAAATAATATTAACAATATGTTCTTTAATTTTTATCATTATTTATATTCAATTTTTGGAGTGTTGTAATACAACTTAATTTGTAATGTAATTAATATGTAATTCCTAATATTGCAAAATGCAAATTTTATACATCATATTTGGTACTATTTTTTTCTCAATAACTAAGTTTGGCGGAACGCTTCACTTAATTCCACGGAACACCGGTTAAGAACCAATGATTTATGGGGATAAATAATGACTTAAAATACTATACGACGTTTTACTTGGAAATGAGGAAAATACAGTTTAACCAACTATTGGCAAATATTTTGATAAATAAAACTAGCAGGACCCAACAAGCTCGTTGAGTCATATACTTATACATCGGAGTCTGCTGAATAAATAATAAAAGGAAATTATATGTAAATATTGTGCTATTTTGTTTTTAAATGAATTGTATGGTTATATTTTGTTTTTTGATAATTACTCAAGTTTTCTGGTTTATAATCTAAATTTCCCAACTGCTTACTTATCTTCCTCTTATAATTTGTGAAACCTTCCGCGGCAATACCAACACAAATTTAGACTCATTATTCTTACATATATTATTGATATTATTTACATTCATAATCGATTTTAATAATATCAATTTAAATAATATAATCAGATATTCTTAAGCGTGGATTCTTAAATTTGTCAACAGCCTCTTTTATCATCAATAATAAAAATATTACCGAATGTCCATTCTTTATCAACAATTTTTACTGAATTGGCAAAAGTAAAACACAAGGCCATGAACGATTAATCAATCCTTTCACCATATTTCTCTTATACCTATTCACAAATACATTTAGAGAAGCATAAAAACCAATATCATTTGTTTTTCTATAAATCTCTGACACATAGTGTTTATCTTTACACTGAAATAATAAATCCAAGAATGTAATCGATGACTTTCTATCAGTTTCACATGTAAATACAATGTAAACTGATCATAAAATGCAAATACAGCTCTACGTGCCTCTGATTTTCAAATAAAAAAAAATTTCTTCCACATACCTTGTATAAACACTGAGTTTTTCAAGTTGAAAAGAAGCAATTTTCTTTTCTTAACTAGCCAAAAATATTGATGCCTTCATTATGCTAAAAAGAAACCCGTAACGACTCCATCTATCTGCTGATACCATTCATTATTGAAAATAAAATTTACACTTGAAGTAGCAAATTCCAGAAGATTACGAAATGCTCTTCCATCCAAAATGTGATGTCCAGAGACAATAATCGGACATAATGTCGAAAAAGCAACTTAAGTCAATCATATCGACCAATTCGTACATTCGTAAACAAACTAGTTTATATTCCTTAGATTATCAATTTCATTTAATTTTTTAAAAAAACAACTATTTCGCTGTAACTTATCCTTAATACTTATCGGGATATTATGGAACGTATCTACGACACATCTGAGATCCTTAAAGGTCTTGGATTTTTTTGGTAAAATTAACATATTTGTTTTAATTCGTGCCCTTGTCGGTTATTAAGCAAAGTATAAACAAAATTTGATTTACAAAATATAAACAATGATGTAATAATAACGAAAACAAGTTATTCTAGTGAACTTTTACGCTGCACCCGATTATTTGTGGTTTTCAAATTATTAATGTTTGAATGATACATTAGGAATTACGAAATTATTATCAAGTAAAACATATCATTTTAAAATGAGTCAACTGTGGCCAGGGCCGGCCCTAGACTTTTGCTTCTACAGGCAAGTTTTTTTTGGCCACCCCTACCACGGGTAGAATTAAGAAAAATAACAAAAAACATAAATTTGCTCGTATCGGCTGCAAAAATTCTAGAATACGATTAAAATTAGACTCTACCTCAGTCATAACGTATTGAAAATTTATCTGTTCTTAGTTTAAAACAACACTCAAGCAGAAAATAATTAATTAAATGTAAAAACTTTACAGAATATTAAGGCTCATTTAAAAAAACAAATTTTAATTAGAAAATCAAATCGTCTCTGTGTGCGTTACAAGTACAAAATCAATGTACATTTACATCCATGTGACCAGAACATTCATAAATACTACAGTTATCCAGTATAGTTTATCAATTAGCTATATCGTACTGTGAGCGTTTAAGCAAATCCCTTTTTTTGGTGGGAATTTTTGATATGTATCCAAATAGTCTTCTAAAGTTTTAATTTTATTTTTTGTAAATATTTAAAAAATCGTTTGGATCGTAAAACGGAAAGCCATTGCGAAAGGGTTAAAGAGTAATTCATAAACTTACATCTTCAACCATTGTTAATTTAACTTATAGTAAAATTACGAAGCGCACTAATATATACATTAAAATTACATTTTAGATTAAAAGCTACTGTAAATGTTTTTGTTTTGAATGTTTTCACCATAAAATCTTATTTCAAAATTTCAATTTTGTCATCCCGAAAGATTCATAGAATTTTTTTTTCTTTGAACATTGAATAATTAACATATTGATTATTTAAGAACCCAGATGAGTCTCCAGTTAAAAATATGTCGGTAAGTTTTCATAGTAAGTTGTTTAGATACTTACTATTGGAAATTGATTAACAAATAAATTAATTAAGTTATATAAATAAGGACTCAGGGTACAAAGACAGTGGGGGGAAATGAATCACAAAATACAAACACATATACTAAAAACTGTAGTCCATAACAATTACCATGTAA
This sequence comes from Schmidtea mediterranea, assembly GCA_022537955.1. Lineage (NCBI taxonomy): Eukaryota > Metazoa > Platyhelminthes > Tricladida > Dugesiidae > Schmidtea > Schmidtea mediterranea. Next base: position 82,264,373 of record CM039679.1, read on the forward strand.
TACAATTTTAAAGTTTATTGATAATTTATTATTAATATCTCTACTTGATGGGTTAAAACCCATTGAAGCAAGTATAATAAACACCAATGACAATAAAAAAAACTTATTACAAATCAATTGTCTAAGAATGCTAACTTCAAAGTGTAAATTAGTCTAATAATAACTTTTTTCAAACACATTTTAATTTTAAAATTTTGCATCTTTAATTTTTAATTGATATTTTAAGTATTTAAAAAAAACATTTCATTCTATATATTCGAACGTTACTATTCAAAGCTCATTTACTGTTATTTTCATTTGCTATTCCTATTCTAGATATCATTTGGTGTATTTTATTGTGTTCTTTACGGGAATCGGAGTCTTGATACCTTGGAATTTTTTTATCACAGCTAAACAGGTAAATGGAATGAACATTTTTTAATGATAATAATTCACTTTAAAATATGTTCACGTTCTTCATATTGAATAATAATTATGATAATAATACAATGATCACATGCATTATTCGACATTCCGGTTTTTCGGTTGAATTTTTTATGATCCATACAGGAGTTTGTGCGTGCTTGCGTATATGTGTGTGCGTGTGTGCGTGGGAGGTTTTGTTTAAATTTTCAGTATTTACGTAATTAAAATTTATCATTTACAATTATTTTAACAAATGATAATAATAAAAACGTTTGAAGGTTATTGGTTATCATCATCGTCTGTGCTAATTGAATTGATTGCATTTCATTACAAGGACTTAACGCTTATGCTTTGAACTTTAACCTTTTTATTAAATTTCATCAATATTTACCATTATCGTTTTCTCGATTATGATGATATTGTAAAATAGTTTGAAATATTTTTAAAATTTTATTTTAGTAAAATTTTCATCATTGACCTGGTTTCGTTTTCAATTTACTTTCTTTACATTTTTTGCAAGGCTTTTGAAAAATTCAACAGAAAATATCGACTTATTAATTTATTTTTAACCAATCGTTAACTTAAAAGAATTTTTTATAATAAAATTCCAAATCTTATATGATTGGTTTAAAAACACTTTAGAAAGACTTGCTTACGAAAAACGGTGTTTATTAATAACAACAAAAATATGACATAAAATCGTTTAATTTTCACACATTTTTAGGCAGTTTAAATTTATTTCTTTATGTTTTTAGGATTTTAAATAAGGCATCATAAGTATCAAACAAAGTTGATTTAGATCACTTTGTCCGAATATTTTCCATTAAGACCGGCAAAGATTTATCAATATTCATCCGAAAGTTTATTATCGTTTATGAACTATTTTGGTTTTTTTCAATATCTTATGAAAAATTCTCATAACAAAACGATGAGAAATTTAAAGGGATTTTTAAAAGAAAATTAAATTAAACAAAAATCAAAATTTAAACAATTGTAACTAATACTAATATATATAAAAAAATTAAAAAAATATTTAAAATTCGAATTTTTCTTGATGTGAAAACCTATTTAAAGAGAAATTTTAGATTTTTATTTTCTAATACTATAAATTGAACGAATTTTTTATAAGTTTCTATTGGAGTTATATATTAATAGAATGTGTAAATAGCACACTCAATTAGTTTTATTTCATTTAAACAACAAATGGGAAATATTGACTCCAAATTTATAAACAAAATATTCACAACATGTCGACAACAAGAAATCAACAAATTACATAATATCGTTTTGTAAATCTCCTATATATATTATAATTAATTTCCCTGTAAGAGATTATTATTAAATAATTATTTATTAATTAATGATTTCAGTGTTTTCTATTTTTTGATTACAATTTACTAAATTATAAATTATCTTAAATTTGATAATATTGATAAATTTAGAAAATTTTGATAAAAAATAAATAAAATGACATCAAAGTTCAACTCTAAATAAATTTTTTAATTTGAGCCAATTTTTAAACATTATTTCTGATTTATGTTGAATTATTAAATTTTTACAGATTTTTCATAATTTTAGACCCGAAATTTTTGAATTGTTGAATTGTAATGCGAATTTACGAAAATTTACTTATTTATTAATTGTAATGCACATATTGATATTATACAAATGTATAAATAAAAATATATTGATTAATAGTATAATATTTTATTGCAACGTTTATACTCGTTGTGTTTTCAATATTACAAATAACCAGTTTGGCAAATATTCCTAGCCATTAAAGCCACAAGCTAAACGTCCAAGTTTTTTATTCCATTGACCGGCCCTAATGTCCATTAATACTTTTTGAAGGGCACCTTTTTAGTTTCATTTGAAAGTGCGACAAATCTTTTTTATATTGATCAAAATGTTCTTAAAAATGTAGAACATTCTTTGTTACTTATGAAAATTTGAATAGCTTTGTCAATGAATTATTAAAAAGTTCATTGATATTACGCAGAAATATAAATATAATTTGGCGCAGTAATATATATTGAGATACTTTTCACTTCACAATATATTTAAAAAAACAAATGAAATTCCATACTTACACAGGGATGTCCGCTTAGGAACTAAACGTTTAATGCTTTCTACGACTATCGAATTCTCCAAGAAAGATTAGTTTATGTAAAGATTGTTGTGAAATGAAATTATGTAAATCTATTAGTAGAATTCACAATTATTTTTTTCATATTTGATGTTTTTCTTCAATATTTCATTCTACATGAAAATAAATTTTTGATCTATAATCATATTGGAAATAAATGAAATATTATACAAATATTATATGAAATAAAATAATTAATATCCACAAATTACCAACATATTAAGGATGATTATTTAAAATTGGAAAGAATAGCTGATTATAATATGTAACCAAAATAATTACATTTTGTTATAGTTATTAAGTCTAATTATAAAATCGTAATTTTCGATAAGTAACATCTTCGTCTGTTTTCTTTCTTTGATATAAATTTATGTTCATTACGAGAAATAATCAAAAATTAATTTTCTAATATATTCTTTTAAATATTTTATTTTTTTACTCATTTTTATCTGTTTTTTGGGTTCTCTTCAAAAAGTTACAATGATAAATAAATTCTTTTTATCACGGGTAAAATTGCTACTTTCGGTTTAAAAAAAACCAAAACGAGTTTAACCCTAGAAAAAAAATTGTTGGATTTGGATTTGTAGAGTCATTTGTGGATAAAAATTTACAATTTTTCATGCCTTTGCTGTTAAATATGGAATTCGAGGAAACTGAGATAAATTATTCCTACCAAAACCTCAATAACCCAACAACTATAAATCAAATCGTATTTGTGCAATATAACTCACCGTGGAATTTATAATAAATTCGTTATGATATCGAAAATAAAATACCTTTTCAAAAAAATAATAAAACTAACGAAATATTAAGATACTGCAATAATTTCACATGTATCTATTCATTGATAATATTCTAACTCTACAATAAAATATATTATTTTCTAATATTTATAAACTTTAAAAATCCAAAAACGTATCATTTTCTTTTTGATTTATCTTTGCTTATTTTGATTTTCAAGGTCTTAAAATAATGAAAATTAAAAATAAATTAAATTTGAGAATTATTATGGTTTAGTATTTATTCAGAAGTGTTATAATGTCTATTGTCAATAAATTAATTCGAGAAATGTAGTAGCATAGATAATGATAATAATAATAATAATAATAATAATAATAGTAATAATAATAAAATTAATAATAATAATAATTATTATTATTATTGTCTGAATTTTGTGTTTATTAGCAAATTTCAAGTACTACTTAGATTGTGTTCGGATCTTGGTTATGAATATTTATGTCATGGGTGCAATACCACATACATTAGAAAGACTGCCAATAATTTCTGCTCTCAAGTTCTTGATTGGTTTTTGTAAACGCAATTTTGTGCTGCATAATAGTTTTGTTTAATAATTTAAAAATATTTTATTGAAAGTTTATTAAAATTTTGTTAACATTTCGATTTTATAGAATTTTTTAAATAGATTTGAAAAATTGAGGTTTATAAAACAATTTATAATTTTTTAGTAAAATAAATTTTAAAATATAAAAGATTAATGAAGAAATTTGTTTGAAAAAGGTAAGTTGCAAGTTCGAATCTGCCTGACGATGTCAGTGAGTCTGTCGGAATATATTGTAGTGTAATATATATGTTTTATTTGTGCTTTCTATTACTATTATTATTATTATTAGTATTATTATTATTATTATTATTATTATTATTATTATTATTATTATTATTATTATTATTATTATTATTAATTATTTTTCTTATTCTCGAATTTATATGAATTTTAGTATTTTGTATTCAAATTAACCGACACAGGAAATTCAACAGCATCAGATCTACCTTATAAATTTGAGAATTATTTGTCCATTGCATCTATGGTTCCGGCGGCTATCATTAATATACTGAATCTTGTTCTCAGGAGATAGTGAGTGATAATTATTAAATTCATTAATTATATATAATTTTTAAACAATTTAAGCTCTTTAATATATTTGCCATTCATATACCTGAGCTATGTAAAATGAATCCTTTAATAAATATGAATAACTGGATAGTATTCTAACAAATCGTATAACATACAATTCTAGTGTTTTTAAGCGCCATTTCTTACATTTCCAGGTGAAACGGAGGTTGCTCCTAACATAGAAATTAATTTAATTTCTGTATGTATAAAAAGAATTAAAAACTTAACCGGATTAATCTATAACATTATCGAAGTATTTCAAAGTATAAAACATCAAAAGAAAAGTGAAATTTTTAATTACTATTTTTATTAAAGTAACAGAATGTCTTGTCTTTCCCTCGACTCTTGTGCCAAAAAAGCGTTGTTCTCTAACGCTATTCTATACCTTTCTGCATTTTTATGCGAACAGTTTAAAAGAAAAACAATTATTTCATCCTTTAGACACCAAAACAATCACTTGCCTTACCTGTACTCAACTAACGGACGTCATTGTGGAAAAGCAAACCTTTGTAATCTACTAATTGCCGAAATGATCTGTGCTGAAGACTTGATATGGATCTTTTAATTCATTGCTGAGTTTAAGATAATGTAGTGATTGCATCTTAGGTGATAATGCAGCCAAACATGCAGTCACACCTTGCGCTTGTCTAGTATTGATGGAGCACCATCTGTTACAAATAAATAATAAAAACTTGATTTTTTCAGAAATAGCTTCTCTTGGGGTGTAATTTTCTAACGGTATTTAAGCCCGCATTTTTTCATAAAAACATTTTCCATTGAAAAAACACAAATAAGCACTGGCTGTGTTGTCTGTGGATTCATTTATAGCAATAGACAAAATTCCATCTGTTTTATGTCAGTAATTTAAGATTAAATATGCTTTTTAATTGAAATTAAAAAAAAAATTAATTGTTTAATTAAACATTTGTTTATTATATGAAGTTAATAAAATACTAAATAAATAAATCATGCAAATATCGCTTATTTTATAAGTATTGAAATTTTCATAAATCTTATTTGTCATTTTTATTTCTAAAAATTTTCGAGATATGAGGGACAGTATTAGATATGAAGGACTTTTCTTTAGGTTTATATTATTATTAAAACATTGTCATATAAGGCATAGTCCTAACTAGGATTTTCTGGACCGGGTTATTACAGGCAATCTTGACTCTGTTAAAGTTTTATTTTTTTACTAGTTTGATTACTGTGCAATTTTCAATATGGGAAACATGTTTGTAACTTTTAATTTAATTTAAAACAAATAAATATGTTTATTAACAAACTAGTCTCGTAACCTTCCTTTTCTTTTCATTAGACTTTTTATTATACTGTTACACAAAGATATATATATATATAGATATATATATATATCAGTAGAGTCAAAATTTTTTACGTCGTTTCTACTAAAGTTAAGTTTCCTGAACAGCCAGATAAAATTCCACATGTCTCTTAATTTAGCTTTCTAACTTGTTTTCTTACTACAGAGAAATTGAGTACGTCCTATTTTAATTCATTATTTATTAGCTGTGAGGCATCAAAAACATTTAAATGGTAGCGTATACTGATTCGGAGGCTAGCATGGAATTTCTCTGTTGCATTAATGCCTGTTATTTATCTCACGCTATTGACATTGCTTATGGGACACGAATACAATGGGAAATGTATGTTCTTTTGAAATCTAAAAGATGGGAAAATACACTTTCCTGCCTGTTTCCACGATTAATTCACTGCTGTAATGGGCTCATTTTTTATTAATCTGTATGTTTCGTCAATGGTTCTACAAAGTTTGACTATGAATCAGGTTAAAATCAAAAAAAGTACTTATAAAATGGTTTTTTAATCTGACATTTGTATTAGTTATTTTCCTTTTATGTTCTGATTTTTTAAATTTAGTTTCCAAAGAATGATTAAACAACTAAGATGTACGAATGAAAATTTTTTTAAAAAATATAAAATAATTTTACAATATTGTTTTTAAAAAGTTACCTGAGAATGTGTGCGAAAGTATGTGTATGTTTTTTAATAATTTTCTATAAATAATTTGTCAACAGATTATCAATTAAAAATGGCAAACGGAACAATAGTATTAATTTTAGTGATAACTGACATTACTTGTTGCTAAGTTCTGTAAAATTTTGAATTGAGTTAGGAATTAGAACAAATCATTTTTATTTCATGAAATATAGAATTCGATACTAAATGTACACTTTTTACAGTACTGAAATAATTTTTTTATTTCATTTGTTTTAATAATAAAAATAATTATAAAATAAATAAAATAGTATCTTTAAATTATTGCAGGTAACATTTATTTTAATTACAGACACCAATATGCAAGATAAAGTAAAATCTTTGATTAAAACTCAAATTTATAGTTTTTTTGTTACTTATTCCGATTTGATTCTAAGCTGTTTCATTAACATTAGTATTTTGTAAAAGGTTTCCGAGAAAAAAGTCTTCGGATAATTTAGGAAGTATAATAGTAACTTTTTTGTTTCAATTTTTCTTTAATCAAAACAGCGAAAATTGATTATTTATGTATTGCTAACATTCCACTTTATTTCCGTAGGTTTTGATATTTTCCTCTTATAATATTTACTTTATCTTTAATAATCAACAATATAAACCGATTTATGGTGCTGCCTAAATTCGGATTTGGGTGGATATTGATTGGTTTTTATGAAGAATTTCGACGATAACTTTTCAATATGAATTTTTTATTTGATATTGATGATATTTGTATACAATACTTTTATAATACAATATCATTTATATTATAATATTGCATTATCATAATTTATTTTTCCAAAAGAAATTATACTCTAAATTTTAAATGCTTGACTTGTTTATTGAAATAGAGAAACACTTTGAGAGAGTTTACCATTAAAAGATTTTGAAATACTTTTATTATTTATTATTTATTATTAATATATTTCGCATTTTTCAGTATTACACCGATGCGTCGATTTTCCGTTGGTATATCACTTATGTTTCTAGTATTTTTGGTTACATTAATATTAACAAAAGTGAATACACAAAAAGGTATTGGTTTTAATCGTTCAATTATGCCAATAATTAATTTTAGATATTATGTCTTTCTTCATTATTACAATGATCTCAGTTGTTATTCTGAATAGTTAGTTTTATTTTATCCTTCAATTTTATCATTATCTATTTTTTATATTAAATATAGAAATACAAGAAAAAGATTTCTTTCGTTGCACCCTATAAATTATAAAATTTTTATTTTATTTATTCATCATCATAATAAATAGTGATAAAAATGTTTAATATTTTTAAAAATTAGTATAAAAGTATTTACATATTTATTCAAATATTTATCTATAGAAATATTTAATTAATATAAAAATAATAATTTGTTTAAATTATATAAGTTGAATCATAGTATGTTTAGCTGGTTTTTGTGCTTGAAGATGACAGTTAAGCTATCGAAATATATGATACAACGAATGTTTGAATGGCGTTTTCTTTTAATAAAATCGTTGCCAAACTAATTTAATTATATATGTATAAATTATTATTATTATTAACCAGAATCTATATATATATATATATATATAATATATATATATATATATTGGTCATCAAATTATACATTTTAACATAATTTTTAATCTTAAACGATGATTTCCGGGTAGCAATTAAACATCAAATTATTAAAAAATTTACAATTAATTAATATATTTTTAATTAATTGATTTTAGTTATAGATAAAATGAGAATTTTCGACCATGAAATAATAAACTTATATTTAGTTAGTCATTTAGAAATTTTTAATTATATTATTTGCATTTTGATTGGATATCAAACATTATTTTTCACACTTGTTTTTAATTTAAAATTTTTTTTAAAAATATTATTTCTTTTTAAATTTTATAGCAAATATTAGTTTTTTTGTAAGACACTGTAGAAAAACTAAAAAATACAAACAAAAACATGAATCAGATTTGATATATTCGACAAATATCATAGAAGTTAAATGATATATGCCATCGAAATCGGTTTTATTTTGAGAATTGATATGAAGCTAAAACGAATGATGATACGCATGAAATGAATCCAAATAAGAATCCATTGAAAGGAAATGTTCGTACAATACGACAATAGAGAAATTACACAATTCCAATTAATAAAACATAAGCATATAAAAATCAATTAATTTTAATCAGATGTGAAATTCTTTATAATATGTAACACTGATAAATTTGTAATAAGTTCTTAAATCCCACATATATTATATTTCATCCATTATCATTTTATAATTTTAATTAACTAATAGTTCTAAAAGAAATGAAATTTTAATTTCTGAGGCGTTGCAGACACATTTTTTGTTTTTTATAACTACAATAATTTTAGCCGAAACCTTGAATGAAATTGTTGAAAACAAAATTAATTTGTTAATTGAGGCTGCAAAATTTCTGGTGGTTTCTGTTACAACTCCATGTAATTGCATTTTCTAAATTACTTTTGCTTAATTTTCTACAAAAAATATGGTAATAGATGGAAATTGGGATGTATTAAAATTTATAGATTAAAAATGATAGATTAAATTGATCAAAGTATTTTATAAAAATTCTAATATTTTAGATAGCATTAAAGTTGATAAATTTTTTGCAAATATATCAATAGGCGAAAAATAATTTAGTCTTGCTAAAAGTCTTGGTTAATTCACCAGTAATGTTCGGTTTTGTTATCGGTGCGGAGGAAAGATGAACCTTGAAAAAGGGAAAACTAGACTTGGAATAGATCAAAAGATATAGTCGAAAGATAGCATCCGTTTTTGAAAATAGCATATTTGAATTCAGTCATCTCAAAATTAGAACAGTTTTTATGCTATTTTGCTGTTATTCCGAAAAAAAATTAGATACGAAACTAGTACTATCTGTGAAATAGACATGTCGACTGTGACGACATATTTTCAAGAAGAAATTCTCAAATATTCGCCTTTTGTTTCTGTTGCTCTGTGATGAGGCGTCTAATGAATACGAAGTAGATGAAACACATCTTTATAGCTTTAAAAATCATCAGGGAAGTCTTTAGAGGCCAAAAATACTGGGGATTGGTATCATTAATAGGCGAACCAAAGCTGTTAATCTGATGGTCACTAGAAGACGTACTAAAGTCATTTGTCATGAGTAAGACAAGCCTTAGTGGGCTCTACTATTTACACTGATAAATGGGGACGATATCACGGACTAGAAGCTAAAGGATTCATAAAATAATGAATCATAAAATTGAGTTCGTCAACAGAAATAATCGGTCTATTCATACAAATCGAATTGAACGATTGTGGAGAAGTCTAAAGGAGTACATCCGAAAACGTTTACGACTGCCAGCTTTAATTAAAGCTGTTCAAGAATTCCAAATCATATGGAATTTAAAGATAAAAACTGCTAATGAGCGTTTAGACTTGTTGATTGATTCAATTAAAAATATTTCTTTATTTATTTTTACTATTATTATTTTTATTATTTATTATAAATATTTTTATTTTTACTAATCTTATTTTGAATTTTAATTTTTTAAAATTTTTTTTTATCTATTTAATCTATCAATTTAATCCCCCCAATCCCCCCCATTACCAAAAATGTTTATGAATGTACTTGTATATTTTAAGATTTATCATTACCACATAATTCTAACCATAGTATTCAATTAGCATTTTTGAAAGCATTCCTTATCTAAAAATTAATCAAAAAGAACTTTATTTTTTAATAACGTCATTACTAAATACAATCATTGTTTTACATCATTAGGTGTAGTCATTTTTAAACATAAAACCTTTACTAAAAACCGTTCAATTAATATTTGTGATGTAATAATTCATGTGCTTAATTGAACATTATAGTTTTAATGGTGCGTCATCTAATTCGTGATCACTTATGTATTTAATTGGTTTTTTAATAGAATACCAAATAATAGAAGAGTTCAAAGAGAAGAACTTCTGTAGATCTTAAATGAATTAGATTTATAAAATTTGAAATATTTAGAGAAAATGTCTAAGTTTACAATATTTTTAGTGAATTATCTTTTATGTATATAATCAAACAACGAGCTTTTTGAAATTATTTAATTAATTCATTAAATCATAACTATTACATCCTTACTGTTTTTGTATATGATAGCAAACATTGAATAAGATGCCATGCTGATAAAGATTAGCATCTTTCAAGTATTTGACGTTATATATTAAAAAATATATAATTTATTATGCCATTTCAAAATAGAATATGCTATGAGTAGAAAATTTTTACGTTATATTCACAAGATATGTTTTGTGGTTAAAAGGAAAATAACCCATTAGGTTAAAATGTGTGCTTAGAAAACTGAATCTAATTTCTATTTATCCTGTTGTTCTGCCTGGTAGCCGCTTAAAATGATGTATTCATCTATTCGATAATTTGTACATAAAATATGTTTAATTTCCTTATCCACTAAATCTTTTATTTTTTTTACTTTTGCTCTATTTTCATATTCAATTTCTTTTATTTTTTATTCTTTTAACGTCACATCTATATTTTGTTTTATATTTAACATGAATTTCAGGATTACCTTTTTTGAAGAAAAAAATTTAACAAACACTTAAAAAAGGTCATACCGATAATTCGTGTTAAAGTACATGTTGTATAATATGCAAATATTTTGTTTGAATAATAAATATTATTGGAATAATAAATATTATTATTTTTTTTATAACGAAACAGTAATTAATTATAAAAAATGCTTTAGGATAATTCACAATACTAGAAATTAATTCTATCATTATTATTGTTAAATGCAAATATTGAAAATTATCAACTATAAATTTGGGAAATTATTTATTTATATTGTGATAATTTTATGCATGACCTTTGTTGATTTCAGCGTGCAGTGGTATAATGCAAGGTAGTTCTTTGGGGGTCATTTCTATGATGCCTGGTCGATACATAAAAGGATATATGGAAGGCCAAGTTCTCAATTGATGTTATATAAATACATTTATATTGCGCTTGTAGGCAATTGGGGGTTTGATTGCATCTGTGGCAAATATATTAGCCATCGTCGCTGTTAGTTCTCCAGATAGCAGTGCATTTATATACTTTTTAGTAGCTTTGATATTTTTATTAATAACCGGGATTGGATTTTGTCGATTAGGCAAAATAGTAATTTTTTATACTTATTTTATTTATGATAATAATTTTAGAAATTCTCTCGCTCTTATGTTAAAATAGCAAGTTGGTTTTTGGATTTTATAATTGTTTTTTTTTCTAAAATTTATTTAAAAACTTTCATTTTGCTTATAAATGATCTGTACAATAATTTAAAATTAAAATATTATGTAAGATTTTCTTAGTGTTCACTTACTAAATATCTACTAAAATGCATTTTTCTTTATTGGGTTATAATCTATTAATATAATGTTACATAGTGGAAAGTTAACCAATCATAAAAGCCTTAAAATTTTAAATTTTATTTACAAAAATCATTTAAAAAATTACAAAATACATAATAATTAATTAAAAATAATTTTTGAAATATCAACTAGTACAGAAAATATTTTGTATCAAAAACATTTATTTCCTCGATTAGTTGCCGATTGAGATTTGAATTTGAAACGAATGCAAGTCTTTTGGATTGATCATCAGGAAATCTAACGACTTTCGCATCGATCAATTACCGAAAATTGACTAAATCCTTCGTTTAGCATATCGGTTCATCTACATCAAAGCCAATATCACCAGCAAATGTTTGTACTGAATTACTATAGTCAATTTTAACAGATGCTTTAGCTGCAGGTCCTGGTATCGTATTAGATCAACTTACCCAGTTAACTTTAATTTGATCTTTCCACATATAAATTCCATCCAATTTCGATGAAGATAAACTTGTAGGAGCTTGGTAAGTACATTCGATAAACGCATATGGGTTTGTTTGACAACGAAAATCTCTTATAATATGACAACTAATACATTGACCAATATTTCAAAATATTATGTTTAATAGCTGCTGATCATTAATTCCATCCAATAAGTTCAACTAAGTTCAAATCCAAAAATTTCTTCATTTATAAATTAATACACTTCAGTTTACTGGGACAATATAATTACACTTTTCAAACAATTTGAAATTCAGTGACCTTAAACTAAGCAATTTAAAAGAATAAATAATCTTTAGTCAAACCTCAACAAAAACAATTTTTCAATAAAAAGAAAAATTACATTTTATTTGGCCGAAAAAATATTTATTATTATTATTGTAATTATTTAGTTTGTTTTTCTTTTGTCAAAATACTGTTTATTATTTTTACTTTAACGATTGAGTTTATTTTCTTTCTATCGAGCATTATTTTTATCCTGACGAAAAATTACTGTATAACTGTATTCTTTTCCGTTTAAATATAATAATGGTTTTATTTGTTATTGTTTTGTTTGTAGATCAAATGGATAATGAAACCGAAGACGAATATCCCGATATTGCTTTTAACACTGACTCTTTGCCACTTAGCAGTATTGGCAATCGTCAGTCTTTCATGGAGAAATATGCTCCTTTGGTTAAACAGATATATTGGTTTGGACTTACGGTGACACTTGAATTTGTAGTGACATTATCTCTATTTCCCGCGTTTTCATCACAAATTGTAACCCAGTCAAATAATGAAAATTGGAAAAGTAATAAATGTTTAACAACATTGATTTAATATTTATTATTGTAGAATTTTTTACTCCTGTCACATGTTTTCTGTTTTTTAATATTGCAGATTACATTGGAAGATATTTCTGTGGAATATTAAAATTTGTAATGATTTTTGTTTCTATTATTATTATTATTATTATTTTTATTATTATTATTGTTATTATTATTTTATTATTATTATTATTATTATTATTATTATTGTCATTATTATTAACAATTTAATTTTTATTTATTATAAATAAAAGGTTTTAAATTTAATAAAAATCAGAAGTTATTTATTTAACTTTAAAATTTTTTTTTAATATTTAAAGATCGAATTTGCATATAAGAAAAAATATAGATATAATATCTTTATTATTCCTATTTTAAATTTTCGAAATTTTACCTGTCAAGTGTTTGGTTTGATAACCTTTAATAAATAATTTTTGATTTTTAAAAAATTTTAAAATGTTTACTCGAATCTAATAAATTTATAATATTGATAAATCGAATTTAGAAAATAAATTTGGAAATATGTTTTAATAAATATATTTGTTGAATATGTTAGAGTGAAAGAAAATATCAATCATATAAGAAAAGGAGAAAGCTAGTTAAATTTTGATTATGAGTGATCAGGACCAATTATTGGTCGTAATATTTCAAATTTCATTTTATGGATTAACATTGCGGAAATTGGCTAACATTGTTCTTTATTTAAATTTAATTATTATTATTAATAATATTATTATTTTTATTATTATTATTATTATTATTATTATTATTATTATTATTATTATTATTATTATTGTTTTAATTAAAAGTAAACGCCAATAAAACACTTCGTACGATAAATTTTGACAGTTTATCTGTCATCTTAAGGCACAAAAACCAACTAAACATACTATAATTTCAAGAAATTATTTTTTTTATATTAATAAATAAATTTTAATAAATAATTAAATACTTATAACTTAACTTTTTAATTAAAAAAATTAGTAAAAAATTTTTAATTCGACAATAAAAAAGTAAAATATTATATTTTGAAATTTTTATTTAAAAAAAATTTTTTAAAGGAAGAAAATTTTTAATTTTAAATTATAACCAATCAAAAAACAAAAAGTAAATTCTAATGGAAAATCAGAACATATTTTGGTATTTTCTCATTGAAGATAATAATTTCGCAAGAAATTGAAGAATATTATTTATTAATCGAAACTTTTTTCAACAATATAATTATTACTTCGCAGCAAGGAGTTATTTTGTTATTCACTTATCTGATATATAATTATTGTTTTTATTATTTATCATTATTTATTATTATTATTATTATTATTATTATTATTATTATTATTATTATTATTATTAAATTATTATTTTTAAATTATTATTATTATTATTAATTTTATTATGAATAATTATTAATATACATCATTGAATTTGTTTTACAACTTTATATTTTATCCTTATTTTCAGCCTTCCCAGAACTATCCTAAAACATTATTTTTTATTGCCTTGATACGTTTCATTTTTGTTCCTCTAATATTTATGTGTAATATTCCAACAAGAACAAATTTTCCAATAATTTTCTATAATGATGCATATCCTATTGTTTTTACAATACTTTTGGGGCTTACAAATGGATATTTTATTACGTTATCACTAATCTATGCTCCCAGGTAATTTTTACTTAAATGTTAAATTTGTATTTGTTATAACTTTATATAATTTTTTTTAATTTAATTTTAACTCACTTCCTAGTTGTGTAGACTAAAACTTCCAATAATACAATAATCCTTCATGGAGTGGATTGGTTAGATCAGTTTTTGAGGAACTATTATTCCATTATAAATAAATAATTAAATAAATTTGGCTACGATTTAATTAAAAAGAAAACGCCAATAAAACACTCTTCGTTCGATATATTTCGACAGTTAAATTGTCATCTTCAGGCACCAAAAACCAATTCAATATTATGGATATTTTTATATTTATTTAAACAATTTTTTTTTTATTTTTATTAATTAAATATTCTAATTAAACTAAATATTTTAAATAAAACATTAAAATAATGAAATAATT
Organism: Schmidtea mediterranea; assembly: GCA_022537955.1. Classification (NCBI taxonomy): domain Eukaryota; kingdom Metazoa; phylum Platyhelminthes; order Tricladida; family Dugesiidae; genus Schmidtea; species Schmidtea mediterranea. Next base: position 82,279,591 of record CM039679.1, read on the forward strand.
TTAAAAAATTTAATTTTATAAATTTTAATTTAACAAATTGCAATTAATAATAAAATTTTAAAAAATGCTTAAACAATAAATTATCAATTTATAACAATGCAACATACTTAAACTATTTAAAAACATTCGTAGTCATAGCACTTTCGACATATAATTTTGGATTCAATGACCTTATCGGCAATGCCTCACATATCACGTGTTCCCAATAATTAAAAATTTTCAACAAAACTTTAAAGTCAGACATTCCTATTTTACTTTTACAGCCTCTATTGTGCTCATTAATATTAGTCAAACCCTTCAATCCGTTGTAGCAATTGTTTTATCAGTCAATCTGGAACCATTTGTTTTTATATTTAAGAATTGCGGGAAATATGTAGATACAACACAGATTTGATTATGAAAGGCCATTTTACGTCTTACTGATAGCCTCAATTCTACATAAAAAGAAGCAGTGTAAAGTTTGGTGTGGCAAAAAAATAAAAATCATAAAAGAATATTGATTTGCAAGAATTGTGCATAAAACAAGAAAGGAATAATTTGACAAAATTCAATAAAGTGTAAAATATCTGTATAAAACTAAATTATGAGATATGCGTGAATATATAATGGTTTTAAAACTATGGGAGGTTTCTAGACAAAGTTATTCAAAATATACAAACTAATTAATTAATTGATTAAAATCGATTTATCAATGTAATTTGAAAGAAAAAAAGCTAATTTACATTGAAAATGCAGTACAATTTTCTAAGTCTATCATTAACTGATTTCTTTTAAATTGGAACTTATTTCTTCGACTCTCCGTATTGCGGGACAATCGTATATCAGAAAAAATAGAAATTAACTCTGATTTATTTTTAAAATCACAAAATAACTAATCTGCCGCTTCTAAAAATGCTTTTTTCACCATTACTCCATCACAAAAATATTTCTTATTTCTTGCCAGAACGCTGCTTACTCGGAAAGATTGACTGTTGAGAAGAAAATCATGATTTGTGTTCCATTATTTTAGACTTGTGGAGTTCACTGCCAAGCGGATAGTCAAGTGCAAAATTCTTATGATGCCTTACCGAATTACCTCTTTTTGGTAATGAAATAGTAGTTTTGCAAATTAAGTAATAACATTTATTACCATTACAAAAAAATACTCTTTCTCCATTTCTTATCTATAATAATAAGTCTTGGATTTTTTTATTTTGCATTGAAAAAAAACAAAATCCAAAGAAATTTAAAGAAAAAGCTTTAGGAAATTTTGTCTTGTATTAAACCAACCAAAATTAAACTAAATCAAATATTACAAATTACTCATTTAGTGAAATTAAAATAAAAATATTTATTTGCATGCCATGAGAATTTAAATAGTTCAAAATTATTTCCAATTTTTACCATGGAAACAAAAAACTATCAAAATGTTTAAATATTAAACAGGAACTTTTTATAAAATCTAAATTTTTTATATAAAGTAATTTTTTTATGAAGATCTACTAAAGGATTCTCCGCGATTGACCTTATGGACACCCCTGTAATATAGTCTTTATAATAAAGTGTTTTTTGTTTCATTGTTTCCAAATTTTACCTAAACCTCGTATAAATGCTGTAATATTCTTGTCAACAAACATTAAATTTAGACTGTTTTCAAATATATTGTATAATTCAAGTGTAAAAATCTCAAGACATACTACGGTAAATGAATATTTTGCATATTTTATGCATCATTATTCTTACAGCTAAATATTTTTATTTTATTATCATCATTACATTTTGATTTCACCTTTGATCATCAATTTAATTCAATAATTTTCATATTTATAATTTTAAGACTAAATAAAAATAATATTTTAATCTATAGTCTTACAATTATCGATATGAAAATTATTGAACTTTTATTTTAAGTTAATACAATAATTGTATACTTCCACAAAACTAAAAACTACTAAAATAATAAAAAGAAATTTTAAAAATTTGTTTGCATTTAAATGTATTAACATGGAAAATAAATATTGAAATGTCTCTTTTAATTTGTCTCTACCTTTAAAACGCCTATATATAGATATATATGTGTGTATTTCTCAATATATTTCAACCATTTACCAGTCTTCTTCAGTCTAGAAATCACATTAACAACTACTAAACGAAGCTAAGATATATTCAATCAAATTTTTTTAGAATAAAATACAATAACAATTTGAAATTGAGAATTTTTCATAAAATAATTTTTACAACCAATATTCAAATGAAGCATTCAAATTTTTAAATATATTTAAATTCACTGAAGATTGTGCACTGTGAACATTAATTTTGGTATTTAATGATCTTATCAACAATGTCTGACTAGTTAATCGTTCCCAATAGTTTATCGGATTTTTCGCATTGATCCTAAAATTAAAAATACAAGTTTTTAGTAGTATGCTTCCTTAAATAATCTCTAATGTGAGCCATTCCAATCAGTCGACAATTCTTAATAACTCGAATGCAGAGATGATATAAAGTCTCAGTAATTGCTGCATGAGTCCATAACATAAACCAAATTGAGTTTGAGATCTATTAGTTAACATATATTAGTTTTAGACAACTACATTAGTTATCGCATAATTTTAATATTCAATATTTACACTTCAAACTTTTATCACGCTTTTATTTGTGAGTTGAAACAATTCAGGAATAATATAAGTTTTTTACTTTTTAGTATATTTTAATATAAGCTCATTTTTAAAATATTTTGTTATCATTTGTTAGTATATTTATTTCAAAACACAATTCAATGTTCAAAAAAGGCATCATGGCAGCCAGACATTTTCTACATATAACTGTTGTTTGACTTAGTAAATCTGGGTTTTTTTCCCAAAAACAAAATAATTTATTAAACCCTTAACATAAACATAATATATTTGTAATTTAAGCAATAAGCTTTTTTCGTTAGTACTTTTAACTCTGTTAAAGATTAAATTTAAAACATTTATTCAACATTTACCGTCAACATTGGACTTGATCTCACAGCTATTGCCTTCATCTCAACTTAAATATAAAAACTTAAACAAATAATTTTCTTAAATAATTTCTGTTGAATAAATTTTAAATTATATTTTAGCCAAGTATCAGACAAAGAAAAAGAAGCAGTTGGAACTTTAATGAATTTATTTTTGTGTTTTGGACTAGCTTTTGGAGTTGCCTTATCATTTGTATATTTGTACATTATTTAATTTTACCTCTAATAAATTGTACTTTTCAGATTTTCTTCTATACTCAAATTTTTAAACTTATTTATTTGCATTTTTGTATTTTTCCACCAACCTTTTGTATCGCAAAATTGTGTTTACCTTAGATTAGGATTGCAAGTAATCACTAAATTTTTCGAAGTGGAGTTTAGAAGGATATTTATTTGTAGAAATTAAATTATAATAAAACTATATTATTCTAATAAATTTAGCTAATATAAAATAGAAAGCGCCATTTAAACATAAGTTTTACGATATAGTTAGAAAGATTCACTGTTATCCTCAGATAAAAAACAAACTAACAAAAATATGAATTTTAATTTATATATTCAAACAAATAATCAATTATTTTTGAAAAATTTAAATTCAACAATCAGTCGAAATATGTATATAGTAAAACGTGTAATTAAATCATTGACATGTTTATGTAATTATAAAACGGAGTTATTTATATTAACAAAAATTTTTATTCATTAAAAATATTTTGTATAACAATTATTTTAATTTAAATATGAATTAAAAACTAAAATTATTTATTGCAAATTAAATTTAACGATATATAGTTTTTAAAATGGTTGTTCTATTTCGGTTAAAATGGTGGTCTATTTCGGTTCTAGATTTAACTTTGCTCCATCTCTCATTATATGTTCCTTTGACTTCATAGACAGTTTTTTGAATCTAGCATTTTGATATATTTTTTTGTAAATTTAGGTCTTCTAACGCATTTGCAAAAATAACTGCAAAACCTTTGGACCATGGATCAATTAGTATCATATTATTATGCAATAACAGGAAGATAATATTTAAAATTGCAAACTTATATAATTCTATACAAATTACTAAATTTATATTTTTATCAATTTTATATTGATTTCTGATTAATATAATAAATGTCTTACAAATAAAGATCTTATTTTCTTCCTGTTGAATATGAAAATGAATTTATGAAATAAATAAAATATTAATCAAAACGCCATCATTCAATAAACATTAATACGAGATAAATTATAATTTATACTGACAAGTGAATTAAATATTTTTTATAAGTTAAAAAAAGGTAAATAATGTTTTGAAAGAATTTAAATAGCTGGTGATTTTTCTTTTTATGAAATAGCGCTATTTTTTGCCTTTATGCTTTTTGCTGCGCCTTTATTGGTGGATACCAGGACATTGGATTTTTATGAATTGCTATGAATTGCTGTCATGAAAAAAAAATTAATTTTGACTGCTATAAAATAATTTAAAAAACAATATTTGATAGGAATTCAATCAAATAAGTTTTTTCCTTCTTATAACAGGGTAAAACAAATGCAAGAGAAGTATGATTAAGCTAATACATTTTGTTAAGAGTAAAAAGGAAGATTGAAGTAGATACCTGTTTGGTTTCTGTATTCTTTGGAGACTTTGAGGCAGTGTTGAAAATATTTAAAATTGCTAGACTTATACAATTCTATACAAATTCCTAAACTTATAATTTTTTTATTGAATTTTGATCAATATAATAAATGGTTACTATAGAGATTTTGTTTTCTTCTTGTTTCACTCTTCCAAAAGAGTGGATTTAGACTGAACCGGACCGACTAACAGCTATAGTTCTCAATAAATATAATCAAAACTTATTTTCATTTATTCCAATGTTAATTGTAATGTTTTTTGTAAATATATTATTGTAAATAAAATTGTTTCAAATTTTTTACTTTCTGATCTTTAAGCTTTTCATATTTAAATTTTGGGAAAATTCAAAAAATAACTAGATTTTCTGCGTTAATTCAAAACCTACCCAAAATTTTTGTAAATTCAAATATTTATCTTTCCATAATAGATTTTATTTTCAAACCAAAAGTCGTCCTTTGGCCCGTTTTTCCGCTGGAGGCTTAGCATTTCCAAAACCTCAATTTAAAATCAAGGATGTTTGAATTTAAAATTTTTAGATATTTGAAAAAATATGTAAGTTTTGAATTTAAAAAATATTTGGTATGTTTTGATTTTATAGAATTTTTGTGTATGTTTTGATTTTATAGAATTTTTGTGTATGTTTTGATTTTATAGAATTTTTGTGTATGTTTTGATTTTATAGAATTTTTTTGTATGTTTTTGATTGCTCCTTAAATTTTATAGTAAATTTGTAATGTATCCGGATATTCAGCGTGTAACTGTTCCAATACCAATACCAACGTTTAATATTAATGCATTTGTTGGGCTCAAAGCCAAAAGTTAAACAAAAATGGTATGCTCATATTATTTTCATTTTGATAACTTTGTATCGGTAAGGATTTTGTATGTTGTCATTTTAATAAATATATTAGGCTCATTTAAAACTTTATTATGTTTTCCTGGATGGTCGTGGTAATTTTAATACCACTGACGAATCCCCCTTTTTAACTTATATATATATGTGTGTGTGTAATTATGTATAGCAATAGCTTTTCAGTAGGGTAGACTGGCGGTCCGGCTAACGAGTTAGCTTTCGCTAGTTTTGGCTACTGGTCTTGCTACTCCTGTCACCTCGGCTGTCCGCGTCGAATTCTAGTCAAAAGACGTAGGACTTTACCCGCAGGGCGTCGTTGAAAAACTCATGGCAGTAATAAAATCATGGGAAGAGCGACATGACTTAGAGGAATTAACGAAATGATTTTTAATTATTCATTTAAGTCGAAATTTTTCTAAAATTTCGTCAGGATAAGTTTTGACACCGGGTAGCTAGAGATAGGATAGCTGTTACCTCTATGAATAAAATATTACGATTTGTCTAAAGGATTCTCGCCAAAATGAGACACATAAGTATAATTTCCTGTTTGCATCAGAATAGTTGATGAGATAAACTAACCACAGCGAAATGGATCGTGCTTAGAACCGTTTATTAAATCGACTAAATATAACGAGAGGACCTCCTTTATAAATCAATGGCGTTTAAAAACCGAAGTTGAAAGTAGTCACTCAATAGTGATAACCAGGGAAAACATTAAAATAATGAACAATTAAATATGACTGATGGAAGTTTCAATTCTAATAATCATAGATTAATAGAACTAAACTATAAATAGTTTGTATGACACAAAATTGTGATTCCAATGACTGATTTTAACAAAATCTGTTTGTATGTATGATTACGCTGATATGAGATCTCGATGTATGACCATATAAATCAAATAGTTTCAGTCCGACGCACAATATTTAATAAAACGTAGATCAATGTTATAGAAAATTCTAAACTGAATTTTGAGTAAGATCAACACAGCCTACAGTAGAACCATAGATATCCACTACAGTAAACTCATTTCAAAGCAAATTTGAATTAAGATTCAAATTGGGATATATTAATTTCGGAATTATCCTGAATCAATATGAATTTTACATATTAAATTCAGATCGATATATACAAATTGTTTTTATCATCTACCAACCAATAATTCATCTAAGCCACCATTCTTCAGAAAATCGAATCACACCTACAAATTATGCCTCTACCAAAAATTCCAAAGATTTCGTCAGCTCCAACAGTCATTGCCGCTGCTCAACATCTAGCAAATTTGGAGAATAATCACCTCATCCTCAAGGAAAAATAAGAAAAAATTAAAGGGATATGGTGTTCCCCAGAAGCTACAAGGGAGCTGTATAAGAAGATCACTTGAATATCTCAAACCCGCGACGATTTGATAGTCGAAAATAAAATTCAACGCATAACCATCGCGGATCAAAGTGCCGCACTTAGGTAGATTTTCACAGAAAAAAAACTACAAGCGCTGTTGCCGGATCGCAGTATAGCCCAACTACTCAACATCATTCCGGCTCATCATCAGCCGAGTAGTTCTGTCAAATTGAGTCCAACGTGATGTCACTAATGCAGTCACAATATTGCCAGCTCTACTAATCTCCAACCAAAAGCACAAACCCAACAAAAACCGCCGGAAAGAGAAAAAAGAAGGGCCGAAAATGCCTTATTGAAGGAGAATTTGAGTGCCATAGAGAATGCTAATCCGATTGGGATATCTAAAGCGACATCCTACGAATCTACCTCAATGCCGGCCAACTCCGATCTGGAGATAATCTATGGTCCCCTACTTGTGGATTTTTCCCAGTTGGCCCCGACGTCATCTCAATTTAACATCGCCATAGAAAATCTCATCACTGATAATCCAGCCAGTGTGCAAATAACTATATTTACAAGATCATCTCCCATTAGAGAGGAAAGACACGAAATTTCTAGCAGAAGATCCACCCTGCAGATTATTTCGGTTATTGAATCACCACAAGTCCGTACTAGCATCAACTCGACGGCTGGAAATATTTCTCGGCGGAATCCAAATCCAAGTTCGCAAATACCTAGAAAAACATATCTTCCGGTAGACATGGACGCCGAAGATGAGTAAAGCTAACGCTCGATTCAAATCTGACAAAATTCTCATACTGTTATGATTAAAATTGTGGTTTAAATTTTCCTTGACTTAATAAAATTGTTGCTTAGTTGTTTGTTCCTTTTTATAAGAGATAAATATTACTAGTTAGGTGTTGAATTTAGATAACTTACTAATATGTAAATTAAAAATATTATTAATGATTTCTCAATCCAGTAATTAATAAAATAAGTAAACAAATAATCTATCAGTATAAATATGGGAAAGTCTGATGAAGTCATTCTCTATCAAATTGGCTAGTAAAAATAAAATATGTTTTCGGAGAATTAATGAATCCCAGTTGAAGTTTTTGTTTGTCAATAATCATATAGAAATTCCCCGGGTTCATGATTCGAATGCGTAGATTGACAAGAGGTGATATTAAATAAATGAATCGTAAGTCTTTCTAACTCTTTCTAGCTTCTTTGGATTAACGTACTTATATGAATCCGTATTTTCAAATATGAAATTCATAAAGAATAAATATCGAACAAACTTTAGCAATGAAAATCTGGATAATTGTTTAAGATTGGCTGTTACAAACTATTCTCCCTATGTGAAGAAACTATTAGATGAAAAACAATTTCATTCATCACATTAATCGTTTTAATAAATATTATATTTCTGTATTTTTTAATATATTTTATTTAAAATAAGAGGTCGATCTTGAAGCAGCATGATTTTAAAAAGTAAATAAATTTAATTAAAACTAATCACAAACTACATTAAGAAGGGTCAATCACAAGAGAGTTATTGGAATCATTGGAAAAGAAAATTTAAAATAATCTTTGGTACAAGAAAATATTCTTTCATATATGTACAAATTTATGTGGAGTAGATTTTGTCCTGAAGAAGACATTTAGGTGAAAAATGTGCTTTTAATCAAATAATTTTTTTTAATATTTATAAAAATTTCTCCTCTTCTCCCGATTATATAGTTATAGAAAATTTTTATTTATAAATTACAATTAATTTGTTATTAAAACATGCAATATTGATTGCAATTATTATATATAAATAAAAAGAAAATGGTAAGAATTTATAATTTTTGTAAATAATAAATATTTATGTTATAAATTCTATTGTAAAAATGAAATGCTAAATATTGAAAAAAGTTAAATTATATTATTTATTTCCAAGAAACGTGAAGTCATATCATTTTACATTGGTCAGGGAGGCGTTCAAACCGGTACGTCAATTTGGGAATTGTTTCTTTTGGAACATTGCATTGACCCTGACGGATTTTCTACACAATCAACTCCTAATGATGATGAAACGTTTGAAAGCTTTTTCGAACAACTTGAAAATAACCGATACGTACCAAGGACAATATTTTTGGACACTGAAACTAATGTAATTGGTAAAAAATTTAGGAAATATATTTTTCGCATTACAAGTTGTTTTCACAGATGAAATTAAAACAGGAGTTTATGGTAAACTTTTCCATCCTGACCAATTAATTTCCGGAAACGCAGACGCAGCAAACAATTTCGCTCGCGGCAGTGTAAGTTTAAGTAAGCAATACATGCGTACGGTATTACGCAAGCTCAGAAAAAGTGTTGAGATTTGTGATCGTTGTCAAGGATTTCTATTAAATCACAGCTTAAGCGGTGGGACTGGATCCGGTTTGTCAAGTGCTTTATTGAAAAAGTTGCAATTGAAATTCAAAAAATATGCTCGAATACAAATGCCCATTTATCCTGGGCCCAGTTTGGCATCAGCTATCGTTGAACCTTATAACAGCGTTCTTCATATCAATACGACTATGGAAATTACAGACATGGCGATATTGCTTGACAATGAATCTCTTTATAACATGTGCTACAAATATTTATATATCGCATCGCCAAATTTCAGCAACGTAAATCGAATAATCGCTTTAATTACGAGTGCCATCACTGCCTCACTGCGATTTGATGGCGTACTAAATGCCAATTTAACAGATCTTTTGACAAATCTTATTCCTTTTCCAAGAATACACTTTCCACTCGTTTCACATGTTCCATTGACGCACAAATCTCGTGCAAACCACGAAATAATGACAACAAAATTGATGCTGAAAAATATTTTTTCACAAGACTTCCAAACAATGCAATGCAATCTCGAGCACGGTTTCTACATTTCTGTCGTTTTAAATGCGAGAGGCTTAATAACACCGATCGAATTGAATGAAGGAATAGTAAAAATGAAATCAAAACATCATATCAAATTCGTGGATTGGTCACCGAAAGGGTTCAAGTTATGCTTAACTAACCAGATTCCGACAATTGTACCAGAATCTGAGATTGCTTGCTGCGAGAAAGCTCTGACAATGATTTGCAATTCAACAGCTATTCATGAATATTGGTTCCCGCTTATTACAAGATTCGATATGCTCTTTGAGAAGCGAGCCTTTATTCATTGGTATCTCGATGAAGGAATGGAAGAAAGTGACTTCTATGTTGCTCGGAATGACATAATAGCTTTGGAATCTGATTACAAACAAATTACAGAAATGGGGAATACAACAAGCGAGATGTCGCACTCCACCAAACGTTCTTAACTTCTTTGCTTTAATTTCAGACGTTTAAATAATTTTAAAATTTGGTTTCATTAATTTTATTGAAATCTTCTCTTGATTATTTTATGTTTCCTGATTTTTTAATTAATTATTTATTCTGGATAATTAAAATTATTTACATGAATTTTGTTTTGTATTTTACACTTATGTTAGGGTTAAGCTTTAAAATAAAAATAAAAGAAGCTAAATATAGTAATATAAAAGTACTATGCTTAGTAACAAAAGTAAATAAAAAATATAATTAGTAAAAGGAGAAAAAAGAAATAACATTTGTTAAAATTTGGGAGATGAAAAGAAAATAAGAAAGAGTGAAAGCGAAACCTAAAATTGTAAAGAAAACTATTGTCGGAGAATATTTCAAATCTAGAAAAGAGAAAGGAGCATCGGTAAGCAGATTTTTGGTTGTTTATTCCTGCGAGTAAAGAATTAACTCGGAGTTAAATTTGATTAAATTGTAAATTAAAAAGAAAGTTTAGGTGAGAGTTTATTTCAACTGAGATAGTTAAGTAAATTTAAAATTAAGTGTGGAACAAAACTGATAACGGTTTTGACTCCAGCTGGATAGCCCAAAAATTCGAATATCTCTTCATTTGTAAATTTAGCGATAGTTGTGCTACATAAGAGCCAACTATTTTTCTGGTTGGTTGTAAAACAGTATAGATCAGAGTATCCTATTCTTGTATAAATAAGGAAAATTTTGTAGTCAACATTTTGTAAATTTCATTTTAGTAAAAAATTGGTAAAAAGCGATTTCTTGTGTATTATTTCAGAACACTAGCTAAGTCATAAATAATTATTAGTATTTATATATTACAACATTTTTGGATTTATTACGAGTATTGTGTTAAGATTCATTCAACATTTTTTCGTATCTTACCACTTATTACTTGCAATACTGATTGAGTGAATTGGTAACCTTTTGGAGTTGTACTTAGGAGTGTATAAATAAAACTACCCCTGTTCCCTAATAGTTGTCACATTTGATGCATAAATTTTGTTCCATAATACTTTGATAAAACTTTTATAGCTATAGCTTCGCTTGTTTTAGACCGATTTTCAAAAGTAATAGCTTGTTGAAAGGGTTACTCAAAGCTTTTTAACAAGCTTGGGCACTAAAAATAAGTGATCAATAGGTGAATAAAAAAGTTACAAGTCAGAAATAAGTTCTATATTAATTTTAAATAACATCTATTTCAGTTATTCAATATTTTAAAAAAAAGTTGTATTTTCCAAGGCTTCCACATTACAATTTAAATTTATGGGGAGTTGACTTTCTCTTCAAAGTTTTTTTTTTTTATATGAGTAACCTTACAAAAGTTATTTCCGTTTGATATCATGATGTTTTCCATACATTTTTGTAGTGTTAAGAATACACTATCAAGTGTGTCTCGTTCCAATTGTTGGAAAGCTGTTTCTACTACACTAATTAAATCATCAATATTTTTAGTGACCATCTGATGTTGCAATTCTTGTATTGAATTAAAAAAACCCAAGATCCAAAACATTTAGGTCTGGACTATTCGTAGGTTGAGATTTCAATTTCAGACTCCAACCTTCTTTTAAAAGTTCTTCTTGTAAACCAGAATCATTATTTATTAAATGAGGTTTGGTATTGTCTCGCTGTATGTAAACAGTAAGCGATTTTTCACTTTTTGGAAATTTTAAACAAGGTACATTCACACTGTAATACTACTAGTATTTTGTTTATTTCGTTAATTTTTTAACTAAATACAACTTATTTTTTCCCTTAAATTTGCACTTTTAGAAAATAATTAAAACAGTACAAATTTAGCAAATCTTTAACAAAACTAGTCAAATAGCATACATTTAATTAATATACAAAAATAAATTAATCACAATTTAAAGATGAAAACTTTTTTTTTTAAAATTAAATAAAAATCAATATTTTCTAGTATCTCAAATTTCACAATGTCACTAAGGCCAGGGCCTACAAAAATACTGTGGACTCAATGCGACAGATAGGAACATCCACTTTTTCAGACTTTTATGGAATAATAGATTTTTACATCTTATATGATAATGAGCTATATTATAATGAATGGCCGATTATTATCTATTTTACAAAATTTTATTTCAATAAAACTGCTTCGAAGAGACAGTGAGTTCTATTAAAGGGACACGCCTGATCATATTTTGATCAAACCAAATCAGGTATTTCGCTTTGCTAACATCTCTTGCCTCTGAGTCAGGAATCCAGCATGTTCTTGTTTGTGGTCATCTTAGTCATCCGTGAGTAGGTCATTAGTATGGTCATCCTTCATAGAAATTCACGGTCATTACATATTCTCGACGTGTTGTGGATGTTTCTTGGTTTTCTTATTAAAGGTTTTAACAAATGAGCCCAAGGACAAAACATACAAAAATAATTATAGAAAAACTGAATTAATATATAGAAACAAAAAGCCATTGAGCTACAATTCCATACAGCCTTTCATCTTAACGTTTGGCGTCTTATCTTATTAAACGATCCGTGAAACATTCCGATCACAGCATCCCACCCCTATGTTTATGGGAAAGCATTTAGTCGAACTATCATTTCTGTTACATCATCCGACTCTGGTTAATATTATTTGTTCAGTATCAGAGTCTTTTTAACCCTTCTTACAAAAACATTTCTTCGCAGCATTTAGCACTTATGTTTTTGGTAAAGACTCTATGGATTAATCATTTTATGCTAGTAACTTCAATCATCATATTTATGAGTTTACTTTAATTAATTCTATGATTTTGATTGTTTAGATTTATTGATATCCGAAAGTTATCATAATTGAAGCCGTTGCACTGATTTCTTAACTTTCTTCGTGTTTAATATCCTTAAATTAAGATTCTATATATGTTGATGTTATTGTTACTGGGGGCTCACTGAATTACCCGGTGTTAATGATTTTTAACCGATAAGTAATTATAATTTAGATCTATTTTACGAGCACCGGAAGAGCAAGCAATAGGCCACAAGATTCGAGAGTTTGGTTTGTCAGAAAAATAAAGACTCTTACCAGTCAAAAAACGATTACTATCTGCTAATTCGTGTTGGTTTTAAAATTTTCAGATATCCATATGAATTTCTCAAATATGTTAGACAAGTTCTTTGAAAACTGCAATCTCATTGCAAATTATTTTTGATAAACCTTTCAAAATGTTCAATCTTCCTTTATTTTTACACTTATTATTATTCAAAATTGTCATACCAAGCTTTTTTTCAATGATAAGTTTGCAGTGCTGTCAACAAATTGCTATCAGATGAAACTTTCCTTCTAAGGGAGAGGCTTATCTGCTTGGTGATTGAGCCGCTCATTTAGTCAAAATATAGCATTTACAATGACTGATTTGCTGAGGTGCTCAAATTGCATGATTAGATTCAAATTCTCGTATCGTTAATGGCTCTTGCTCAAACAGTGTAGCAGGCTAGAAAACGTTGCCCGTCACTCATTTATTCGTGGCACCAATGCAGCTTTCAATCCGTGTCTCCAAGATTATTTACCATGAAAAATAGTGCTGTATCTGCTGATAACCGCGTTGCACTATTTCGGCACAACACTTCCACGGTTAATTTCACTAGTGAGAGAAACGTCACGACATATGTAATTGTGTCGAATTCCTTATCAGTTATCTCAATCTCGGACTCAAAGTCAATCGGTGACTTAAAAATGTAATTTTTTAATTTCATGGAACGTTCATACATTATGTGCAAGTTACTCCAAAAAGTTTTGGAGTCGAATAATAGTGGAAAGATTTTAGCAAATTCATCTACTGTGTATTTTTGGAATGTTTGATCATTTTTTTGTCGAAGAAAGGCAAAACAATTTTATAATGGTGCGTATCTTAGCGATTTACGACTGCAAATCATCATTTAATTTAGTAGTGTCGTAATTCTCACTCATCACAATTTGAAACCCACAGGAAAAGTCTTCTTTATCATCATTGGTATTTTTCTCATTATCGTCAGTGCGCGTATCTTCATCTTCGCCATCGTCACCTGCACTGTTATTCTCGTCATTTGAGATTCCTCTCAACCTTTTTCTGGCTTAAGTTGACGGTTTTTTGTACAAAACGTCTTGCTCACTCAGTTGAATGTCATGCACAACGCAAAAATGTTGATAAAATTACTCAAACGTTCCCTTTCTGCATTACGGAAACTCAATCAGTAGTAATGCACACAATGTCCTCATCGTATTTCAGCATAAACTGCGTCAACACCCTTAGAACTAATTCAATGCATTTTCAGCTGCAATGAACCAACAACTCTAGCTAATCTAACACTTAAAAATTCTTCCTGGAAGTGAACGTTTACATTTTAATATCTGCATTTTTTATTTGACTCATCAAATATCCAACTGAATAATATCCTTTGCCATTGGAGACAAGTGAACTTAGATATGACATTTTCTTTGATTGTGTTTGCGTATTTGACTACCATATTTGGAGTTGTCGTCACGGATTTCGGAACAACAAACCCACGAGCTTTTAACGATGTTCTCATATCAGCTGATGTGATAAATACGCTGAAGGGCAGTCCGTCAAGAGCGGTAAATATAGGAAAAACGGCAGGAAACCAGTTGTCATGTTGATTTTGGAAGATATCGCTGATCTGAGGTTTGGGTTTTTTAGTCTGCTAAATTGAAATTTTCATGAATTTTGCTATTTATGTCCGACATAAATAGTTATCCAAAACCATAATTAGTCCTACATTCGTCAATTTAGTTATGAAAAGTCCATTTTCTTTTCAGTTAAAAAAACAATGCTTTATTATTATTATATTTTTTAAGCAAAATTGGGAAAAAAACTTCAAATATTTTTTATATATCCAATACCAAAATACCAGTATTTCGGTAACAGAGAAAGTCCGGTAATACCAATATAGCGGTATCGCTACTACCGGTATTGGATGCAGTACCTTAAATAATTACCCATTTAATAATGGCTTATGTGTGTTTATCAATGCATTGAAATTTGAAATGCCATCTTCTACAATTTGGTCAAAAAATACTAGGACATTCGTTTCTCTTTTATCATTCTTGTTTAAACGCATATCAAAATTTGTTTCTTAGTTTATTATTTTGGCACAGTTTGTTTAAATGATCTATTTTGTCACAATAGTAGCATAATTGTATTTTATGTTTGCTACTTTGTCTACTGCATGCCACAATGAATCAAAAGTCCATAGATAATTTCTTATTGCAAATTTCGACACCTCTCTGTTCAAATTGTATAATTTCCGATGCTATGGTGCTTTTCAAAAATATTGCGAATGTTTCGTTTTTTAAGATGATGTAATTAACTATATTTTTGCATTAACATAGGGCTTCTTAAACCATGGGTCGCGACACCCTTTGGGGTCGCGTAGCAAAATTCTGGGGTCGTGAGAGATAAAAATACAATTTAACAGAAAATGTTTTTTAACTTGTAAAATTATTGTTATAAAGATAAAATAACAATTATCGTAGATAAAAATATCATAAAATCTTCTAGTTCGGAAAGATTGTTTGTACCTGCATTTCTATTAAGAGTATTGTAATAACTTGAATAACATTTACTATGAATTAGAATAAGAAGATGTTATAGGAATTTTAAAAACATATAAATTTATTTTTCTTTTATATTTGTATGGGGTCGTCAAGAAACTCGCAATCATAAATGGGGTCGTGAATTACAAAAGTTTAAGAAGCTCTGCATTAACAGCATCTGCCGTTTATTTTATCTTTTTTATAATTGTATATTACCAAAGATTCTTAGGTCTAAGATGTTTCTTTTAAGAATCCTTTTCGCAATTTGCTTTTAAATCCTTGACCTGTTTCATCAAGTGCTTCGTAAATTGGTAAGGTTTCTCTTTTAACTAGGATTTTTACCATTATGTGGAGATGGCGTTCTCCTTTATGAATGTTTCAACTTCGTCATTCGTCAAAAAAAATGGGATATGAAATTGTCTGCGATCTTTTTTCTTCTGAAATAGCCATGTTAAGAATTAGACCAAATTTGTAAATGTAATATTTAAATCCAAAATTTTCCTTTGTCTCAATAAATAAAACGATACAATGTATTTCTCATTAACAATCTTACATCATCAATAATTATTTCCATACATGTTTTAATTTAATTTCATATATTTATTTAAATATTTACTGTAATCTTCACAATAAAATAATAAGTATAATTTATCAGTCAGATGAAATAATTATCCTAAGAAATATAATGAACATAATCATCAATGACAAGAATGAAAGGTTTTCTCATTTATCACAGTCAAAGTATAAAAATTTCAGTTAATTACATAAAATTATAAATAAATTAACAATTTTCTGTCTAATAATATAATGTAATAATATTCTTTGATGTTGAGAATAATTTTTAAAAAATTATTCTAATTAATTTAATTACGAATGTTTAAATGAATTCAATAAAAATATTGTTACGGAAAATTAAACGTATATAATAAATTAGAATTTATGCTAATGAAGAGATTGTTTTAAATTTTCAACAATTAATTTATAATTAATCTAAAAAACAATTTAAATTACAGTTTAATCATATTTCTATAAATTATAATTGAATTAGTCTGTTATTGCATCAAAGTATTTGTTATAGTTGGGTTATTAATAAATTCTTCGGTATATAACTCTTACTCCTCATGCTCTTATAACAACAAAAACCCAACACAATTAAATATTCATATTTACAACTAAACAGTACACAGAAATCCGTTAGTCACTGTCGACCTTAAGAAAATAATTGTTTGTTTATTTTCAGTATTTTGCATCATTTATGTCTTTTTTATTTTAAATATTGCATACTTTTCATACAAAAATAATTTTTCTATTAAATAATCAAAGTATAAATATTAATTAGCTAATGTTTTTTATAAATTACAAAACTCATCAAAGTGATTGTTTAGCTTAGCACATTATAGTTCAAATTTTAGTAATTAATGCGCTTTATTGTATTTTTATTTTTCACATATATTAAAACATTTAGAAAATCTTTCCTTTTTTGTCAAAATTCATATGGTATGAACAGTGAAATTTCATCAAAACCAAAATTCATAATAAAACTTTTTAAAATCATACCATTAATTCGACTATATAACGATAAAAAAAACTCATAAAGTCAACAATTAAAAATTTTAATAAATCAATTAAAAAATAAAATATTACTTTGTGTTTGTATGCGCACCCCAAACAATCAAGAAACTACAATCGCTCACAGACGCTAGAAACAAAATTGACCAGATATGTTAATTTTAATAAATTAAAATATTTTAATATATTTAATGACGAATGTGATTTAAATAAAATAAGTATTGTCGAACATTTTTTATTTTTGACGGGTTACTAATGAAATAAATGCCAAATTAATCAACTATGCATCAAACATTTTCACTATACGTGCATATAAAGATTGTTATAATACAAGAATAAACCCTCTTTCGTCAAAAAACTTGATTAGATCCGCAATAATGACACCTACTGAAAGAAGATCAAAAGGAAGGCTTAGAACAAGAAATAAAATTTCTAATTTTATCCTCTTCTATGAATTAAATTTATCGTGCATTTTTTATTGAAAGTTTCTTTGAAAATATCAATTGAAAAATCTTCAAATTTTGATTTGTGGCGCAAGGTTTTAATAAAATTATTTAAATGATCTTCAATTTCGAGGAATCTTTTTTTTAAACATTTACGAGGTTTGCAAATTTTTCTTATGGATAAATTTCTGTCAAACATCCGATTTGTGACGCTTTGTAAAAGATAAAGTTGAAACGCAAATCCTGATTTATACTATAAATATTATTAAATATTTCAACAGGATAATATCATGATCGCAAATTATCTTTTCAAGATTTGTATAAAAATTTGTCAACGCGTAATATTTCAAGGTAAGTCACATACTTGACATAGTATTTTACACTTTCTTCTAGGATTTCAATAAGCGATAACGTTAAAATACTAATTATTTATTTTACAATATTGACTGTAGATTAATTTCTTCAGTCATAATTGAATTTCTGAATCCAATCTATCGAGGAGTTCTGGCTCAATCCCTTTAGACTTCTTGGTTACATATTAGTTTTATTAATCAAACAATATCTTTTCCGATTTCCAATAAAAATTTAATTAAAAATGTTTTCTATTGTTATTATTAATAACGTTATTATTACTCAACTATTTTGTAAAATGTTTAATGAATTAATAACTTTCTAGTTTTCTAGATGCTTTTTACTATGATTAATGAGAACAAAATAAATTACGTATGCCACCCAGGGTCGGCGCTAAAGTATTTGGCGCCCTAGGCAAACTAAAAATATTGCGCCTCTAGTTAAGAAACAAACGTAATAATGCCTCAATAAATAAAACAAGTAAATGAAAATAAAATAACTGGATTTCATTTATTTATTCAACAAAAATATATAAAAAAAAGAAATATTTAAAATTTAATTTTTTGTGCTTTGAGTTTAGCAAAACCTTCAAGCAGCAACTTCATATCCTTCGATTTCGTGTTCAATAGACACCATTGCTAATCCCCAAGCCGTTCTTGTGACATTGTAGATCTAATATATGTTTTGATCTGCTTAAGCTTCGAAAAGCTTCGTTGTTTTTTTAAAAAATATTTGTTATTATCTGCTTTTGGTCGCTTTTCATTGTATTCCTCCCAGAACTATTTGGCGCCCAGGCAGCGGCCGACGTTGCCTATGCCTAAAACCGGGCCTGATGCCACCGATCTTTTAAAACTACCAACTTTAGTTTCAATGTTAAGAATTTAGTAGTATTATTATTAATCAATCTTAATCACTTCATTTAACAGAACAAATTATTAAAAAAAATACTTCCTAAAATTATTCTTAAAAATCATATTTAAATTCTTTGACACAAATTTTATTAAATTTTTTCTATTGTAAAATTGTAACTATAATCATTCACTTTAAAGAACTTTGTTTAAATTATAATTAAATTTAAATTTCATCTTAATTTACTTGAGAATTTATTTTGAAATTCTTACTAAATTATTTTTAATAGCTATTAGCTACATTGGTCTTGGTATTAATTGTATCCAAATTATTAAAAAAATTCTAAATTTTAAAAAATTCAGAAAATGATTTTCCCAAAAGTTTTGTTAAACTATATATTTGAAGAAATTATATCATTTCGCAAAACATGTCTAAACTTTATCACATTATTTCACAATTTTATTCAATTATATTCGTCTATCGCCGAAAAAAAGACTCATAAATTTCATTAAAAAAGAATTAATTAGATTCCAAAGAAAATTGACGAGAAGAAATAAGATACAACTTTCAACTCAAAATGACTATGAAAGTAAGAAGCGAATAATTATTCCTATGCAAATATTTAACGAGATGGGTCAGTTTTCGATATGGAAAATAAGCTGTTGAATTTGAAAATTTATTATTTCTTTTTTAGTTTTATGAATTTTGCTTTTAAGTGGCACTTTTTTTTATTAATAAAGACACTCAATAAACCTAAATTTGTTTTCTTTCATTTATATGTTTTAAATCTTTACATTACTTCAAGTTTCATTTGCATTTAAAAGATTTATTTTTTCTTTTATTTTTTCAAACAATCATTATATATTTTAATTTCTTTTTCGACTCTTAATATTTAATTACATCCTTGCAAACAAATGCATCTTAAAAATCTCATTTTAATTATTTATTTGTTATTTATTTTATTTTATATTAAATTTAAAATATTTTTTAATTTGATAGATTTATTTTTACATTTTACTTGAAATACTTGAAAAGACAAATATAAAAAATGTATTTTTAATAGATTCATATATTAATGTATAAAATCACTAAGTTCTTTTGTCATCATTTATTTACTTCTTTTTTATATTTATAGAAGACAGTATATTAGTAAGTTACAATTGTTTGATCTAGGCTTATTAAAACAAAGAAAAAAGAAATTAATGAATAAAATAATTATTTAAATTTTTTTTTTATTTTAGAAAATATAATTATAATATATCCCTTTTTAATTAAATTTTTGAATACAATTTTCAAGAACGATAGTTTAAATTTTTTTATTTCTAAATCTAAATGTATGTCGAGTATGATATCCAGCTAAAAAATCCTGCTATTTCTTTTTTTTATTTTGTAGGCATGACAAAAACTGGCTTTTTATCGCCCAACTGTCATTTGCAGTGACGAACTAATTTATATATTTTAACGACATTCTTCTTAAAAAGTAATTACTTTAATATTTAAAACTTAATAATAATATTATTAAGTGTTAACTTTTTTTAGTGAAATATCTAAAGCGTTCTTTGCTATTTAAGTTGAAAGGAGTTTTTTCATAATTAATTTATAAAATTTTACTAGCTCTCCACTTAAGCAATCCGAGAAACTCATCAATCAAAAGATATTCCGAAAAGTAATAATTTAATCAAATTCTGATAATTTCTATATTTGTTAGTAGAAAAACAAATAATTACTAGAATTCCCGAAATTGTTTTATTCTAAACATACCACGTGCTCATTAATTTATTTAAACAGATATCATTTATCAAAAGAATATATAAACAAAACCACTTTGAAAAAATACTTTAAGTAATTAAATTTGAATTATTTTGACAATATTTTAAAAGGAAATTTAAAATAAAATATTTATAATACTTTTAAAATATATTAAATGTTTCGATAATAATAAAATTTCAACATATTATATGGATAACAAATATTGATGATAAATCTTTGCAATAATATTTGAAAACAATAAATAGAATATACTGGGTTTTAATAGAAGAAATTATGATAGTCGATAGTTTTGACTCCACTTGCTCTATAAAGTAAAACACAACGTATATTTGTTTTTACAGCTATTTATCACAAATTACACACCCAAATAATTACAGCAAGAAACAATATGCGTTATTAGCACTTGATGAGTCCCGATTCGAATGTTTGGCTTCGTTGATCTTTTCACAATAATCACCTTTAATATTCTGATTCAGCTTTGAATCTAACCATTCTACTCTATTCTACTTTGACTCTAACTATTTTTACTATTCTAACTTTGCTCTTGCCATAGTTCGATAAATTCTTTTTATCCCTAAATCATATTCCCTATCCAAGTTAAAATTCCGATTTCTTCCGATTTTGGCTTCCTTGTATAGTCGAACCAATCTCTTTGATTAATAATCTTTTACTTGAATTACACCCATTTAGCAGCCTTTGCTTCGTAGTTTTTATCCTCTCGTCATTGAAGAAAATAATTAATGCGATTCTCTTAAAATATTCCCTTAAAATAAAGAAACAGTTGAATTTCTTAAAGTCATTATCGAGAGTTTCGAGTAATTTCTAGTCAAAGCAAAGTAAGCAACTAAATTGATTTTACTGAGAAACAGCAGTCAAGCGTTTGTGAGTTCAAAGTGTATTTTAAGTGCTATTCTTCTATAAAGGTCTTAAAACACATGTAATACGGATTTTTGTGATATCGAATTATTAGTGACATTGTAATCAATAAAATTCATTGTTTTTTACTTACACGCCTAGTAGTCAGATTAATAATTATTAATTGCACATTTCACCGGCAACTAATAGTATCCAACATAGCAATATTTATAATAAATATTCCCTCCGTTCAAAAAAACGGACAGATTTGCAAAAAGATTTAATAAACTTTGCAAAAGCACCAATAAAAGCTGTATAGACAAATAAACATAAAACTATCGACAAATCGTGTTTTTTTATTTTTTATTTAATGCATATTATTAACATCATTTCAAAGCTTAAAAATGGATGCAGATTAAAATTTGATAAATTATGAGAGATTAAATTAATAATCCATTTTAAAACAACAGAAACTTGTAATCATCTTGAAATTTTTCGTTTGATATTTTGAAAAAAACAAGCATTTGTCTGTAAAATTCTCTCATTAAAATTTCCCCTCGCAAAAAAAATATAAATAATAAAAGCCAATATTAATAATTGCTTTTGAAATTAAAATAAAATTTATTCGATTGTAATTAGAAAAATTTCTATTCATATTTCATATTGAACAATAGTGTAAATAATTGATAAATATTTATTTTGATTTTTTCTTAATCCATTTTTATCAAAATTTATTGTTTAAATGGAAAGTTATTTTATAATTTCAGTAATGAATGGTTTTTAATTTAAATAGCGATGTCGAATTATTATTTCGTAATTATTATATTTTAAGGTGTAACTATATAAAATTAATTGTATTTTCCTTATTTAGTATTGTTTAATCATTAAAAAAAGAAGAAACAAGTAATTTTCAGATGTAATCAAGATATTTCGTGAAGAAAAATTAACATCAGCAGTAATCTTATTAGAAACTCCTTGTTCAGTTTCGATAATATTCTATGAAATACTTTTAATATTCGTTTAATGTAATTATTAAATTTAATAAAATATTAAGTGAAAATATATTATAAACCTGTAACTTTTATATAATATACAAATTGATTTCAATTAAAAATATTTTAGGTTGTCTGGAATGAAATGTCCTAATAATATATAATAATTTTAAATCATCATAACTTTATTTTAAAGTTCATTAGATAGCACTTATTTCAAATTCAAATATTAAGATTTATAATATTTTAATTGCTATAAATTTCATTTTCAAATAGAAATGCACTAGTTAGAAAATAATCATTTGAAACTTCGAAGACCAAATTCAGTTGAGGCAGAGAGGAATATTAATAATAATCTTGGGAGAGATATTGTTAATGAAAGAACTATTAAGTGTAATATTTCAAAAATATTGCTGACTATCAATATATATATATATATATATATATATATATATATATATATTTAATTCAATGAACATTTTAGATTCATAAATTTCGATAAAAATTGTGTTTTTGAAAATATTTAAAATTAAAAAGATTGAAAACAAAGAAGTGAGTAAATATAAGCAATACTACGTCTAGTTGCATGCATAACAATTGGAAAACTCATTTCAAGATGAATTGCAAGAATTCCCGGTAACGAAAGATGGTTCTAGGTACAAAATCGGTTATAATGATGTCATGACTCCAATTTGGAAAGTCGATACTATTAGAATCAAATTATGATTTTATTTGTTTAATTTCATAAATGTCTATTCAATACATGATTTTCTTCATTACTTTTGAATAGTGAAATGATAAATCATTTTTGTTTGTGATTAGAGGTTTGAAGGTAATTTGGTGGTTTGTTTAGTTGAAATGCTGCTGGTAAGTTTATATCAAAAACTATTAAATTGCCTTAATTTCTTTAAAAAACATAATGAAATATGAAAATTAAATAAAAACTTTTATCACTGTCCTTCAAAATGAAATAAAACAATTTTGTTTTGCTACTATATCTGTATATTTTATTATACAACATTGATAGTAACATATTCTAAAAATTAAATTTAATAGAAAATCATGCTCATGATCCAGACAGGTAACGCATCAACAGTTTTATTTGCGTGTATCCTTTTATGTAAAAAGTATGTAATAAGTCATTTTAATATTTCATTATTTTCTTTATATTGGGAAATTTTCTAATAAAGTAATTTTTTATAAATGTGAAAGATTTTGTATTTATGTTTCATCCGAAGGCATAACTAAGTGATTCAAAGCATACATATCAAAATGTATAACAAACCACCCGGCCTAAAGTGGCATAAATTCACAGATTGACCGGATAATCGTATAATGTGGTTAAATTTCACTTAAACTGTGAAATCTAAAATTAATAATTATTGATCTGACTCCAAATCGTGTTGCGGTTGACCACAATTACGAATACCATACAATATTCTTTATAATATTTTTATCTAAAAAATTGGGTACAATTTACGACAAAAAATGATTAAATATTACAACAAGAATTATTGAGAGAATTAATTACTGATGGTTTCGACAATCATTTCTTTAACTTTTAATACTCTCGCGATAATTAACTTTAATTATTTGTTTAACTCTGTTCTCCGATCTGACAACCATTTATCAACAAGATGTTTGCTTTCGCCTTTTTCGTTACTTGGAATTTTCTTTTACTTATATCCTCTTCTTTTCTTCTGTTTGTTTTTCATTGTACGTTTTTGCTTTGTTCCAAGTGAAGTTTCACTTTTATACTCAGTCATTTTTAATTCCACTATTATCTGTGACAGCTGCCGAGATAAAAATCTCACTTGATTCTGACTTCTCATGTGATCCATTAGTTATTTTAACTAAATGTCGGAATGTGAAAATTTAATTTCAATTTTGGTTTTGTTTTGGGAATTGTCTAGTAAATTTACAAATAGTCTAGAAAGTGTGAAATATTTTCTATTTATGTAATTTCAGTATAGTAAAAACTGTCTAATATTATACAGCATTAACTTTGATGATTTTATGTTTACCATTTTATTTTACCAAAAATGGAACAGTATGGACTTATGATTTTAAATGTTATAATTAACATAATGTGGTTAGTTTTAGTTTTAAAGATAAAATTAACACTAATAATTAATACGACAAAACGGCACCCTGCCCCCGAGACTACATATAGACCTCACTATAGTGTAACCATTATGCTGACTTGGAAAAAAATTAAAAATTAATGCATTTAAAAAAAAAATAAAACAAAATTTTATTCATTTAAACTAAAAATAATTTTTTTAAAAAATTCACTTCAATTAAACAAAAAAATTTTTTTACCCCACTAGGTATGGGCAGGCCACCGTTTTGTCACTATTAATGCCCAGTTGATATTACTTAAATATATTTTCAATTTTCAAGAAAAAATAGTTTAACTATTGAAAATTTCTGGGATTCTCTCGAGATTTATAATTATGACACTCTTATCAGTTTTCGAAGAACTATTTTCAGTTAAAATAAAATATTATTCCAATATAAATCTTATTTGAATTATTTTGTTTGATATGGTTTTTTTAGATTTTTAATTTATTTTCATTGTGACAAAAGATCAAGATTCTAATTCCTATACAACAAAAATTAATTTTTCATCTTTTTTTATTTATAATTTCGATAATAATTAAATTTTAAATAAATAAAAACTAAATCAATAAGTTTTTTTTCAATAAAATCCAATGAACAATTTTTAATTCTATTTTATTTAAACAAATATTCCATATTTTAAAATTCATTAAAAGAACCTTTTCTGGTAAATGAATCATGTTCAATGTTCAATGTGTATATTGTGTATTTGATGTAATTCGTTTGTGATGTTATGTAAAATAATTTTAAATTTCACATTTAACTTTTATTTGAAAATTTAATTTTTTATTTTAAATTTAATTTAAAAACGAATGTTTAATTTTTATTTTTTAAATTAAAATAATATTATATTTTTTTGATACAAGTTGATTACGATGATTTTTGATTAATTTGTTTAAATTTTCTTATTTTCATTTTATTAATGTGATTTCTAGCCTGGAGAAGACTGATAAACGATGGAAGTATACAGTGAAATGTTATTAAGGATATACAGTTGCCTAATATGTGTTTTCCTAAGTAAATGCTAATATGTTTTATGAAAATAAATATATCTGCGCTGTATTTCAATTACAGAATAAATGAGATTTCTTCACCCGTCTTTTACAGAACTTATTTTTATTTATTTTAACTGAAGCATGAGAATAAACTCATATCCAATTAAATCAAAATGGCTTCCGAAACTGAATAAATTGATACCGAATACAAAATCACTTTGAAATTTGCTTTTATATTAAAGGCAATTGCTAATATGTAAATTACATATTTTTTATTTAGAAGGAATAGAAAACAAGTAAAAATAAATATAAATCATATTTGAATTTATTCCTAATTATTTAATAATAAAATTATATTCATTTTTAATTATATATTCAACTTTCCTTTATAAATTTACATATTATCAAAAATGCAAAACATTTAAAATATTAAAATGAAATACTTCCGATTTGAATAACACATTTTCAAGTCAATATCTAAGTATCCGTTTTGATGTGTGACTTTATTGAAGATTTTTTGTTGTTTTAATGCATCAATTTATTTTCAATTTCCTTTGTTAATCTCCTCTATGATAAAATCGCAAACTCATTAAGTTGTATTGAAATTAACCAGTTAACGTATATATTTTTTTTTGACTTTCTTGTCCAAAAATGAGTACGTACTTAGAAAATGCCACTCGGTCAGTCGCAATGGGCCAGATTTGGAACTTCGTCTACCAAGGTTTTGGTATTGGTATTGTATTTTTAAATTATGTTTTCTATAAGAGTTTTGCATAACTTCAAATGATTTTTTGGGACTCCATTTATCTGGTATAGAACAAATGCATTTCATACAGATATGTTCAAAATGTGAAAAAATGCCTTCTTATAATATTTCTTCCCTCTTTTTCTTGTCGTTGGGTACTCACGAAGGTGTTGATTTAGCCGATCAACACCTCCCATTGTGTTATTGTATTTTATGACTAACTTCGGCTTTGAAATAATTTCTCAGGGTTTATCCCTTTTTGTTGTAACTTGCATCTCCTGGTTATGCACTACGGAAAGAAGAAAAATGTCTTTCTTATCTTGCCACTTCTTATCATAATTTCCCCCCTTTGATACTCTATTGTTTCATCTTTTCACCACTTTTCTTTTTGAATTTCCATGATTACATCCTTTCAGTTCGGACGTATAGTCACATATAGGTTGACTTTTTGTTTTATAAGAAAATCAGCCAGTTGAGAAGATGTATAGAAATTGTCAGTAGTTAGACAATAACCCATTCCCAATAGCGGTTCCATCAACGATAATACAATTTGAGAAGACATTAGAAAATCGTTATATCTATCACTAATAAGTGTTCTTTTTCTGGTATAAGTAATATGGAAAAATAGTTAACAAGATTTTGATTCACTCAGGCAATACGAATTTTTACAACATTGAGCCTTTTTAAATGTTAAATAATTTAATTCAGCTTATGCAAACCTTGTATAGAATCAAGCTTTCGTCTCTTCTACATCTCTTCTGGGATATATAACGAACTGCCTTTCTGGTTTATGTTCTCGTACACAGGCCATATCTTATTCAGTTGAGGTTGTGGATAATAGAATTCATTGTCCGCTAAATGTAATGTTTTTTGTATTTCATAATATCGTCGATAACTCATACGTTTCAAAAATTTATGATGTTGACCAGTACATCTTCTCACCCGGTTTTCTCAAAATACCATCTAGAATTTTCATCATGAGGAAAATGTTAATTTTTTCGACAGTAACGGGAGACCATGGCCTTGATGATGATCTTGGTTGTTGTAGGGCGAATCTGTTTGTTTCTGTTACAATCAGATTGGTCAGAATATCGTCAAAAAACAGTTTAAAATACGATAAAACATCAAGCTCTTTCGGTAATATAAATGCACAGCCAGGTGCTCCTTAGTAGGGCAATAGTTGGCTGATATTTGCTAATGCCATACCAAATTCTGGCCAAATCTAAAATATCTTCTTTTTTGCTTTCCTCGCTTTCCACGATGCTATCATCACTTTTGGATTCACTTTCGAATAAATGTGCGCATTCCGAATCGCTCTCACTATTGCTTATTTGTAAAGCGGTTTACTGAATAAACTTATATATTATCGCAAAATTATTGTCTTGTGTAAATTGAATATCGCCTTGCCAAATAATAATAATGAAAATATTAGACAAATTGAAGAAAACTGTTTTAAAATATTAACGTTCACTATAAAACACAGTCTACACTATATTGCAATAAACTGAAACAGACGCTAAATCCACTTGAAAGTATAGCGATAAAATAGCTATAAACGAACGAATTAATTTGATACTATCTGCGACATGAAATTATATCGAATTAGCGTGCTTTATTCAAACAAATTTCTTCAATAATCTTTATTATTTTAAAAATATATTCTATTAAACACTTATAAATTCTGTTTTATAAATCTTGATTCTTGAAAATCTATTTTATAAAATTCTAAAAAATCTAAATTTTAACTATCAATAAAATATTTATAAATTTATAAACAAAAATATTTTACATTTTTCATCATGCAGCACAAAATTGACTTTACTAATATCAATCAATTCTTTAAGTCGACTGTGATCAAGAACTTAAGAGCGAAAATGACAGGTAGTCATTCCAATGTATGTAGGATTGTACCCATGATATATATATATATATATTCATAACCAAAATCCAAACACAACCTAAATAAGACTTGAAGTTCACTACTAAACACAAAATTCAGACTACTGTTGTGTTCATTGATATTATTCAATTTTTTCAGTCCACAGTTATCAAGAACTTGAGAACGCATATGAAGAGCTTGGTTATGAATATATATGTCATTTGTGCAATGCTACACACATTGGAATGACTGCCCTCAGTAAATTGTTAATATTGTTTAGCTAACAAGTTGGATATAAAAACTTTAAGTTTTTTTTATTTTATCAGTGATTTTACCCTTTTTGATAACTCTACATAGCACATGACGATTGAAAAATAAGTTATCTATTAGTTATTAAGTTTTGTTTTGAGTATGTATTATTATTAATATTATTTAATGTTTTAATTTAGAACATAGAAGAACTGTATTGATTTTAATTTTTTATGTTTATTTGTTTTATTATATTTTTATATCACATTATCTTTATTTAGCTATATTAAATTATTATATTACTATTTATCTTTATAATTGAATTAAATGCTATTTTAAAATGAATAACTTTTTGATTTTTTTAAGTTCAACTTTTGTTTTTTAATTTAAGTATGTGTTTTATTTTTGTAAATAAAAAATCTACAAACAATCGCAGAGAATTTTGATCTTGTAAAATAAATTTCGTAGTGATCAAAAACTCAAAATGAAATTAAAAATACTGTAGGAATTCAACAATAACATTTAAACTACATTTGTAATAAATTCAATAAGTTGATTTGATCAATTGAAGATTGTATTAGTTTCTTGACCAGTTTATCACAATAGTGTTGTGAGTAGAATCGAGTTGAGAAATGACAATGTGAAGTATGTTTTCTGGTTCAGCTACTACTTGATCTTGATTAGTTATGGAAGTTTTTGATTGATCTGCAAACATACTTACCAACATATTTTATTTTGACATTCTTCAAGTGTATTTATCTAGCTTTCTTTCCTTTCCGATGTTTTTAGGAGAATGCAATAATTTTGTTATCAGAATCAGTTCGAAAAGTTTCGATTTTGAAATGAGTTGATTTGGTTTCAAGCTGACATAAATATGTGGAAACGAGCATTAAACAAAACAGCAATTTCCACGATTGAATTTTTAGTTGAAATATTATCTATGAATGGTTGATGATATTCAAGAGTGGTTGGTACATTTTAAAGTTGAAAAGGAAGCTATCATGTTAAAAGTGAAAATGTTTAAACAAAATTAAATATGTGTTATTTTTACTAACGCATTTACAATTTAATTAAAATTTAGTAAAATTTATTAAACATTAAATGTTGCAGACACTGCAGATAGTTGAATTATTATATCAGATAAGTGAATAGCAAAATAAGTCCTTGCTGTGTAGTAATAATTATATTTTTGAAAAAGTTTCGATTAATAAATAAACTGAAGAGTTATTTAATAATCGAATCTTTTTGCAACATTATATACGCTGCTACCAAGGAATCACCGTTTTATACTTATAAGTTGAATTATTCATGAAGAAGATTAAAGATTAATTTTATAAACATAATCTTTCAATAGTATGTCAAGAAAGATTTTTAATTAAGGACTTTACAATCAACTGCACTATATTTTTATTTTATTTTCGTTCTAAAGTAATTTTTTGATCCTTATTAAAACGAGGGTACTAATTCAAAAAATATTAAATAAAATTAATTATATTAAATACAATAAACATATTTTAAGACATTTAAAATAAGAAATAATAAAATTTTACTACCAATAATAAAAAAAAATAAAATTTCCGATTAACAATTAAGTGGTAGGATATAAAAATAAAGCAATTAAATTTGAAAATAAAAACCCTGATGAAGAAATCCTATTCCTTAATAATTACTTTGTCAGACATGAAAAAATGTAATTAAATGGCATTTTGATGAGGATAATGAAATTTTATTTTTACTGTTTAATAACAGAATTGTTTGTGTCTCCAACATTTAAAGAATGGCGAGGTAACGGTTTGTTAGGAGGAAGGATCTCTGGGACAAATAAAATTCTTATCAATTTAAAAATATTTTACAGATTTTTTTGTGATTTTAATTACAAATCTAGTAAATAAATGAGATTTATTTAAGAAAACATTTTTCTATTTTTTAAATTTCAACTTAACTAATATATGTAAAGCAAACTCGTATTTTCTTTTAAATTATTTTAATCAGTGACGTCTTATAAATTTGGAGGCCATTAAAAATATTTTGTCACGTTTCTATAAAACAGAAATTGTATTTACAAAACTAAAGAATTATTTTTTTGAAAAGAAAAATTCAATTCAATTAAAAAAATAAATAACAAATAATAATGCAAAATAGATGCATAATGATATTTTTTTTCTAAATTTTTATACACAACGTAATTTAAACAAAAATGATTTATTATATTCACAAACGCTCTCGCTCTGCTAGCATTTCTATGCTAAGCGAACTTGAAACAATATATGAGACAGATATGATTTTTATTATTTGAAATGCATTTTGATATATTTAATTTATTTTCATTCTAATTTTATATTAATTTTATATTTTTTCGTTAAATTAGATTAAATTAATTAAAGTACGTTTATAAATTTTAAATGATATAAATTAAAATGAAGCATATTACGGACAGATGATTCGAACTTGGCAAATAATCTGTATATTTTGTTATATAGAAAACATCGATAATGAAGGAAAAAACCATGAACAATTGTTCCTGATAGACGGGTTTAAATGTAGGAGAATAAAAATAAGAGTAAATTAATATATATATATATATATATATATAAAGATAACGCCAATAAAAAACTTTTCGTACGATATATTTCGACAGTATAACTATCATCAGGTACTTAAAACCAACTAAAAATATTATTAATTAACATTTAATTTAAACAAATTATTTTTTTATATTACTTTAATTTTGTAATAAATAAACATTTAAAAAATATTCAAATACTTTTAACTAATTCTAAATGTTATTTACATAAATATTATAATTTTTATCTATATTATAATTTTTTAAAAAATAATGTAATTTACAAATTCAATTATTTTAATAATATTAAAAAAAGTCTTTTTTAAAAACAATACATAAACATGATTTAACATACGTAAACTATTTAAAAATATTCAAAACATTCGTAGTCACAGCAACTTTGCACATTAATGCGCAAAGTGCTGTGACTACGAATGTTATGAGAAATAATAAAATATCAATGACAAAAGAAGAAATTGGAAATTAATTAAACAGAAGAAAAGTTATTTAAAGCAAACTTCAAGCAAACGTGGAAATAAAAAATTCTTGGTATAAACATTGGCAATTTATATGTGGTTTTTTATTGTGTTTGCAATTCGAATGAAATTGTTGATTAATAATAATTTAATTTGGTTTACATTTTAAACTTTAATTCAGCAACAAAGACCACACAACATGCGCCCCAGCTGTCTCGCTACATATTTTTACTGGAGACTTTACTGGGCTCAACAGTTTTCCCACAAATAATATAAATCTAAAGTATTCAAGGGATTTAGGCCATAACAAACCATATATGAAACACTCAATGAATATCAAGGTAAGAGAGAACAAGATAACGTAAATGCATTTAATATTGCCAAACGTATTGAGTGGTAACCAAATACGTGTGAAGTGTGTATTCATTTGTGTCCATTAATATTGTTTTTGATTTCTTAAAGTGAGACCAATAACATCTGTATATCATGACACTTAATAAAGCGTGTTAAGCCTAGCCAACTGGGTAGTAAATTACCAGCCTATTATTTGTGAATAAAATAACTTAATGGACATTATGGCAAAATTAACTGGTGTTTTTGTAAATAAAAATAAATATTTCTAGAGGCATCCGAATATCTCGATTATAGCGACATACCATGATGAAAAAGGGATAAAACGAACTACACACAATCCCATTATCTAAAAGAAATAGTTGTTCATTTATCGACATATCATCCAGAATTAACTCGATCGATAACTGACAGAAAATATTGATGAATTCATATTAAGTCATTGTTCAGCTATGAAAAGTATTAACCAATTTAAATCTTCATTTTCGAAAAAAGAAATATGAAATTCTGAGAAAATATTTGACATGTATACTAAAAGAACGTCATCGTTAAAACATAAATATCTGCTAGATTATAAGTCATGTCATTAAAGTGTGCTTAATTTGTTAGCTACATCTTTCAAAAACTACCATGTTTTGCGCAAATTATTAGTCATGCGCAAGTACGTCTTTAGATGCCAAATTTGCAAATATACTTGGTATACACCTGTTTCAGTTCATTAAAAACTCCTATAAAAAATGAAAAAATCAATAAAGTTATAATATAGAGACATACATACTTACCCGTGTCTGCATGTAATTTGTTTAACTGAATAAAAAAATTATATTATAGGAAGGAAGGAATTTGAAGAAAATTTTTTTTAACGTAAAAACAATACATAGTAAATAATACATGCAAACTTTCAAAATGTAGAAATGTTCAGTTCAATAAAAACTCTATATAAAACTATTTTTAGTAACTTTTTAGACAAGTATTTTTAAAATTAAAGCAGAAAATATTTGAAAAAAATACCAATAACTCTACTTTGAGTTGTAGAGAAAATTAAGAAATAATTTCGTAAGATTTTTCATGAAATTCAATCAATTTAATATTTTTAGAACTTTTCAGATATTTCAAAAATATCCATCGAAACTCTAGGTTTTTGAGGAGATGAAGAAATAACAATGTATTATTTAACTTGAACTTAAAATAAATTGAGATTTTACTTCATTTGCAATTTACCAGGAGCAGTGGAACCAAAACCTTCAAATGAGGAATTTAAAATATACGGAAAACATAAGTTTTCCGATAACTTAAGTTTAAAAAAACTTTTTTTATAAAGTATAAAAAATCCAAATCATTAATACCATTGAAAATGAGTAAGATTTTTATAAATTTGGGAAATTAACAGAAATTTCCAAAGCCTCATAAAATCAATAATTCCCAAAAATTCGGATTTGTCAAAAGGTAAAAAAGATGGCAGCAAAAACAAATTTCCAAGAAACAGAGGGATAGTTTATTCGAATATAGAAACTTTTTAGTAATAAATTTTATTTTAATAAATTTTAGTTTTCAATTAATCGGAATTACATTTATTCGAAAGTAATTCCATTAATTTACATATATTGGAATAAATTCCTAAAAAACCTAAAAATATTAATTAAAACTAAATTTATAATAAATGATGATGAAAAGTATTATTTAAGAGCTTGAATAATGATCTCATAAATATACGAGATCACAATCTAAGCCCTAAAATATATTTTATTAAAATATTTACCTGTCAGCCATTTCAAAAATGGCTAATTCATAAACTTAATCATAATTGTAATTGGTTGTTCATTAAAACTTCTATTATAGAAGTTATTAATCAACTGAATCAGGAGTATGTGATAATCAAATAAATGAACCAAAAACATTTATAATCTAAATGGTCTCGTGTCCAATTATGATGTCACATCTAGTTTAAATGTTTTGTATCAGATACAGAGATCCAAACTAATTGACTTATTACAGATTTTGAATTGAAACATGATAATAGCAGCCAAGTAGCGTACCAGTATTCTATGAAAGCATGAGGTAGTCCTGATTCATTGTGATATTTATTTTTATGAAATAAATTTTAAATAATTAGAGTGCAGATTATGAAAATAACGTCAAGACATATTACATAATCTTTTAATGGCATATTAAGAGTTGATTCATTCCAAAATTCAAGATTATTGTCCATATAGTATAATAGAAACTCCCAAGTTATAACAGTAAAGCGAGAGATTATAAGCTTCATTGATGCATCATCTTCTTAAGTATACTTTTCGATGCAGAGAAGTGGACGTTCAGAATTACAAGCCTGTGATGCATCTTTAGGATTTTCTACTACAAAGATAGCTCTAGCAGCTAATTATAATATTTCATCCAGCTGAGCTAGATAAGGAGCATCGTTCAGTCCAAACACTAACCAATTAAATTCATAAAACTTTAATTCATTGTCTTTTTTATCCTTTTATTTTTAATTATTGTTCTTACTTGAAGAAAAGATTCAAATTTTAAATTCATTCTCCAAGTTACTAAACTACATGGGGCTAAGGGAACAAACTCTCCAAATTCTCAACAATATTATTTCAGATTATTTAAAGTGAAATAAGTCCCTGGATTTAAGAAAAGTGGGATGATAAATGTTTTCAGAATTGCTTGAAAACGAAATGATATCAACAAAATTTGGATCTTTTGGATTCTGTACTGTATTTGTTTTCGAATTTGAGTTCAACATCATCCCAAATGCGTTAAGTTGCTAGGATTTTGTCACAAAATGTCTTTTTTAGTCATGAAATCAAATTCAAGCAATGGTATTCTTAGTCATACGCATGAATTAAATTTGCATTGTTGAGTCACTATTGTTAGAAAACATGGTTAATTATAGAAAACATGAATATCCTTCAATAAAATATTTCTAAGTATATTTATGTTCATTTTACAAATAATTAGTAACAACTGTCATGTATCAGTCAGTTTTATCATGGAAATATTGTTAGTTGAAAGCGGTGGCTGGTGTTAGTTGGATTTGTAATACACTTCCTTTG